>OX465275.1:60353210-60953210 GCA_949987645.1 Tachina grossa | reverse complement strand
AATTAATTTATATAAGGCCATAATATTTAGGCGCCTAAGTATGTTTGTTGTTATGAAAAATCGAAAATTTTGAGGGACTAGATAAATCGATTTATATAAGGCCATAAAAGACATAAATTTCATTAAAATTTAGGCGCCTAAGTATGTTTGTTGTTATGAAAAATCGAAAATTTTGAGGGTTTAGATAAATCGATTTATATAAGGCCATAATATTTAGGCGCCTAAGTATATTTGTTGTTATGAAAAAACGAAAATTTTAAGGGTTTAGATAAATCGATTTATATAAGTCCATAATATTTAGGCGCCTAAGTATGTTTGTTGTTATGAAAAATCGAAAATTTTGAGGGACTAGATAAATCGATTCATATAAGGCCATAAAAGACATAAATTTCATTAAAATTTAGGCGCCTAAGTATGTTTGTTGTTATGAAAAATCGAAAATTTTAAGGGTTTAGATAAATCGATTTATATAAGGCCATAAAAGACATAAATTTCATTAAAATTTAGGCGCCTAAGTATGTTTGTTGTTATGAAAAATCGAAAATTTTGAGGGTTTAGATAAATCGATTTATATAAGGCCATAAAAGACATAAATTTCATTAAAATTTAGGCGCCTAAGTATGTTTGTTGTTATGAAAAATCGAAAATTTTAAGGGTTTAGATAAATCGATTTATATAAGGCCATAAAAGACATAAATTTCATTAAAATTTAGGCGCCTAAGTATGTTTGTTGTTATGAAAAATCGAAAATTTTAAGGGTTTAGATAAATCGATTTATATAAGGCCATAAAAGACATAAATTTCATTAAAATTTAGGCGCCTAAGTATGTTTGTTGTTATGAAAAATCGAAAATTTTAAGGGTTTAGATAAATCGATTTATATAAGGCTATAATATTTAGGCGCCTAAGTATGTTTGTTGTTATGAAAAAACGAAAATTTTAAGGGTTTAGATAAATTAATTTATATAAGGCCATAATATTTAGGCGCCTAAGTATGTTTGTTGTTATGAAAAATCGAAAATTTTGAGGGATTAGATAAATCGATTTATATAAGGCCATAATATTTAGGCGCCTAAGTATATTTGTTGTTATGAAAAAACGAAAATTTTAAGGGTTTAGATAAATTAATTTATATAAGGCCATAATATTTAGGCGCCTAAGTATGTTTGTTGTTATGAAAAATCGAAAATTTTGAGGGACTAGATAAATCGATTTATATAAGGCCATAAAAGACATAAATTTCATTAAAATTTAGGCGCCTAAGTATGTTTGTTGTTATGAAAAATCGAAAATTTTAAGGGTTTAGATAATTCGATTTATATAAGGCCATAATATTTAGGCGCCTAAGTATGTTTGTTGTTATGAAAAAACGAAAATTTTAAGGGTTTAGATAAATTAATTTATATAAGGCCATAATATTTAGGCGCCTAAGTATGTTTGTTGTTATGAAAAATCGAAAATTTTGAGGGTTTAGATAAATCGATTTATATAAGGCCATAATATTTAGGCGCCTAAGTATATTTGTTGTTATGAAAAAACGAAAAATTTAAGGGTTTAGATAAATCGATTTATATAAGTCCATAATATTTAGGCGCCTAAGTATGTTTGTTGTTATGAAAAATCGAAAATTTTGAGGGACTAGATAAATCGATTTATATAAGGCCATAAAAGACATAAATTTCATTAAAATTTAGGCGCCTAAGTATGTTTGTTGTTATGACAAATCGAAAATTTTAAGGGTTTAGATAAATCGATTTATATAAGGCCATAATATTTAGGCGCCTAAGTATGTTTGTTGTTATGAAAAAACGAAAATTTTAAGGGTTTAGATAAATTAATTTATATAAGGCCATAATATTTAGGCGCCTAAGTATATTTGTTGTTATGAAAAAACGAAAATTTTAAGGGTTTAGATAAATCGATTTATATAAGGCCATAATATTTAGGCGCCTAAGTATATTTGTTGTTATGAAAAAAACGAAAATTTTAAGGGTTTAGATAAATCGATTTATATAAGGCCATAAAAGACATAAATTTCATTAAAATTTAGGCGCCTAAGTATGTTTGTTGTTATGAAAAATCGAAAATTTTGAGGGTTTAGATAAATCGATTTATATAAGGCCATAAAAGACATAAATTTCATTAAAATTTAGGCGCCTAAGTATGTTTGTTGTTATGAAAAATCAAAAATTTTGAGGGTTTAGATAAATCGATTTATATAAGTCCATAATATTTAGGCGCCTAAGTATGTTTGTTGTTATGAAAAATCGAAAATTTTGAGGGACTAGATAAATCGATTTATATAAGGCCATAAAAGACATAAATTTCATTAAAATTTAGGCGCCTAAGTATGTTTGTTGTTATGAAAAATCGAAAATTTTGAGGGTTTAGATAAATCGATTTATATAAGTCCATAATATTTAGGCGCCTAAGTATGTTTGTTGTTATGAAAAATCGAAAATTTTGAGGGTTTAGATAAATAGATTTATATAAGGCCATAAAAGACATAAATTTCATTAAAAATTAGGCGCCTAAGTATGTTTGTTGTTATGAAAAATCGAAAATTTTGAGGGTTTAGATAAATCGATTTATATAAGGCCATAAAAGACAGAAATTTCATTAAAATTTAGGCGCCTAAGTATGTTTGTTGTTATGAAAAATCGAAAATTTTGAGGGACTAGATAAATCGATTTATATAAGGCCATAAAAGACATAAATTTCATTAAAATTTAGGCGCCTAAGTATGTTTGTTGTTATGAAAAATCGAAAATTTTAAGGGTTTAGATAAATCGATTTATATAAGGCCATAATATTTAGGCGCCTAAGTATATTTGTTGTTATGAAAAAACGAAAATTTTAAGGGTTTAGATAAATCGATTTATATAAGTCCATAATATTTAGGCGCCTAAGTATGTTTGTTGTTATGAAAAATCGAAAATTTTGAGGGACTAGATAAATCGATTTATATAAGGCCATAAAAGACATAAATTTCATTAAAATTTAGGCGCCTAAGTATGTTTGTTGTTATGAAAAATCGAAAATTTTAAGGGTTTAGATAAATCGATTTATATAAGGCCATAAAAGACATAAATTTCATTAAAATTTAGGCGCCTAAGTATGTTTGTTGTTATGAAACATCGAAAATTTTAAGGGTTTAGATAAATCGATTTATATAAGGCCATAAAAGACATAAATTTCATTAAAATTTAGGCGCCTAAGTATGTTTGTTGTTATGAAAAATCGAAAATTTTGAGGGTTTAGATAAATCGATTTATATAAGTCCATAATATTTAGGCGCCTAAGTATGTTTGTTGTTATGAAAAATCGAAAATTTTAAGGGTTTAGATAAATCGATTTATATAAGGCCATAATATTTAGGCGCCTAAGTCTGTTTGTTGTTATGAAAAAACGAAAATTTTAAGGGTTTAGATAAATTAATTTATATAAGGCCATAATATTTAGGCGCCTAAGTATGTTTGTTGTTATGAAAAAACGAAAATTTTAAGGGTTTAGATAAATCGATTTATATAAGTCCATAATATTTAGGCGCCTAAGTATGTTTGTTGTTATGAAAAAACGAAAATTTTAAGGGTTTAGATAAATCGATTTATATAAGGCCATAAAAGGCATAAATTTCATTAAAATTTAGGCGCCTAAGTATGTATGTTGTTATGAAAAATCGAAAATTTTTAGGGTTTAGATAAATCGATTTATATAAGGCCATAATATTTAGGCGCCTAAGTATGTTTGTTGTTATGAAAAAACGAAAATTTTAAGGGTTTAGATAAATCGATTTATATAAGTCCATAATATTTAGGCGCCTAAGTATATTTGTTGTTATGAAAAAACGAAAATTTTAAGGGTTTAGATAAATCGATTTATATAAGTCCATAATATTTAGGCGCCTAAGTATGTTTGTTGTTATGAAAAATCGAAAATTTTGAGGGACTAGATAAATCGATTTATATAAGGCCATAAAAGACATAAATTTCATTAAAATTTAGGCGCCTAAGTATGTTTGTTGTTATGAAAAATCGAAAATTTTGAGGGATTAGATAAATCGATTTATATAAGGCCATAAAAGACATAAATTTCATTAAAATTTAGGCGCCTAAGTATGTTTGTTGTTATGAAAAATCGAAAATTTTGAGAGACTAGATAAATCGATTTATATAAGGCCATAAAAGACATAAATTTCATTAAAATTTAGGCGCCTAAGTATGTTTGTTGTTATGAAAAATCGAAAATTTTGAGGGACTAGATAAATCGATTTATATAAGGCCATAAAAGACATAAATTTCATTAAAATTTAGGCGCCTAAGTATGTTTGTTGTTATGAAAAATCGAAAATTTTGAGGGACTAGATAAATCGATTTATATAAGGCCATAAAAGACATAAATTTCATTAAAATTTAGGCGCCTAAGTATGTTTGTTGTTATGAAAAATCGAAAATTTTAAGGGTTTAGATAAATCGATTTATATAAGGCCATAATATTTAGGCGCCTAAGTATGTTTGTTGTTATGAAAAAACGAAAATTTTAAGGGTTTAGATAAATTAATTTATATAAGGCCATAATATTTAGGCGCCTAAGTATGTTTGTTGTTATGAAAAATCGAAAATTTTGAGGGTTTAGATAAATCGATTTATATAAGTCCATAATATTTAGGCGCCTAAGTATGTTTGTTGTTATGAATAATCGAAAATTTTGAGGGACTAGATAAATCGATTTATATAAGGCCATAAAAGACATAAATTTCATTAAAATTTAGGCGCCTAAGTATGTTTGTTGTTATGAAACATCGAAAATTTTAAGGGTTTAGATAAATCGATTTATATAAGGCCATAATATTTAGGCTCCTAAGTATGTTTGTTGTTATGAAAAATCGAAAATTTTGAGGGTTTAGATAAATCGATTTATATAAGGCCATAATATTTAGGCGCCTAAGTATGTTTGTTGTTATGAAAAATCGAAAATTTTGAGGGTTTAGATAAATCGATTTATATAAGGCCATAATATTTAGGCGCCTAAGTATGTTTGTTGTTATGAAAAATCGAAAATTTTGAGGGTTTAGATAAATCGATTTATATAAGGCCATAATATTTAGGCGCCTAAGTATATTTGTTGTTATGAAAAAACGAAAATTTTAAGGGTTTAGATAAATCGATTTATATAAGGCCATAATATTTAGGCGCCTAAGTATGTTTGTTGTTATGAAAAATCGAAAATTTTGAGGGTTTAGATAAATCGATTTATATAAGGCCATAATATTTAGGCGCCTAAGTATGTTTGTTGTTATGAAAAAACGAAAATTTTAAGGGTTTAGATAAATTAATTTATATAAGGCCATTATATTTAGACGCCTAAGTATGTTTGTTGTTATGAAAAATCGAAAATTTTGAGGGTTTAGATAAATCGATTTATATAAGGCCATAAAAGACATAAATTTCATTAAAATTTAGGCGCCTAAGTATGTTTGTTGTTATGAAAAATCGAAAATTTTGAGGGTTTAGATAAATCGATTTATATAAGTCCATAATATTTAGGCGCCTAAGTATGTTTGTTGTTATGAAAAAACGAAAATTTTAAGGGTTTAGATAAATCGATTTATATAAGGCCATAAAAGACATAAATTTCATTAAAATTTAGGCGCCTAAGTATGTTTGTTGTTATGAAAAATCGAAAATTTTAAGGGTTTAGATAAATCGATTTATATAAGGCCATAATATTTAGGCGCCTAAGTATGTTTGTTGTTATGAAAAAACGAAAATTTTAAGGGTTTAGATAAATTAATTTATATAAGGCCATAATATTTAGGCGCCTAAGTATGTTTGTTGTTATGAAAAATCGAAAATTTTGAGGGTTTAGATAAATCGATTTATATAAGGCCATAAAAGACATAAATTTGATTAAAATTTAGGCGCCTAAGTATGTTTGTTGTTATGAAAAATCGAAAATTTTAAGGGTTTAGATAAATCGATTTATATAAGGCCATAATATTTAGGCGCCTAAGTATGTTTGTTGTTATGAAAAAACGAAAATTTTAAGGGTTTAGATAAATTAATTTATATAAGGCCATAATATTTAGGCGCCTAAGTATGTTTGTTGTTATGAAAAATCGAAAAATTTGAGGGTTTAGATAAATCGATTTATATAAGGCCATAATATTTAGGCGCCTAAGTATATTTGTTGTTATGAAAAAACGAAAATTTTAAGGGTTTAGATAAATCGATTTATATAAGTCCATAATATTTAGGCGCCTAAGTATGTTTATTGTTATGAAAAATCGAAAATTTTGAGGGACTAGATAAATCGATTTATATAAGGCCATAAAAGACATAAATTTCATTAAAATTTAGGCGCCTAAGTATGTTTGTTGTTATGAAACATCGAAAATTTTAAGGGTTTAGATAAATCGATTTATATAAGGCCATAATATTTAGGCTCCTAAGTATGTTTGTTGTTATGAAAAAACGAAAATTTTAAGGGTTTAGATAAATTAATTGATATAAGGCCATAATATTTGGGCGCCTAAGTATGTTTGTTGTTATGAAAAATCGAAAATTTTGAGGGTTTAGATAAATCGATTTATATAAGGCCATAATATTTAGGCGCCTAAGTATGTTTGTTGTTATGAAAAAACGAAAATTTTGAGGGTTTAGATAAATCGATTTATATAAGGCCATAATATTTAGGCGCCTAAGTATATTTGTTGTTATGAAAAAACGAAAATTTTAAGGGTTTAGATAAATCGATTTATATAAGGCCATAATATTTAGGCGCCTAAGTATGTTTGTTGTTATGAAAAATCGAAAATTTTGAGGGTTTAGATAAATCGATTTATATAAGGCCATAATATTTAGGCGCCTAAGTATGTTTGTTGTTATGAAAAAACGAAAATTTTAAGGGTTTAGATAAATTAATTTATATAAGGCCATTATATTTAGACGCCTAAGTATGTTTGTTGTTATGAAAAATCGAAAATTTTGAGGGTTTAGATAAATCGATTTATATAAGGCCATAAAAGACATAAATTTCATTAAAATTTAGGCGCCTAAGTATGTTTGTTGTTATGAAAAATCGAAAATTTTGAGGGTTTAGATAAATCGATTTATATAAGTCCATAATATTTAGGCGCCTAAGTATGTTTGTTGTTATGAAAAAACGAAAATTTTAAGGGTTTAGATAAATCGATTTATATAAGGCCATAAAAGACATAAATTTCATTAAAATTTAGGCGCCTAAGTATGTTTGTTGTTATGAAAAATCGAAAATTTTAAGGGTTTAGATAAATCGATTTATATAAGGCCATAATATTTAGGCGCCTAAGTATGTTTGTTGTTATGAAAAAACGAAAATTTTAAGGGTTTAGATAAATTAATTTATATAAGGCCATAATATTTAGGCGCCTAAGTATGTTTGTTGTTATGAAAAATCGAAAATTTTGAGGGTTTAGATAAATCGATTTATATAAGGCCATAAAAGACATAAATTTCATTAAAATTTAGGCGCCTAAGTATGTTTGTTGTTATGAAAAATCGAAAATTTTGAGGGTTTAGATAAATCGATTTATATAAGGCCATAATATTTAGGCGCCTAAGTATGTTTGTTGTTATGAAAAATCGAAAATTTTGAGGGACTAGATAAATCGATTTATATAAGGCCATAAAAGACATAAATTTCATTAAAATTTAGGCGCCTAAGTATGTTTGTTGTTATGAAACATCGAAAATTTTAAGGGTTTAGATAAATCGATTTATATAAGTCCATAATATTTAGGCGCCTAAGTATGTTTATTGTTATGAAAAATCGAAAATTTTGAGGGACTAGATAAATCGATTTATATAAGGCCATAAAAGACATAAATTTCATTAAAATTTAGGCGCCTAAGTATGTTTGTTGTTATGAAAAATCGAAAATTTTGAGGGTTTAGATAAATCGATTTATATAAGGCCATAAAAGACATAAATTTCATTAAAATTTAGGCGCCTAAGTATGTTTGTTGTTATGAAAAATCGAAAATTTTGAGGGTTTAGATAAATCGATTTATATAAGGCCATAAAAGACATAAATTTCATTAAAATTTAGGCGCCTAAGTATGTTTGTTGTTATGAAAAATCGAAAATTTTGAGGGTTTAGTTAAATCGATTTATATAAGGCCATAAAAGACATAAATTTCATTAAAATTTAGGCGCCTAAGTATGTTTGTTGTTATGAAAAATCGAAAATTTTGAGGGTTTAGATAAATCGATTTATATAAGGCCATAATATTTAGGCGCCTAAGTATGTTTGTTGTTATGAAAAATCGAAAATTTTGAGGGACTAGATAAATCGATTTATATAAGGCCATAAAAGACATAAATTTCATTAAAATTTAGGCGCCTAAGTATGTTTGTTGTTATGAAACATCGAAAATTTTAAGGGTTTAGATAAATCGATTTATATAAGTCCATAATATTTAGGCGCCTAAGTATGTTTATTGTTATGAAAAATCGAAAATTTTGAGGGACTAGATAAATCGATTTATATAAGGCCATAAAAGACATAAATTTCATTAAAATTTAGGCGCCTAAGTATGTTTGTTGTTATGAAACATCGAAAATTTTAAGGGTTTAGATAAATCGATTTATATAAGGCCATAATATTTAGGCTCCTAAGTATGTTTGTTGTTATGAAAAAACGAAAATTTTAAGGGTTTAGATAAATTAATTTATATAAGGCCATAATATTTGGGCGCCTAAGTATGTTTGTTGTTATGAAAAATCGAAAATTTTGAGGGTTTAGATAAATCGATTTATATAAGGCCATAATATTTAGGCGCCTAAGTATGTTTGTTGTTATGAAAAATCGAAAATTTTGAGGGTTTAGATAAATCGATTTATATAAGGCCATAATATTTAGGCGCCTAAGTATATTTGTTGTTATGAAAAAACGAAAATTTTAAGGGTTTAGATAAATCGATTTATATAAGGCCATAATATTTAGGCGCCTAAGTATGTTTGTTGTTATGAAAAATCGAAAATTTTGAGGGTTTAGATAAATCGATTTATATAAGGCCATAATATTTAGGCGCCTAAGTATGTTTGTTGTTATGAAAAAACGAAAATTTTGAGGGTTTAGATAAATCGATTTATATAAGGCCATAATATTTAGGCGCCTAAGTATATTTGTTGTTATGAAAAAACGAAAATTTTAAGGGTTTAGATAAATCGATTTATATAAGGCCATAATATTTAGGCGCCTAAGTATGTTTGTTGTTATGAAAAATCGAAAATTTTGAGGGTTTAGATAAATCGATTTATATAAGGCCATAATATTTAGGCGCCTAAGTATGTTTGTTGTTATGAAAAAACGAAAATTTTAAGGGTTTAGATAAATTAATTTATATAAGGCCATTATATTTAGACGCCTAAGTATGTTTGTTGTTATGAAAAATCGAAAATTTTGAGGGTTTAGATAAATCGATTTATATAAGGCCATAAAAGACATAAATTTCATTAAAATTTAGGCGCCTAAGTATGTTTGTTGTTATGAAAAATCGAAAATTTTGAGGGTTTAGATAAATCGATTTATATAAGGCCATAAAAGACATAAATTTCATTAAAATTTAGGCGCCTAAGTATGTTTGTTGTTATGAAAAATCGAAAATTTTAAGGGTTTAGATAAATTAATTTATATAAGGCCATAATATTTAGGCGCCTAAGTATGTTTGTTGTTATGAAAAATCGAAAATTTTGAGGGTTTAGATAAATCGATTTATATAAGGCCATAAAAGACATAAATTTCATTAAAATTTAGGCGCCTAAGTATGTTTGTTGTTATGAAAAAACGAAAATTTTAAGGGTTTAGATAAATTAATTTATATAAGGCCATAATATTTAGGCGCCTAAGTATGTTTGTTGTTATGAAAAATCGAAAATTTTGAGGGTTTAGATAAATCGATTTATATAAGGCCATAAAAGACATAAATTTCATTAAAATTTAGGCGCTTAAGTATGTTTGTTGTTATGAAAAATCGAAAATTTTGAGGGTTTAGATAAATCGATTTATATAAGGCCATAAAAGACATAAATTTCATTAAAATTTAGGCGCCTAAGTATGTTTGTTGTTATGAAAAATCGAAAATTTTGAGGGTTTAGATAAATCGATTTATATAAGGCCATAATATTTAGGCGCCTAAGTATGTTTGTTGTTATGAAAAAACGAAAATTTTAAGGGTTTAGATAAATTAATTTATATAAGGCCATTATATTTAGACGCCTAAGTATGTTTGTTGTTATGAAAAATCGAAAATTTTGAGGGTTTAGATAAATCGATTTATATAAGGCCATAAAAGACATAAATTTCATTAAAATTTAGGCGCCTAAGTATGTTTGTTGTTATGAAAAATCGAAAATTTTGAGGGTTTAGATAAATCGATTTATATAAGGCCATAATATTTAGGCGCCTAAGTATGTTTGTTGTTATGAAAAAACGAAAATTTTGAGGGTTTAGATAAATCGATTTATATAAGGCCATAATATTTAGGCGCCTAAGTATATTTGTTGTTATGAAAAAACGAAAATTTTAAGGGTTTAGATAAATCGATTTATATAAGGCCATAATATTTAGGCGCCTAAGTATGTTTGTTGTTATGAAAAATCGAAAATTTTGAGGGTTTAGATAAATCGATTTATATAAGGCCATAATATTTAGGCGCCTAAGTATGTTTGTTGTTATGAAAAAACGAAAATTTTAAGGGTTTAGATAAATTAATTTATATAAGGCCATTATATTTAGACGCCTAAGTATGTTTGTTGTTATGAAAAATCGAAAATTTTGAGGGTTTAGATAAATCGATTTATATAAGGCCATAAAAGACATAAATTTCATTAAAATTTAGGCGCCTAAGTATGTTTGTTGTTATGAAAAATCGAAAATTTTGAGGGTTTAGATAAATCGATTTATATAAGTCCATAATATTTAGGCGCCTAAGTATGTTTGTTGTTATGAAAAAACGAAAATTTTAAGGGTTTAGATAAATCGATTTATATAAGGCCATAAAAGACATAAATTTCATTAAAATTTAGGCGCCTAAGTATGTTTGTTGTTATGAAAAATCGAAAATTTTAAGGGTTTAGATAAATCGATTTATATAAGGCCATAATATTTAGGCGCCTAAGTATGTTTGTTGTTATGAAAAAACGAAAATTTTAAGGGTTTAGATAAATTAATTTATATAAGGCCATAATATTTAGGCGCCTAAGTATGTTTGTTGTTATGAAAAATCGAAAATTTTGAGGGTTTAGATAAATCGATTTATATAAGGCCATAATATTTAGGCGCCTAAGTATGTTTGTTGTTATGAAAAAACGAAAATTTTAAGGGTTTAGATAAATTAATTTATATAAGGCCATTATATTTAGACGCCTAAGTATGTTTGTTGTTATGAAAAATCGAAAATTTTGAGGGTTTAGATAAATCGATTTATATAAGGCCATAAAAGACATAAATTTCATTAAAATTTAGGCGCCTAAGTATGTTTGTTGTTATGAAAAATCGAAAATTTTGAGGGTTTAGATAAATCGATTTATATAAGTCCATAATATTTAGGCGCCTAAGTATGTTTGTTGTTATGAAAAAACGAAAATTTTAAGGGTTTAGATAAATTAATTTATATAAGGCCATAATATTTAGGCGCCTAAGTATGTTTGTTGTTATGAAAAATCGAAAATTTTGAGGGTTTAGATAAATCGATTTATATAAGGCCATAAAAGACATAAATTTCATTAAAATTTAGGCGCCTAAGTATGTTTGTTGTTATGAAAAATCGAAAATTTTGAGGGTTTAGATAAATCGATTTATATAAGGCCATAATATTTAGGCGCCTAAGTATGTTTGTTGTTATGAAAAATCGAAAATTTTGAGGGACTAGATAAATCGATTTATATAAGGCCATAAAAGACATAAATTTCATTAAAATTTAGGCGCCTAAGTATGTTTGTTGTTATGAAACATCGAAAATTTTAAGGGTTTAGATAAATCGATTTATATAAGGCCATAATATTTAGGCTCCTAAGTATGTTTGTTGTTATGAAAAAACGAAAATTTTAAGGGTTTAGATAAATTAATTTATATAAGGCCATAATATTTGGGCGCCTAAGTATGTTTGTTGTTATGAAAAATCGAAAATTTTGAGGGTTTAGATAAATCGATTTATATAAGGCCATAATATTTAGGCGCCTAAGTATGTTTGTTGTTATGAAAAATCGAAAATTTTGAGGGTTTAGATAAATCGATTTATATAAGGCCATAATATTTAGGCGCCTAAGTATATTTGTTGTTATGAAAAAACGAAAATTTTAAGGGTTTAGATAAATCGATTTATATAAGGCCATAATATTTAGGCGCCTAAGTATGTTTGTTGTTATGAAAAATCGAAAATTTTGAGGGTTTAGATAAATCGATTTATATAAGGCCATAATATTTAGGCGCCTAAGTATGTTTGTTGTTATGAAAAAACGAAAATTTTGAGGGTTTAGATAAATCGATTTATATAAGGCCATAATATTTAGGCGCCTAAGTATATTTGTTGTTATGAAAAAACGAAAATTTTAAGGGTTTAGATAAATCGATTTATATAAGGCCATAATATTTAGGCGCCTAAGTATGTTTGTTGTTATGAAAAATCTAAAATTTTGAGGGTTTAGATAAATCGATTTATATAAGGCCATAATATTTAGGCGCCTAAGTATGTTTGTTGTTATGAAAAAACGAAAATTTTAAGGGTTTAGATAAATTAATTTATATAAGGCCATTATATTTAGACGCCTAAGTATGTTTGTTGTTATGAAAAATCGAAAATTTTGAGGGTTTAGATAAATCGATTTATATAAGGCCATAAAAGACATAAATTTCATTAAAATTTAGGCGCCTAAGTATGTTTGTTGTTATGAAAAATCGAAAATTTTGAGGGTTTAGATAAATCGATTTATATAAGGCCATAAAAGACATAAATTTCATTAAAATTTAGGCGCCTAAGTATGTTTGTTGTTATGAAAAATCGAAAATTTTAAGGGTTTAGATAAATTAATTTATATAAGGCCATAATATTTAGGCGCCTAAGTATGTTTGTTGTTATGAAAAATCGAAAATTTTGAGGGTTTAGATAAATCGATTTATATAAGGCCATAAAAGACATAAATTTCATTAAAATTTAGGCGCCTAAGTATGTTTGTTGTTATGAAAAAACGAAAATTTTAAGGGTTTAGATAAATTAATTTATATAAGGCCATAATATTTAGGCGCCTAAGTATGTTTGTTGTTATGAAAAATCGAAAATTTTGAGGGTTTAGATAAATCGATTTATATAAGGCCATAAAAGACATAAATTTCATTAAAATTTAGGCGCTTAAGTATGTTTGTTGTTATGAAAAATCGAAAATTTTGAGGGTTTAGATAAATCGATTTATATAAGGCCATAAAAGACATAAATTTCATTGAAATTTAGGCGCCTAAGTATGTTTGTTGTTATGAAAAATCGAAAATTTTGAGGGTTTAGATAAATCGATTTATATAAGGCCATAATATTTAGGCGCCTAAGTATGTTTGTTGTTATGAAAAAACGAAAATTTTAAGGGTTTAGATAAATTAATTTATATAAGGCCATTATATTTAGACGCCTAAGTATGTTTGTTGTTATGAAAAATCGAAAATTTTGAGGGTTTAGATAAATCGATTTATATAAGGCCATAAAAGACATAAATTTCATTAAAATTTAGGCGCCTAAGTATGTTTGTTGTTATGAAAAATCGAAAATTTTGAGGGTTTAGATAAATCGATTTATATAAGGCCATAATATTTAGGCGCCTAAGTATGTTTGTTGTTATGAAAAAACGAAAATTTTGAGGGTTTAGATAAATCGATTTATATAAGGCCATAATATTTAGGCGCCTAAGTATATTTGTTGTTATGAAAAAACGAAAATTTTAAGGGTTTAGATAAATCGATTTATATAAGGCCATAATATTTAGGCGCCTAAGTATGTTTGTTGTTATGAAAAATCGAAAATTTTGAGGGTTTAGATAAATCGATTTATATAAGGCCATAATATTTAGGCGCCTAAGTATGTTTGTTGTTATGAAAAAACGAAAATTTTAAGGGTTTAGATAAATTAATTTATATAAGGCCATTATATTTAGACGCCTAAGTATGTTTGTTGTTATGAAAAATCGAAAATTTTGAGGGTTTAGATAAATCGATTTATATAAGGCCATAAAAGACATAAATTTCATTAAAATTTAGGCGCCTAAGTATGTTTGTTGTTATGAAAAATCGAAAATTTTGAGGGTTTAGATAAATCGATTTATATAAGGCCATAAAAGACATAAATTTCATTAAAATTTAGGCGCCTAAGTATGTTTGTTGTTATGAAAAAACGAAAATTTTAAGGGTTTAGATAAATCGATTTATATAAGGCCATAAAAGACATAAATTTCATTAAAATTTAGGCGCCTAAGTATGTTTGTTGTTATGAAAAATCGAAAATTTTGAGGGTTTAGATAAATCGATTTATATAAGGCCATAAAAGACATAAATTTCATTAAAATTTAGGCGCCTAAGTATGTTTGTTGTTATGAAAAATCGAAAATTTTAAGGGTTTAGATAAATTAATTTATATAAGGCCATAATATTTAGGCGCCTAAGTATGTTTGTTGTTATGAAAAATCGAAAATTTTGAGGGTTTAGATAAATCGATTTATATAAGGCCATAAAAGACATAAATTTCATTAAAATTTAGGCGCCTAAGTATGTTTGTTGTTATGAAAAAACGAAAATTTTAAGGGTTTAGATAAATTAATTTATATAAGGCCATAATATTTAGGCGCCTAAGTATGTTTGTTGTTATGAAAAATCGAAAATTTTGAGGGTTTAGATAAATCGATTTATATAAGGCCATAAAAGACATAAATTTCATTAAAATTTAGGCGCTTAAGTATGTTTGTTGTTATGAAAAATCGAAAATTTTGAGGGTTTAGATAAATCGATTTATATAAGGCCATAAAAGACATAAATTTCATTGAAATTTAGGCGCCTAAGTATGTTTGTTGTTATGAAAAATCGAAAATTTTGAGGGTTTAGATAAATCGATTTATATAAGGCCATAATATTTAGGCGCCTAAGTATGTTTGTTGTTATGAAAAAACGAAAATTTTAAGGGTTTAGATAAATTAATTTATATAAGGCCATTATATTTAGACGCCTAAGTATGTTTGTTGTTATGAAAAATCGAAAATTTTGAGGGTTTAGATAAATCGATTTATATAAGGCCATAAAAGACATAAATTTCATTAAAATTTAGGCGCCTAAGTATGTTTGTTGTTATGAAAAATCGAAAATTTTGAGGGTTTAGATAAATCGATTTATATAAGGCCATAATATTTAGGCGCCTAAGTATGTTTGTTGTTATGAAAAAACGAAAATTTTGAGGGTTTAGATAAATCGATTTATATAAGGCCATAATATTTAGGCGCCTAAGTATATTTGTTGTTATGAAAAAACGAAAATTTTAAGGGTTTAGATAAATCGATTTATATAAGGCCATAATATTTAGGCGCCTAAGTATGTTTGTTGTTATGAAAAATCGAAAATTTTGAGGGTTTAGATAAATCGATTTATATAAGGCCATAATATTTAGGCGCCTAAGTATGTTTGTTGTTATGAAAAAACGAAAATTTTAAGGGTTTAGATAAATTAATTTATATAAGGCCATTATATTTAGACGCCTAAGTATGTTTGTTGTTATGAAAAATCGAAAATTTTGAGGGTTTAGATAAATCGATTTATATAAGGCCATAAAAGACATAAATTTCATTAAAATTTAGGCGCCTAAGTATGTTTGTTGTTATGAAAAATCGAAAATTTTGAGGGTTTAGATAAATCGATTTATATAAGGCCATAAAAGACATAAATTTCATTAAAATTTAGGCGCCTAAGTATGTTTGTTGTTATGAAAAAACGAAAATTTTAAGGGTTTAGATAAATCGATTTATATAAGGCCATAAAAGACATAAATTTCATTAAAATTTAGGCGCCTAAGTATGTTTGTTGTTATGAAAAATCGAAAATTTTAAGGGTTTAGATAAATCGATTTATATAAGGCCATAATATTTAGGCGCCTAAGTATGTTTGTTGTTATGAAAAAACGAAAATTTTAAGGGTTTAGATAAATTAATTTATATAAGGCCATAATATTTAGGCGCCTAAGTATGTTTGTTGTTATGAAAAATCGAAAATTTTGAGGGTTTAGATAAATCGATTTATATAAGGCCATAATATTTAGGCGCCTAAGTATGTTTGTTGTTATGAAAAAACGAAAATTTTAAGGGTTTAGATAAATTAATTTATATAAGGCCATTATATTTAGACGCCTAAGTATGTTTGTTGTTATGAAAAATCGAAAATTTTGAGGGTTTAGATAAATCGATTTATATAAGGCCATAAAAGACATAAATTTCATTAAAATTTAGGCGCCTAAGTATGTTTGTTGTTATGAAAAATCGAAAATTTTGAGGGTTTAGATAAATCGATTTATATAAGTCCATAATATTTAGGCGCCTAAGTATGTTTGTTGTTATGAAAAAACGAAAATTTTAAGGGTTTAGATAAATTAATTTATATAAGGCCATAATATTTAGGCGCCTAAGTATGTTTGTTGTTATGAAAAATCGAAAATTTTGAGGGTTTAGATAAATCGATTTATATAAGGCCATAAAAGACATAAATTTCATTAAAATTTAGGCGCCTAAGTATGTTTGTTGTTATGAAAAATCGAAAATTTTGAGGGTTTAGATAAATCGATTTATATAAGGCCATAATATTTAGGCGCCTAAGTATGTTTGTTGTTATGAAAAATCGAAAATTTTGAGGGACTAGATAAATCGATTTATATAAGGCCATAAAAGACATAAATTTCATTAAAATTTAGGCGCCTAAGTATGTTTGTTGTTATGAAACATCGAAAATTTTAAGGGTTTAGATAAATCGATTTATATAAGGCCATAATATTTAGGCTCCTAAGTATGTTTGTTGTTATGAAAAAACGAAAATTTTAAGGGTTTAGATAAATTAATTTATATAAGGCCATAATATTTGGGCGCCTAAGTATGTTTGTTGTTATGAAAAATCGAAAATTTTGAGGGTTTAGATAAATCGATTTATATAAGGCCATAATATTTAGGCGCCTAAGTATGTTTGTTGTTATGAAAAATCGAAAATTTTGAGGGTTTAGATAAATCGATTTATATAAGGCCATAATATTTAGGCGCCTAAGTATATTTGTTGTTATGAAAAAACGAAAATTTTAAGGGTTTAGATAAATCGATTTATATAAGGCCATAATATTTAGGCGCCTAAGTATGTTTGTTGTTATGAAAAATCGAAAATTTTGAGGGTTTAGATAAATCGATTTATATAAGGCCATAATATTTAGGCGCCTAAGTATGTTTGTTGTTATGAAAAAACGAAAATTTTGAGGGTTTAGATAAATCGATTTATATAAGGCCATAATATTTAGGCGCCTAAGTATATTTGTTGTTATGAAAAAACGAAAATTTTAAGGGTTTAGATAAATCGATTTATATAAGGCCATAATATTTAGGCGCCTAAGTATGTTTGTTGTTATGAAAAATCGAAAATTTTGAGGGTTTAGATAAATCGATTTATATAAGGCCATAATATTTAGGCGCCTAAGTATGTTTGTTGTTATGAAAAAACGAAAATTTTAAGGGTTTAGATAAATTAATTTATATAAGGCCATTATATTTAGACGCCTAAGTATGTTTGTTGTTATGAAAAATCGAAAATTTTGAGGGTTTAGATAAATCGATTTATATAAGGCCATAAAAGACATAAATTTCATTAAAATTTAGGCGCCTAAGTATGTTTGTTGTTATGAAAAATCGAAAATTTTAAGGGTTTAGATAAATCGATTTATATAAGTCCATAATATTTAGGCGCCTAAGTATGTTTGTTGTTATGAAAAAAAGAAAATTTTAAGGGTTTAGATAAATCGATTTATATAAGTCCATAATATTTAGGCGCCTAAGTATGTTTGTTGTTATGAAAAAACGAAAATTTTAAGGGTTTAGATAAATTAATTTATATAAGGCCATAATATTTAGGCGCCTAAGTATGTTTGTTGTTATGAAAAATCGAAAATTTTGAGGGTTTAGATAAATTGATTTATATAAGGCCATAAAAGACATAAATTTCATTAAAATTTAGGCGCCTAAGTATGTTTGTTGTTATGAAAAATCGAAAATTTTGAGGGTTTAGATAAATCGATTTATATAAGGCCATAATATTTAGGCGCCTAAGTATGTTTGTTGTTATGAAAAAACGAAAATATTAAGGGTTTAGATAAATTAATTTATATAAGGCCATAATATTTAGGCGCCTAAGTATGTTTGTTGTTATGAAAAATCGAAAATTTTGAGGGTTTAGATAAATCGATTTATATAAGGCCAAAATATTTAGGCGCCTAAGTATATTTGTTGTTATGAAAAAACAAAAATTTTAAGGGTTTAGATAAATCGATTTATATAAGGCCATAATATTTAGGCGCCTAAGTATGTTTGTTGTTATGAAAAATCGAAAATTTTGAGGGTTTAGATAAATCGATTTATATAAGGCCATAAAAGACATAAATTTCATTAAAATTTAGGCGCCTAAGTATGTTTGTTGTTATGAAAAATCGAAAATTTTGAGGGTTTAGATAAATCGATTTATATAAGTCCATAATATTTAGGCGCCTAAGTATGTTTGTTGTTATGAAAAATCGAAAATTTTGAGGGACTAGATAAATCGATTTATATAAGGCCATAATATTTAGGCGCCTAAGTATGTTTGTTGTTATGAAAAAACGAAAATTTTAAGGGTTTAGATAAATCGATTTTTATAAGGCCATAATATTTAGGCGCCTAAGTATGTTTGTTGTTATGAAAAATCGAAAATTTTGAGGGTTTACATAAATCGATTTATATAAGGCCATAATATTTAGGCGCCTAAGTATGTTTGTTGTTATGAAAAAACGAAAATTTTAAGGGTTTAGATAAATCGATTTATATAAGGCCATAATATTTATGCGCCTAAGTATGTTTGTTGTTATGAAAAAACGAAAATTTTAAGGGTTTAGATAAATCGATTTATATAAGGCCATAATATTTAGGCGCCTAAGTATGTTTGTTGTTATGAAAAATCGAAAATTTTGAAGGTTTAGATAAATCGATTTATATAAGGCCGTAATATTTAGGCGCCTAAGTATGTTTGTTGTTATGAAAAAACGAAAATATTAAGGGTTTAGATAAATCGATTTATATAAGGCCATAATATTTAGGCGCCTAAGTATGTTCGTTGTTATGAAAAATCGAAAATTTTGAGGGTTTAGATAAATCGATTTATATATGGCCATAATATTTAGGCGCCTAAGTATGTTTGTTGTTATGAAAAAACGAAAATTTTAAGGGTTTAGATAAATCGATTTATATAAGGCCATAATATTTAGGCGCCTAAATATGTTTGTTGTTATGAAAAATCGAAAATTTTGAGGGTTTACATAAATCGATTTATATAAGGCCATAATATTTAGGCGCCTAAGTATGATTGTTGTTATGAAAAAACGAAAATTTTAAGGGTTTAGATAAATCGATTTATATAAGGCCATAAAAGACATAAATTTCATTAAAATTTAGGCGCCTAAGTATGTTTGTTGTTATGAAAAATCGAAAATTTTGAGGGTTTAGATAAATCGATTTATATAAGGCCATAAAAGACATAAATTTCATTAAAATTTAGGCGCCTAAGTATGTTTGTTGTTATGAAAAATCGAAAATTTTGAGGGTTTAGATAAATCGATTTATATAAGTCCATAATATTTAGGCGCCTAAGTATGTTTGTTGTTATGAAAAATCGAAAATTTTGAGGGACTAGATAAATCGATTTATATAAGGCCATAAAAGACATTAAAATTTAGGCGCCTAAGTATGTTTGTTGTTATGAAAAATCGAAAATTTTAAGGGTTTAGATAAATCGATTTATATAAGGCCATAATATTTAGGCGCCTAAGTATGTTTGTTGTTATGAAAAAACGAAAATTTTAAGGGTTTAGATAAATTAATTTATATAAGGCCATAATATTTAGGCGCCTAAGTATGTTTGTTGTTATGAAAAATCGAAAATTTTGAGGGTTTAGATAAATCGATTTATATAAGGCCAAAATATTTAGGCGCCTAAGTATATTTGTTGTTATGAAAAAACGAAAATTTTAAGGGTTTAGATAAATCGATTTATATAAGGCCATAATATTTAGGCGCCTAAGTATGTTTGTTGTTATGAAAAATCGAAAATTTTGAGGGACTAGATAAATCGATTTATATAAGGCCATAAAAGACATAAATTTCATTAAAATTTAGGCGCCTAAGTATGTTTGTTGTTATGAAACATCGAAAATTTTAAGGGTTTAGATAAATTAATTTATATAAGGCCATTATATTTAGACGCCTAAGTATGTTTGTTGTTATGAAAAATCGAAAATTTTGAGGGTTTAGATAAATCGATTTATATAAGGCCATAAAAGACATAAATTTCATTAAAATTTAGGCGCCTAAGTATGTTTGTTGTTATGAAAAATCGAAAATTTTGAGGGTTTAGATAAATCGATTTATATAAGTCCATAATATTTAGGCGCCTAAGTATGTTTGTTGTTATGAAAAAACGAAAATTTTAAGGGTTTAGATAAATCGATTTATATAAGGCCATAAAAGACATAAATTTCATTAAAATTTAGGCGCCTAAGTATGTTTGTTGTTATGAAAAATCGAAAATTTTAAGGGTTTAGATAAATCGATTTATATAAGGCCATAATATTTAGGCGCCTAAGTATGTTTGTTGTTATGAAAAAACGAAAATTTTAAGGGTTTAGATAAATTAATTTATATAAGGCCATAATATTTAGGCGCCTAAGTATGTTTGTTGTTATGAAAAATGGAAAATTTTGAGGGTTTAGATAAATCGATTTATATAAGGCCATAAAAGACATAAATTTCATTAAAATTTAGGCGCCTAATTATGTTTGTTGTTATGAAAAATCGAAAATTTTGAGGGTTTAGATAAATCGATTTATATAAGGCCATAATATTTAGGCGCCTAAGTATGTTTGTTGTTATGAAAAATCGAAAATTTTGAGGGACTAGATAAATCGATTTATATAAGGCCATAAAAGACATAAATTTCATTAAAATTTAGGCGCCTAAGTATGTTTGTTGTTATGAAACATCGAAAATTTTAAGGGTTTAGATAAATCGATTTATATAAGGCCATAATATTTAGGCTCCTAAGTATGTTTGTTGTTATGAAAAAACGAAAATTTTAAGGGTTTAGATAAATTAATTTATATAAGGCCATAATATTTGGGCGCCTAAGTATGTTTGTTGTTATGAAAAATCGAAAATTTTGAGGGTTTAGATAAATCGATTTATATAAGGCCATAATATTTAGGCGCCTAAGTATGTTTGTTGTTATGAAAAATCGAAAATTTTGAGGGTTTAGATAAATCGATTTATATAAGGCCATAATATTTAGGCGCCTAAGTATATTTGTTGTTATGAAAAAACGAAAATTTTAAGGGTTTAGATAAATCGATTTATATAAGGCCATAATATTTAGGCGCCTAAGTATGTTTGTTGTTATGAAAAATCGAAAATTTTGAGGGTTTAGATAAATCGATTTATATAAGGCCATAATATTTAGGCGCCTAAGTATGTTTGTTGTTATGAAAAAACGAAAATTTTGAGGGTTTAGATAAATCGATTTATATAAGGCCATAATATTTAGGCGCCTAAGTATATTTGTTGTTATGAAAAAACGAAAATTTTAAGGGTTTAGATAAATCGATTTATATAAGGCCATAATATTTAGGCGCCTAAGTATGTTTGTTGTTATGAAAAATCGAAAATTTTGAGGGTTTAGATAAATCGATTTATATAAGGCCATAATATTTAGGCGCCTAAGTATGTTTGTTGTTATGAAAAAACGAAAATTTTAAGGGTTTAGATAAATTAATTTATATAAGGCCATTATATTTAGACGCCTAAGTATGTTTGTTGTTATGAAAAATCGAAAATTTTGAGGGTTTAGATAAATCGATTTATATAAGGCCATAAAAGACATAAATTTCATTAAAATTTAGGCGCCTAAGTATGTTTGTTGTTATGAAAAATCGAAAATTTTGAGGGTTTAGATAAATCGATTTATATAAGGCCATAATATTTAGGCGCCTAAGTATGTTTGTTGTTATGAAAAAACGAAAATTTTGAGGGTTTAGATAAATCGATTTATATAAGGCCATAATATTTAGGCGCCTAAGTATATTTGTTGTTATGAAAAAACGAAAATTTTAAGGGTTTAGATAAATCGATTTATATAAGGCCATAATATTTAGGCGCCTAAGTATGTTTGTTGTTATGAAAAATCGAAAATTTTGAGGGTTTAGATAAATCGATTTATATAAGGCCATAATATTTAGGCGCCTAAGTATGTTTGTTGTTATGAAAAAACGAAAATATTAAGGGTTTAGATAAATTAATTTATATAAGGCCATAATATTTAGGCGCCTAAGTATGTTTGTTGTTATGAAAAATCGAAAATTTTGAGGGTTTAGATAAATCGATTTATATAAGGCCAAAATATTTAGGCGCCTAAGTATATTTGTTGTTATGAAAAAACAAAAATTTTAAGGGTTTAGATAAATCGATTTATATAAGGCCATAATATTTAGGCGCCTAAGTATGTTTGTTGTTATGAAAAATCGAAAATTTTGAGGGTTTAGATAAATCGATTTATATAAGGCCATAAAAGACATAAATTTCATTAAAATTTAGGCGCCTAAGTATGTTTGTTGTTATGAAAAATCGAAAATTTTGAGGGTTTAGATAAATCGATTTATATAAGTCCATAATATTTAGGCGCCTAAGTATGTTTGTTGTTATGAAAAATCGAAAATTTTGAGGGACTAGATAAATCGATTTATATAAGGCCATAATATTTAGGCGCCTAAGTATGTTTGTTGTTATGAAAAAACGAAAATTTTAAGGGTTTAGATAAATCGATTTTTATAAGGCCATAATATTTAGGCGCCTAAGTATGTTTGTTGTTATGAAAAATCGAAAATTTTGAGGGTTTACATAAATCGATTTATATAAGGCCATAATATTTAGGCGCCTAAGTATGTTTGTTGTTATGAAAAAACGAAAATTTTAAGGGTTTAGATAAATCGATTTATATAAGGCCATAATATTTATGCGCCTAAGTATGTTTGTTGTTATGAAAAAACGAAAATTTTAAGGGTTTAGATAAATCGATTTATATAAGGCCATAATATTTAGGCGCCTAAGTATGTTTGTTGTTATGAAAAATCGAAAATTTTGAAGGTTTAGATAAATCGATTTATATAAGGCCGTAATATTTAGGCGCCTAAGTATGTTTGTTGTTATGAAAAAACGAAAATATTAAGGGTTTAGATAAATCGATTTATATAAGGCCATAATATTTAGGCGCCTAAGTATGTTCGTTGTTATGAAAAATCGAAAATTTTGAGGGTTTAGATAAATCGATTTATATAAGGCCATAATATTTAGGCGCCTAAGTATGTTTGTTGTTATGAAAAAACGAAAATTTTAAGGGTTTAGATAAATCGATTTATATAAGGCGATAATATTTAGGCGCCTAAATATGTTTGTTGTTATGAAAAATCGAAAATTTTGAGGGTTTACATAAATCGATTTATATAAGGCCATAATATTTAGGCGCCTAAGTATGATTGTTGTTATGAAAAAACGAAAATTTTAAGGGTTTAGATAAATCGATTTATATAAGGCCATAAAAGACATAAATTTCATTAAAATTTAGGCGCCTAAGTATGTTTGTTGTTATGAAAAATCGAAAATTTTAAGGGTTTAGATAAATCGATTTATATAAGGCCATAAAAGACATAAATTTCATTAAAATTTAGGCGCCTAAGTATGTTTGTTGTTATGAAAAATCGAAAATTTTGAGGGTTTAGATAAATCGATTTATATAAGTCCATAATATTTAGGCGCCTAAGTATGTTTGTTGTTATGAAAAATCGAAAATTTTGAGGGACTAGATAAATCGATTTATATAAGGCCATAAAAGACATTAAAATTTAGGCGCCTAAGTATGTTTGTTGTTATGAAAAATCGAAAATTTTAAGGGTTTAGATAAATCGATTTATATAAGGCCATAATATTTAGGCGCCTAAGTATGTTTGTTGTTATGAAAAAACGAAAATTTTAAGGGTTTAGATAAATTAATTTATATAAGGCCATAATATTTAGGCGCCTAAGTATGTTTGTTGTTATGAAAAATCGAAAATTTTGAGGGTTTAGATAAATCGATTTATATAAGGCCAAAATATTTAGGCGCCTAAGTATATTTGTTGTTATGAAAAAACGAAAATTTTAAGGGTTTAGATAAATCGATTTATATAAGGCCATAATATTTAGGCGCCTAAGTATGTTTGTTGTTATGAAAAATCGAAAATTTTGAGGGACTAGATAAATCGATTTATATAAGGCCATAAAAGACATAAATTTCATTAAAATTTAGGCGCCTAAGTATGTTTGTTGTTATGAAACATCGAAAATTTTAAGGGTTTAGATAAATTAATTTATATAAGGCCATTATATTTAGACGCCTAAGTATGTTTGTTGTTATGAAAAATCGAAAATTTTGAGGGTTTAGATAAATCGATTTATATAAGGCCATAAAAGACATAAATTTCATTAAAATTTAGGCGCCTAAGTATGTTTGTTGTTATGAAAAATCGAAAATTTTGAGGGTTTAGATAAATCGATTTATATAAGTCCATAATATTTAGGCGCCTAAGTATGTTTGTTGTTATGAAAAAACGAAAATTTTAAGGGTTTAGATAAATCGATTTATATAAGGCCATAAAAGACATAAATTTCATTAAAATTTAGGCGCCTAAGTATGTTTGTTGTTATGAAAAATCGAAAATTTTAAGGGTTTAGATAAATCGATTTATATAAGGCCATAATATTTAGGCGCCTAAGTATGTTTGTTGTTATGAAAAAACGAAAATTTTAAGGGTTTAGATAAATTAATTTATATAAGGCCATAATATTTAGGCGCCTAAGTATGTTTGTTGTTATGAAAAATGGAAAATTTTGAGGGTTTAGATAAATCGATTTATATAAGGCCATAAAAGACATAAATTTCATTAAAATTTAGGCGCCTAATTATGTTTGTTGTTATGAAAAATCGAAAATTTTGAGGGTTTAGATAAATCGATTTATATAAGGCCATAATATTTAGGCGCCTAAGTATGTTTGTTGTTATGAAAAATCGAAAATTTTGAGGGACTAGATAAATCGATTTATATAAGGCCATAAAAGACATAAATTTCATTAAAATTTAGGCGCCTAAGTATGTTTGTTGTTATGAAACATCGAAAATTTTAAGGGTTTAGATAAATCGATTTATATAAGGCCATAATATTTAGGCTCCTAAGTATGTTTGTTGTTATGAAAAAACGAAAATTTTAAGGGTTTAGATAAATTAATTTATATAAGGCCATAATATTTGGGCGCCTAAGTATGTTTGTTGTTATGAAAAATCGAAAATTTTGAGGGTTTAGATAAATCGATTTATATAAGGCCATAATATTTAGGCGCCTAAGTATGTTTGTTGTTATGAAAAATCGAAAATTTTGAGGGTTTAGATAAATCGATTTATATAAGGCCATAATATTTAGGCGCCTAAGTATATTTGTTGTTATGAAAAAACGAAAATTTTAAGGGTTTAGATAAATCGATTTATATAAGGCCATAATATTTAGGCGCCTAAGTATGTTTGTTGTTATGAAAAATCGAAAATTTTGAGGGTTTAGATAAATCGATTTATATAAGGCCATAATATTTAGGCGCCTAAGTATGTTTGTTGTTATGAAAAAACGAAAATTTTGAGGGTTTAGATAAATCGATTTATATAAGGCCATAATATTTAGGCGCCTAAGTATATTTGTTGTTATGAAAAAACGAAAATTTTAAGGGTTTAGATAAATCGATTTATATAAGGCCATAATATTTAGGCGCCTAAGTATGTTTGTTGTTATGAAAAATCGAAAATTTTGAGGGTTTAGATAAATCGATTTATATAAGGCCATAATATTTAGGCGCCTAAGTATGTTTGTTGTTATGAAAAAACGAAAATTTTAAGGGTTTAGATAAATTAATTTATATAAGGCCATTATATTTAGACGCCTAAGTATGTTTGTTGTTATGAAAAATCGAAAATTTTGAGGGTTTAGATAAATCGATTTATATAAGGCCATAAAAGACATAAATTTCATTAAAATTTAGGCGCCTAAGTATGTTTGTTGTTATGAAAAATCGAAAATTTTGAGGGTTTAGATAAATCGATTTATATAAGGCCATAATATTTAGGCGCCTAAGTATGTTTGTTGTTATGAAAAAACGAAAATTTTGAGGGTTTAGATAAATCGATTTATATAAGGCCATAATATTTAGGCGCCTAAGTATATTTGTTGTTATGAAAAAACGAAAATTTTAAGGGTTTAGATAAATCGATTTATATAAGGCCATAATATTTAGGCGCCTAAGTATGTTTGTTGTTATGAAAAATCGAAAATTTTGAGGGTTTAGATAAATCGATTTATATAAGGCCATAATATTTAGGCGCCTAAGTATGTTTGTTGTTATGAAAAAACGAAAATTTTAAGGGTTTAGATAAATTAATTTATATAAGGCCATTATATTTAGACGCCTAAGTATGTTTGTTGTTATGAAAAATCGAAAATTTTGAGGGTTTAGATAAATCGATTTATATAAGGCCATAAAAGACATAAATTTCATTAAAATTTAGGCGCCTAAGTATGTTTGTTGTTATGAAAAATCGAAAATTTTAAGGGTTTAGATAAATCGATTTATATAAGGCCATAATATTTAGGCGCCTAAGTATGTTTGTTGTTATGAAAAAACGAAAATTTTAAGGGTTTAGATAAATCGATTTATATAAGGCCATAAAAGACATAAATTTCATTAAAATTTAGGCGCCTAAGTATGTTTGTTGTTATGAAAAATCGAAAATTTTAAGGGTTTAGATAAATCGATTTATATAAGGCCATAATATTTAGGCGCCTAAGTATGTTTGTTGTTATGAAAAAACGAAAATTTTAAGGGTTTAGATAAATTAATTTATATAAGGCCATAATATTTAGGCGCCTAAGTATGTTTGTTGTTATGAAAAAACGAAAATTTTGAGGGTTTAGATAAATCGATTTATATAAGGCCATAATATTTAGGCGCCTAAGTATATTTGTTGTTATGAAAAAACGAAAATTTTAAGGGTTTAGATAAATCGATTTATATAAGGCCATAATATTTAGGCGCCTAAGTATGTTTGTTGTTATGAAAAATCGAAAATTTTGAGGGTTTAGATAAATCGATTTTAATAAGGCCATAATATTTAGGCGCCTAAGTATGTTTGTTGTTATGAAAAAACGAAAATTTTAAGGGTTTAGATAAATTAATTTATATAAGGCCATTATATTTAGACGCCTAAGTATGTTTGTTGTTATGAAAAATCGAAAATTTTGAGGGTTTAGATAAATCGATTTATATAAGGCCATAAAAGACATAAATTTCATTAAAATTTAGGCGCCTAAGTATGTTTGTTGTTATGAAAAATCGAAAATTTTAAGGGTTTAGATAAATCGATTTATATAAGGCCATAATATTTAGGCGCCTAAGTATGTTTGTTGTTATGAAAAAACGAAAATTTTAAGGGTTTAGATAAATCGATTTATATAAGGCCATAAAAGACAAATTTCATTAAAATTTAGGCGCCTAAGTATGTTTGTTGTTATGAAAAATCGAAAATTTTAAGGGTTTAGATAAATCGATTTATATAAGGCCATAATATTTAGGCGCCTAAGTATGTTTGTTGTTATGAAAAAACGAAAATTTTAAGGGTTTAGATAAATTAATTTATATAAGGCCATAATATTTAGGCGCCTAAGTATGTTTGTTGTTATGAAAAATCGAAAATTTTGAGGGTTTAGATAAATCGATTTATATAAGGCCATAATATTTAGGCGCCTAAGTATGTTTGTTGTTATGAAAAAACGAAAATTTTAAGGGTTTAGATAAATTAATTTATATAAGGCCATTATATTTAGACGCCTAAGTATGTTTGTTGTTATGAAAAATCGAAAATTTTGAGGGTTTAGATAAATCGATTTATATAAGGCCATAAAAGACATAAATTTCATTAAAATTTAGGCGCCTAAGTATGTTTGTTGTTATGAAAAATCGAAAATTTTGAGGGTTTAGATAAATCGATTTATATAAGTCCATAATATTTAGGCGCCTAAGTATGTTTGTTGTTATGAAAAAACGAAAATTTTAAGGGTTTAGATAAATTAATTTATATAAGGCCATAATATTTAGGCGCCTAAGTATGTTTGTTGTTATGAAAAATCGAAAATTTTGAGGGTTTAGATAAATCGATTTATATAAGGCCATAAAAGACATAAATTTCATTAAAATTTAGGCGCCTAAGTATGTTTGTTGTTATGAAAAATCGAAAATTTTGAGCGTTTAGATAAATCGATTTATATAAGGCCATAATATTTAGGCGCCTAAGTATGTTTGTTGTTATGAAAAATCGAAAATTTTGAGGGACTAGATAAATCGATTTATATAAGGCCATAAAAGACATAAATTTCATTAAAATTTAGGCGCCTAAGTATGTTTGTTGTTATGAAACATCGAAAATTTTAAGGGTTTAGATAAATCGATTTATATAAGGCCATAATATTTAGGCTCCTAAGTATGTTTGTTGTTATGAAAAAATGAAAATTTTAAGGGTTTAGATAAATTAATTTATATAAGGCCATAATATTTGGGCGCCTAAGTATGTTTGTTGTTATGAAAAATCGAAAATTTTGAGGGTTTAGATAAATCGATTTATATAAGGCCATAATATTTAGGCGCCTAAGTATGTTTGTTGTTATGAAAAATCGAAAATTTTGAGGGTTTAGATAAATCGATTTATATAAGGCCATAATATTTAGGCGCCTAAGTATGTTTGTTGTTATGAAAAAACGAAAATTTTGAGGGTTTAGATAAATCGATTTATATAAGGCCATAATATTTAGGCGCCTAAGTATATTTGTTGTTATGAAAAAACGAAAATTTTAAGGGTTTAGATAAATCGATTTATATAAGGCCATAATATTTAGGCGCCTAAGTATGTTTGTTATTATGAAAAATCGAAAATTTTGAGGGTTTAGATAAATCGATTTATATAAGGCCATAATATTTAGGCGCCTAAGTATGTTTGTTGTTATGAAAAAACGAAAATTTTAAGGGTTTAGATAAATTAATTTATATAAGGCCATTATATTTAGACGCCTAAGTATGTTTGTTGTTATGAAAAATCGAAAATTTTGAGGGTTTAGATAAATCGATTTATATAAGGCCATAAAAGACATAAATTTCATTAAAATTTAGGCGCCTAAGTATGTTTGTTGTTATGAAAAATCGAAAATTTTGAGGGTTTAGATAAATCGATTTATATAAGTCCATAATATTTAGGCGCCTAAGTATGTTTGTTGTTATGAAAAAACGAAAATTTTAAGGGTTTAGATAAATCGATTTATATAAGGCCATAAAAGACATAAATTTCATTAAAATTTAGGCGCCTAAGTATGTTTGTTGTTATGAAAAATCGAAAATTTTAAGGGTTTAGATAAATCGATTTATATAAGGCCATAATATTTAGGCGCCTAAGTATGTTTGTTGTTATGAAAAAACGAAAATTTTAAGGGTTTAGATAAATTAATTTATATAAGGCCATAATATTTAGGCGCCTAAGTATGTTTGTTGTTATGAAAAATCGAAAATTTTGAGGGTTTAGATAAATCGATTTATATAAGGCCATAAAAGACATAAATTTCATTAAAATTTAGGCGCCTAAGTATGTTTGTTGTTATGAAAAATCGAAAATTTTGAGGGTTTAGATAAATCGATTTATATAAGGCCATAATATTTAGGCGCCTAAGTATGTTTGTTGTTATGAAAAAACGAAAATATTAAGGGTTTAGATAAATTAATTTATATAAGGCCATAATATTTAGGCGCCTAAGTATGTTTGTTGTTATGAAAAATCGAAAATTTTGAGGGTTTAGATAAATCGATTTATATAAGGCCAAAATATTTAGGCGCCTAAGTATATTTGTTGTTATGAAAAAACAAAAATTTTAAGGGTTTAGATAAATCGATTTATATAAGGCCATAATATTTAGGCGCCTAAGTATGTTTGTTGTTATGAAAAATCGAAAATTTTGAGGGTTTAGATAAATCGATTTATATAAGGCCATAAAAGACATAAATTTCATTAAAATTTAGGCGCCTAAGTATGTTTGTTGTTATGAAAAATCGAAAATTTTGAGGGTTTAGATAAATCGATTTATATAAGTCCATAAAAGACATAAATTTCATTAAAATTTAGGCGCCTAAGTATGTTTGTTGTTATGAAAAAACGAAAATTTTAAGGGTTTAGATAAATCGATTTTTATAAGGCCATAATATTTAGGCGCCTAAGTATGTTTGTTGTTATGAAAAATCGAAAATTTTGAGGGTTTACATAAATCGATTTATATAAGGCCATAATATTTAGGCGCCTAAGTATGTTTGTTGTTATGAAAAAACGAAAATTTTAAGGGTTTAGATAAATCGATTTATATAAGGCCATAATATTTAGGCGCCTAAGTATGTTTGTTGTTATGAAAAAACGAAAATTTTAAGGGTTTAGATAAATCGATTTATATAAGGCCATAATATTTAGGCGCCTAAGTATGTTTGTTGTTATGAAAAATCGAAAATTTTGAAGGTTTAGATAAATCGATTTATATAAGGCCGTAATATTTAGGCGCCTAAGTATGTTTGTTGTTATGAAAAAACGAAAATATTAAGGGTTTAGATAAATCGATTTATATAAGGCCATAATATTTAGGCGCCTAAGTATGTTCGTTGTTATGAAAAATCGAAAATTTTGAGGGTTTAGATAAATCGATTTATATAAGGCCATAATATTTAGGCGCCTAAGTATGTTTGTTGTTATGAAAAAACGAAAATTTTAAGGGTTTAGATAAATCGATTTATATAAGGCCATAATATTTAGGCGCCTAAATATGTTTGTTGTTATGAAAAATCGAAAATTTTGAGGGTTTAAATAAACCAATTTATATAAGGCCATAATATTTAGACGCCTAAGTATGTTTGTTGTTATGAAAAATCGAAAATTTTGAGGGTTTACATAAATCGATTTATATAAGGCCATAATATTTAGGCGCCTAAGTATGATTGTTGTTATGAAAAAACGAAAATTTTAAGGGTTTAGATAAATCGATTTATATAAGGCCATAAAAGACATAAATTTCATTAAAATTTAGGCGCCTAAGTATGTTTGTTGTTATGAAAAATCGAAAATTTTGAGGGTTTAGATAAATCGATTTATATAAGGCCATAAAAGACATAAATTTCATTAAAATTTAGGCGTCTAAGTATGTTTGTTGTTATGAAAAATCGAAAATTTTGAGGGATTAGATAAATCGATTTATATAAGGCCATAATATTTAGGCGCCTAAGTATGTTTGTTGTTATGAAAAAACGAAAATTTTAAGGGTTTAGATAAATTAATTTATATAAGGCCATTATATTTAGACGCCTAAGTATGTTTGTTGTTATGAAAAATCGAAAATTTTGAGGGTTTAGATAAATCGATTTATATAAGGCCATAAAAGACATAAATTTCATTAAAATTTAGGCGCCTAAGTATGTTTGTTGTTATGAAAAATCGAAAATTTTGAGGGTTTAGAATAATCGATTTATATAAGTCCATAATATTTAGGCGCCTAAGTATGTTTGTTGTTATGAAAAATCGAAAATTTTGAGGGACTAGATAAATCGATTTATATAAGGCCATAAAAGACATTAAAATTTAGGCGCCTAAGTATGTTTGTTGTTATGAAAAATCGAAAATTTTAAGGGTTTAGATAAATCGATTTATATAAGGCCATAATATTTAGGCGCCTAAGTATGTTTGTTGTTATGAAAAAACGAAAATTTTAAGGGTTTAGATAAATTAATTTATATAAGGCCATAATATTTAGGCGCCTAAGTATGTTTGTTGTTATGAAAAATCGAAAATTTTGAGGGTTTAGATAAATCGATTTATATAAGGCCAAAATATTTAGGCGCCTAAGTATATTTGTTGTTATGAAAAAACGAAAATTTTAAGGGTTTAGATAAATCGATTTATATAAGGCCATAATATTTAGGCGCCTAAGTATGTTTGTTGTTATGAAAAATCGAAAATTTTGAGGGACTAGATAAATCGATTTATATAAGGCCATAAAAGACATAAATTTCATTAAAATTTAGGCGCCTAAGTATGTTTGTTGTTATGAAACATCGAAAATTTTAAGGGTTTAGATAAATCGATTTATATAAGGCCATAATATTTAGGCGCCTAAGTATGTTTGTTGTTATGAAAAAACGAAAATTTTAAGGGTTTAGATAAATTAGTTTATATAAGGCCATAATATTTGGGCGCCTAAGTATGTTTGTTGTTATGAAAAATCGAAAATTTTGAGGGTTTAGATAAATCGATTTATATAAGGCCATAATATTTAGGCGCCTAAGTATATTTGTTGTTATGAAAAAACGAAAATTTTAAGGGTTTAGATAAATCGATTTATATAAGGCCATAATATTTAGGCGCCTAAGTATGTTTGTTGTTATGAAAAATCGAAAATTTTGAGGGTTTAGATAAACTGATTTATATAAGGCCATAATATTTAGGCGCCTAAGTATGTTTGTTGTTATGAAAAAACGAAAATTTTAAGGGTTTAGATAAATTAATTTATATAAGGCCATTATATTTAGACGCCTAAGTATGTTTGTTGTTATGAAAAATCGAAAATTTTGAGGGTTTAGATAAATCGATTTATATAAGGCCATAAAAGACATAAATTTCATTAAAATTTAGGCGCCTAAGTATGTTTGTTGTTATGAAAAATCGAAAATTTTGAGGGTTTAGATAAATCGATTTATATAAGTCCATAATATTTAGGCGCCTAAGTATGTTTGTTGTTATGAAAAATCGAAAATTTTGAGGGACTAGATAAATCGATTTATATAAGGCCATAAAAGACATAAATTTCATTAAAATTTAGGCGCCTAAGTATGTTTGTTGTTATGAAAAATCGAAAATTTTGAGGGTTTAGATAAATCGATTTATATAAGGCCATAATATTTAGGCGCCTAAGTATGTTTGTTGTTATGAAAAAACGAAAATTTTAAGGGTTTAGATAAATTAATTTATATAAGGCCATAATATTTAGGCGCCTAAGTATGTTTGTTGTTATGAAAAATCGAAAATTTTGAGGGTTTAGATAAATCGATTTGTATAAGGCCATAATATTTAGGCGCCTAAGTATGTTTGTTGTTATGAAAAAACGAAAATTTTAAGGGTTTAGATAAATCGATTTATATAAGGCCATAATATTTAGGCGCCTAAGTATGTTTGTTGTTATGAAAAATCGAAAATTTTGAGGGTTTAGATAAATCGATTTGTATAAGGCCATAATATTTAGACGCCTAAGTATGTTTGTTGTTATGAAAAATCGAAAATTTTGAGGGTTTAGATAAATCGATTTATATAAGGCCATAAAAGACATAAATTTCATTAAAATTTAGGCGCCTAAGTATGTTTGTTGTTATGAAAAATCGAAAATTTTAAGGGTTTAGATAAATCGATTTATATAAGGCCATAATATTTAGGCGCCTAAGTATGTTTGTTGTTATGAAAAAACGAAAATTTTAAGGGTTTAGATAAATCGATTTACATAAGTCCATAATATTTAGGCGCCTAAGTATGTTTGTTGTTATGAAAAAACGAAAATTATAAGGGTTTAGATAAATCGATTTATATAAGGCCATAATATTTAGGCGCCTAAGTATGTTTGTTGTTATGAAAAATCGAAAATTTTGAGGGTTTAGATAAATCGATTTATATAAGGCCATAATATTTAGGCGCCTAAGTATGTTTGTTGTTATGAAAAAACGAAAATTTTAAGGGTTTAGATAAATCGATTTATATAAGTCCATAATATTTAGGCGCCTAAGTATGTTTGTTGTTATGAAAAAACGAAAATTTTAAGGGTTTAGATAAATCGATTTATATAAGGCCATAATATTTAGGCGCCTAAGTATGTTTGTTGTTATGAAAAATCGAAAATTTTGAGGGTTTAGATAAATCGATTTATATAAGGCCATAATATTTAGGCGCCTAAGTATGTTTGTTGTTATGAAAAAACGAAAATTTTAAGGGTTTAGATAAATCGATTTATATAAGGCCATAATATTTAGGCGCCTAAGTATGTTTGTTGTTATGAAAAATCGAAAATTTTGAGGGTTTAGATAAATCGATTTGTATAAGGCCATAATATTTAGACGCCTAAGTATGTTTGTTGTTATGAAAAATCGAAAATTTTGAGGGTTTAGATAAATCGATTTATATAAGGCCATAAAAGACATAAATTTCATTAAAATTTAGGCGCCTAAGTATGTTTGTTGTTATGAAAAATCGAAAATTTTAAGGGTTTAGATAAATCGATTTATATAAGGCCATAATATTTAGGCGCCTAAGTATGTTTGTTGTTATGAAAAAACGAAAATTTTAAGGGTTTAGATAAATCGATTTATATAAGTCCATAATATTTAGGCGCCTAAGTATGTTTGTTGTTATGAAAAATCGAAAATTTTGAGGGACTAGATAAATCGATTTATATAAGGCCATAATATTTAGGCGCCTAAGTATGTTTGTTGTTATGAAAAAACGAAAATTTTAAGGGTTTAGATAAATCGATTTATATAAGGCCATAATATTTAGGCGCCTAAGTATGTTTGTTGTTATGAAAAATCGAAAATTTTGAAGGTTTAGATAAATCGATTTATATAAGGCCGTAATATTTAGGCGCCTAAGTATGTTTGTTGTTATGAAAAAACGAAAATTTTAAGGGTTTAGATAAATCGATTTATATAAGTCCATAATATTTAGGCGCCTAAGTATGTTTGTTGTTATGAAAAATCGAAAATTTTGAGGGTTTAGATAAATCGATTTATATAAGGCCATAATATTTAGGCGCCTAAGTATGTTTGTTGTTATGAAAAAACGAAAATTTTAAGGGTTTAGATAAATCGATTTATATAAGGCCATAAAAGACATAAATTTCATTAAAATTTAGGCGCCTAAGTATGTTTGTTGTTATGAAAAATCGAAAATTTTGAGGGTTTAGATAAATCGATTTATATAAGGCCATAAAAGACTTAAATTTCATTAAAATTTAGGCGCCTAAGTATGTTTGTTGTTATGAAAAATCGAAAATTTTGAGGGATTAGATAAATCGATTTATATAAGGCCATAATATTTAGGCGCCTAAGTATGTTTGTTGTTATGAAAAATCGAAAATTTTGAGGGATTAGATAAATCGATTTATATAAGGCCATAAAAGACATAAATTTCATTAAAATTTAGGCGCCTAAGTATGTTTGTTGTTATGAAAAATCGAAAATTTTGAGGGATTAGATAAATCGATTTATATAAGGCCATAAAAGACATAAATTTCATTAAAATTTAGGCGCCTAAGTATGTTTGTTGTTATGAAAAATCGAAAATTTTGAGGGTTTAGATAAATCGATTTATATAAGGCCATAAAAGACATAAATTTCATTAAAATTTAGGCGCCTAAGTATGTTTGTTGTTATGAAAAATCGAAAATTTTGAGGGATTAGATAAATCGATTTATATAAGACCATAAAAGACATAAATTTCATTAAAATTTAGGCGCCTAAGTATGTTTGTTGTTATGAAAAATCGAAAATTTTGAGGGATTAGATAAATCGATTTATATAAGGCCATAAAAGACATAAATTTCATTAAAATTTAGGCGCCTAAGTATGTTTGTTGTTATGAAAAATCGAAAATTTTGAGGGATTAGATAAATCGATTTATATAAGGCCATAAAAGACATAAATTTCATTAAAATTTAGGCGCCTAAGTATGTTTGTTGTTATGAAAAATCGAAAATTTTGAGGGATTAGATAAATCGATTTATATAAGGCCATAATATTTGGGCGCCTAAGTATGTTTGTTGTTATGAAAAAACGAAAATTTTGGGGGTTTAGATAAATCGATTTATATAAGGCCATAAAAGACATAAATTTCATTAAAATTTAGGCGCCTAAGTATGTTTGTTGTTATGAAAAATCGAAAATTTTGAGGGATTAGATAAATTAGTTTATATAAGGCCATAATATTTGGGCGCCTAAGTATGTTTGTTGTTATGAAAAATCGAAAATTTTGAGGGTTTAGATAAATCGATTTATATAAGGCCATAATATTTAGGCGCCTAAGTATATTTGTTGTTATGAAAAAACGAAAATTTTAAGGGTTTAGATAAATCGATTTATATAAGGCCATAATATTTAGGCGCCTAAGTATGTTTGTTGTTATGAAAAATCGAAAATTTTGAGGGTTTAGATAAACTGATTTATATAAGGCCATAATATTTAGGCGCCTAAGTATGTTTGTTGTTATGAAAAAACGAAAATTTTAAGGGTTTAGATAAATTAATTTATATAAGGCCATTATATTTAGACGCCTAAGTATGTTTGTTGTTATGAAAAATCGAAAATTTTGAGGGTTTAGATAAATCGATTTATATAAGGCCATAAAAGACATAAATTTCATTAAAATTTAGGCGCCTAAGTATGTTTGTTGTTATGAAAAATCGAAAATTTTGAGGGTTTAGATAAATCGATTTATATAAGTCCATAATATTTAGGCGCCTAAGTATGTTTGTTGTTATGAAAAATCGAAAATTTTGAGGGACTAGATAAATCGATTTATATAAGGCCATAAAAGACATAAATTTCATTAAAATTTAGGCGCCTAAGTATGTTTGTTGTTATGAAAAATCGAAAATTTTAAGGGTTTAGATAAATCGATTTATATAAGGCCATAATATTTAGGCGCCTAAGTATGTTTGTTGTTATGAAAAAACGAAAATTTTAAGGGTTTAGATAAATTAATTTATATAAGGCCATAATATTTAGGCGCCTAAGTATGCTTGTTGTTATGAAAAATCGAAAATTTTGAGGGTTTAGATAAATCGATTTATATAAGGCCAAAATATTTAGGCGCCTAAGTATGTTTGTTGTTATGAAAAAACGAAAATTTTAAGGGTTTAGATAAATTAATTTATATAAGGCCATAATATTTAGGCGCCTAAGTATGTTTGTTGTTATGAAAAATCGAAAATTTTAAGGGTTTAGATAAATCGATTTATATAAGGCCATAAAAGACATAAATTTCATTAAAATTTAGGCGCCTAAGTATGTTTGTTGTTATGAAAAATCGAAAATTTTGAGGGTTTAGATAAATCGATTTATATAAGGCCATAATATTTAGGCGCCTAAGTATGTTTGTTGTTATGAAAAAACGAAAATTTTAAGGGTTTAGATAAATTAATTTATATAAGGCCATAATATTTAGGCGCCTAAGTATGTTTGTTGTTATGAAAAATCGAAAATTTTGAGGGTTTAGATAAATCGATTTGTATAAGGCCATAATATTTAGGCGCCTAAGTATGTTTGTTGTTATGAAAAAACGAAAATTTTAAGGGTTTAGATAAATCGATTTATATAAGGCCATAATATTTAGGCGCCTAAGTATGTTTGTTGTTATGAAAAATCGAAAATTTTGAGGGTTTAGATAAATCGATTTGTATAAGGCCATAATATTTAGACGCCTAAGTATGTTTGTTGTTATGAAAAATCGAAAATTTTGAGGGTTTAGATAAATCGATTTATATAAGGCCATAAAAGACATAAATTTCATTAAAATTTAGGCGCCTAAGTATGTTTGTTGTTATGAAAAATCGAAAATTTTAAGGGTTTAGATAAATCGATTTATATAAGGCCATAATATTTAGGCGCCTAAGTATGTTTGTTGTTATGAAAAAACGAAAATTTTAAGGGTTTAGATAAATCGATTTACATAAGTCCATAATATTTAGGCGCCTAAGTATGTTTGTTGTTATGAAAAAACGAAAATTATAAGGGTTTAGATAAATCGATTTATATAAGGCCATAATATTTAGGCGCCTAAGTATGTTTGTTGTTATGAAAAATCGAAAATTTTGAGGGTTTAGATAAATCGATTTATATAAGGCCATAATATTTAGGCGCCTAAGTATGTTTGTTGTTATGAAAAAACGAAAATTTTAAGGGTTTAGATAAATCGATTTATATAAGTCCATAATATTTAGGCGCCTAAGTATGTTTGTTGTTATGAAAAAACGAAAATTTTAAGGGTTTAGATAAATCGATTTATATAAGGCCATAATATTTAGGCGCCTAAGTATGTTTGTTGTTATGAAAAATCGAAAATTTTGAGGGTTTAGATAAATCGATTTATATAAGGCCATAATATTTAGGCGCCTAAGTATGTTTGTTGTTATGAAAAAACGAAAATTTTAAGGGTTTAGATAAATCGATTTATATAAGGCCATAATATTTAGGCGCCTAAGTATGTTTGTTGTTATGAAAAATCGAAAATTTTGAGGGTTTAGATAAATCGATTTGTATAAGGCCATAATATTTAGACGCCTAAGTATGTTTGTTGTTATGAAAAATCGAAAATTTTGAGGGTTTAGATAAATCGATTTATATAAGGCCATAAAAGACATAAATTTCATTAAAATTTAGGCGCCTAAGTATGTTTGTTGTTATGAAAAATCGAAAATTTTAAGGGTTTAGATAAATCGATTTATATAAGGCCATAATATTTAGGCGCCTAAGTATGTTTGTTGTTATGAAAAAACGAAAATTTTAAGGGTTTAGATAAATCGATTTATTTAAGTCCATAATATTTAGGCGCCTAAGTATGTTTGTTGTTATGAAAAATCGAAAATTTTGAGGGACTAGATAAATCGATTTATATAAGGCCATAATATTTAGGCGCCTAAGTATGTTTGTTGTTATGAAAAAACGAAAATTTTAAGGGTTTAGATAAATCGATTTATATAAGGCCATAATATTTAGGCGCCTAAGTATGTTTGTTGTTATGAAAAATCGAAAATTTTGAAGGTTTAGATAAATCGATTTATATAAGGCCGTAATATTTAGGCGCCTAAGTATGTTTGTTGTTATGAAAAAACGAAAATTTTAAGGGTTTAGATAAATCGATTTATATAAGTCCATAATATTTAGGCGCCTAAGTATGTTTGTTGTTATGAAAAATCGAAAATTTTGAGGGTTTAGATAAATCGATTTATATAAGGCCATAATATTTAGGCGCCTAAGTATGTTTGTTGTTATGAAAAAACGAAAATTTTAAGGGTTTAGATAAATCGATTTATATAAGGCCATAAAAGACATAAATTTCATTAAAATTTAGGCGCCTAAGTATGTTTGTTGTTATGAAAAATCGAAAATTTTGAGGGTTTAGATAAATCGATTTATATAAGGCCATAAAAGACATAAATTTCATTAAAATTTAGGCGCCTAAGTATGTTTGTTGTTATGAAAAATCGAAAATTTTGAGGGATTAGATAAATCGATTTATATAAGGCCATAAAAGACATAAATTTCATTAAAATTTAGGCGCCTAAGTATGTTTGTTGTTATGAAAAATCGAAAATTTTGAGGGATTAGATAAATCGATTTATATAAGGCCATAAAAGACATAAATTTCATTAAAATTTAGGCGCCTAAGTATGTTTGTTGTTATGAAAAATCGAAAATTTTGAGGGATTAGATAAATCGATTTATATAAGGCCATAAAAGACATAAATTTCATTAAAATTTAGGCGCCTAAGTATGTTTGTTGTTATGAAAAATCGAAAATTTTGAGGGATTAGATAAATCGATTTATATAAGGCCATAATATTTGGGCGCCTAAGTATGTTTGTTGTTATGAAAAAACGAAAATTTTGGGGGTTTAGATAAATCGATTTATATAAGGCCATAAAAGACATAAATTTCATTAAAATTTAGGCGGCTAAGTATGTTTGTTGTTATGAAAAATCGAAAATTTTGAGGGATTAGATAAATCGATTTATATAAGGCCATAAAAGACATAAATTTCATTAAAATTTAGGAGCCTAAGTATGTTTGTTGTTATGAAAAATCGAAAATTTTGAGGGTTTAGATAAATCGATTTATATAAGGCCATAAAAGACATAAATTTCATTAAAATTTAGGCGCCTAAGTATGTTTGTTGTTATGAAACATCGAAAATTTTAAGGGTTTAGATAAATCGATTTATATAAGGCCATAATATTTAGGCGCCTAAGTATGTTTGTTGTTATGAAAAATCGAAAATTTTGAGGGATTAGATAAATCGATTTATATAAGGCCATAAAAGACATAAATTTCATTAAAATTTAGGCGCCTAAGTATGTTTGTTGTTATGAAAAATCGAAAATTTTGAGGGATTAGATAAATCGATTTATATAAGGCCATAATATTTAGGCGCCTAAGTATGTTTGTTGTTATGAAAAATCGAAAATTTTGAGGGATTAGATAAATCGATTTATATAAGGCCATAAAAGACATAAATTTCATTAAAATTTAGGCGCCTAAGTATGTTTGTTGTTATGAAAAATCGAAAATTTTGAGGGATTAGATAAATCGATTTATATAAGGCCATAAAAGACATAAATTTCATTAAAATTTAGGCGCCTAAGTATGTTTGTTGTTATGAAAAATCGAAAATTTTGAGGGATTAGATAAATCGATTTATATAAGGCCATAAAAGACATAAATTTCATTAAAATTTAGGCGCCTAAGTATGTTTGTTGTTATGAAAAATCGAAAATTTTGAGGGATTAGATAAATCGATTTATATAAGGCCATAATATTTGGGCGCCTAAGTATGTTTGTTGTTATGAAAAAACGAAAATTTTGGGGGTTTAGATAAATCGATTTATATAAGGCCATAAAAGACATAAATTTCATTAAAATTTAGGCGGCTAAGTATGTTTGTTGTTATGAAAAATCGAAAATTTTGAGGGATTAGATAAATCGATTTATATAAGGCCATAAAAGACATAAATTTCATTAAAATTTAGGAGCCTAAGTATGTTTGTTGTTATGAAAAATCGAAAATTTTGAGGGTTTAGATAAATCGATTTATATAAGGCCATAAAAGACATAAATTTCATTAAAATTTAGGCGCCTAAGTATGTTTGTTGTTATGAAACATCGAAAATTTTAAGGGTTTAGATAAATCGATTTATATAAGGCCATAATATTTAGGCGCCTAAGTATGTTTGTTGTTATGAAAAATCGAAAATTTTGAGGGATTAGATAAATCGATTTATATAAGGCCATAAAAGACATAAATTTCATTAAAATTTAGGCGCCTAAGTATGTTTGTTGTTATGAAAAATCGAAAATTTTGAGGGATTAGATAAATCGATTTATATAAGGCCATAATATTTAGGCGCCTAAGTATGTTTGTTGTTATGAAAAATCGAAAATTTTGAGGGATTAGATAAATCGATTTATATAAGGCCATAAAAGACATAAATTTCATTAAAATTTAGGCGCCTAAGTATGTTTGTTGTTATGAAAAATCGAAAATTTTGAGGGATTAGATAAATCGATTTATATAAGGCCATAAAAGACATAAATTTCATTAAAATTTAGGCGCCTAAGTATGTTTGTTGTTATGAAAAATCGAAAATTTTGAGGGATTAGATAAATCGATTTATATAAGGCCATAATATTTAGGCGCCTAAGTATGTTTGTTGTTATGAAAAATCGAAAATTTTGAGGGATTAGATAAATCGATTTATATAAGGCCATAAAAGACATAAATTTCATTAAAATTTAGGCGCCTAAGTATGTTTGTTGTTATGAAAAATCGAAAATTTTGAGGGATTAGATAAATCGATTTATATAAGGCCATAAGACATAAATTTCATTAAAATTTAGGCGCCTAAGTATGTTTGTTGTTATGAAAAATCGAAAATTTTGAGGGATTAGATAAATCGATTTATATAAGGCCATAAAAGACATAAATTTCATTAAAATTTAGGCGCCTAAGTATGTTTGTTGTTATGAAAAATCGAAAATTTTGAGGGTTTAGATAAATCGATTTATATAAGGCCATAAAAGACATAAATTTCATTAAAATTTAGGCGCCTAAGTATGTTTGTTGTTATGAAAAATCGAAAATTTTGAGGGATTAGATAAATCGATTTATATAAGGCCATAAAAGACATAAATTTCATTAAAATTTAGGCGCCTAAGTATGTTTGTTGTTATGAAAAATCGAAAATTTTGAGGGATTAGATAAATCGATTTATATAAGGCCATAAAAGACATAAATTTCATTAAAATTTAGGCGCCTAAGTATGTTTGTTGTTATGAAAAATCGAAAATTTTGAGGGATTAGATAAATCGATTTATATAAGGCCATAATATTTAGGCGCCTAAGTATGTTTGTTGTTATGAAAAATCGAAAATTTTGAGGGATTAGATAAATCGATTTATATAAGGCCATAAAAGACATAAATTTCATTAAAATTTAGGCGCCTAAGTATGTTTGTTGTTATGAAAAATCGAAAATTTTGAGGGATTAGATAAATCGATTTATATAAGGCCATAATATTTAGGCGCCTAAGTATGTTTGTTGTTATGAAAAATCGAAAATTTTGAGGGATTAGATAAATCGATTTATATAAGGCCATAAAAGACATAAATTTCATTAAAATTTAGGCGCCTAAGTATGTTTGTTGTTATGAAAAATCGAAAATTTTGAGGGATTAGATAAATCGATTTATATAAGGCCATAAAAGACATAAATTTCATTAAAATTTAGGCGCCTAAGTATGTTTGTTGTTATGAAAAATCGAAAATTTTGAGGGATTAGATAAATCGATTTATATAAGGCCATAATATTTAGGCGCCTAAGTATGTTTGTTGTTATGAAAAATCGAAAATTTTGAGGGATTAGATAAATCGATTTATATAAGGCCATAAAAGACATAAATTTCATTAAAATTTAGGCGCCTAAGTATGTTTGTTGTTATGAAAAATCGAAAATTTTGAGGGTTTAGATAAATCGATTTATATAAGGCCATAAAAGACATAAATTTCATTAAAATTTAGGCGCCTAAGTATGTTTGTTGTTATGAAAAATCGAAAATTTTGAGGGATTAGATAAATCGATTTATATAAGGCCATAAAAGACATAAATTTCATTAAAATTTAGGCGCCTAAGTATGTTTGTTGTTATGAAAAATCTAAAATTTTGAGGGATTAGATAAATCGATTTATATAAGGCCATAATATTTAGGCGCCTAAGTATGTTTGTTGTTATGAAAAATCGAAAATTTTGAGGGATTAGATAAATCGATTTATATAAGGCCATAAAAGACATAAATTTCATTAAAATTTAGGCGCCTAAGTATGTTTGTTGTTATGAAAAATCGAAAATTTTGAGGGATTAGATAAATCGATTTATATAAGGCCATAATATTTAGGCGCCTAAGTATGTTTGTTGTTATGAAAAATCGAAAATTTTGAGGGATTAGATAAATCGATTTATATAAGGCCATAAAAGACATAAATTTCATTAAAATTTAGGCGCCTAAGTATGTTTGTTGTTATGAAAAATCGAAAATTTTGAGGGTTTAGATAAATCGATTTATATAAGGCCATAAAAGACATAAATTTCATTAAAATTTAGGCGCCTAAGTATGTTTGTTGTTATGAAAAATCGAAAATTTTGAGGGATTAGATAAATCGATTTATATAAGGCCATAAAAGACATAAATTTCATTAAAATTTAGGCGCCTAAGTATGTTTGTTGTTATGAAAAATCGAAAATTTTGAGGGATTAGATAAATCGATTTATATAAGGCCATAAAAGACATAAATTTCATTAAAATTTAGGCGCCTAAGTATGTTTGTTGTTATGAAAAATCGAAAATTTTGAGGGATTAGATAAATCGATTTATATAAGGCCATAAAAGACATAAATTTCATTAAAATTTAGGCGCCTAAGTATGTTTGTTGTTATGAAAAATCGAAAATTTTGAGGGATTAGATAAATCGATTTATATAAGGCCATAATATTTAGGCGCCTAAGTATGTTTGTTGTTATGAAAAATCGAAAATTTTGAGGGATTAGATAAATCGATTTATATAAGGCCATAATATTTAGGCGCCTAAGTATGTTTGTTGTTATGAAAAATCGAAAATTTTGAGGGATTAGATAAATCGATTTATATAAGGCCATAAAAGACATAAATTTCATTAAAATTTAGGCGCCTAAGTATGTTTGTTGTTATGAAAAATCGAAAATTTTGAGGGATTAGATAAATCGATTTATATAAGGCCATAAAAGACATAAATTTCATTAAAATTTAGGCGCCTAAGTATGTTTGTTGTTATGAAAAATCGAAAATTTTGAGGGATTAGATAAATCGATTTATATAAGGCCATAATATTTAGGCGCCTAAGTATGTTTGTTGTTATGAAAAATCGAAAATTTTGAGGGATTAGATAAATCGATTTATATAAGGCCATAAAAGACATAAATTTCATTAAAATTTAGGCGCCTAAGTATGTTTGTTGTTATGAAAAATCGAAAATTTTGAGGGATTAGATAAATCGATTTATATAAGGCCATAAAAGACATAAATTTCATTAAAATTTAGGCGCCTAAGTATGTTTGTTGTTATGAAAAATCGAAAATTTTGAGGGATTAGATAAATCGATTTATATAAGGCCATAAAAGACATAAATTTCATTAAAATTTAGGCGCCTAAGTATGTTTGTTGTTATGAAAAATCGAAAATTTTGAGGGATTAGATAAATCGATTTATATAAGGCCATAAAAGACATAAATTTCATTAAAATTTAGGCGCCTAAGTATGTTTGTTGTTATGAAAAATCGAAAATTTTGAGGGATTAGATAAATCGATTTATATAAGGCCATAAAAGACATAAATTTCATTAAAATTTAGGCGCCTAAGTATGTTTGTTGTTATGAAAAATCGAAAATTTTGAGGGATTAGATAAATCGATTTATATAAGGCCATAAAAGACATAAATTTCATTAAAATTTAGGCGCCTAAGTATGTTTGTTGTTATGAAAAATCGAAAATTTTGAGGGATTAGATAAATCGATTTATATAAGGCCATAATATTTAGGCGCCTAAGTATGTTTGTTGTTATGAAAAATCGAAAATTTTGAGGGATTAGATAAATCGATTTATATAAGGCCATAATATTTAGGCGCCTAAGTATGTTTGTTGTTATGAAAAATCGAAAATTTTGAGGGATTAGATAAATCGATTTATATAAGGCCATAAAAGACATAAATTTCATTAAAATTTAGGCGCCTAAGTATGTTTGTTGTTATGAAAAATCGAAAATTTTGAGGGATTAGATAAATCGATTTATATAAGGCCATAATATTTAGGCGCCTAAGTATGTTTGTTGTTATGAAAAATCGAAAATTTTGAGGGATTAGATAAATCGATTTATATAAGGCCATAAAAGACATAAATTTCATTAAAATTTAGGCGGCTAAGTATGTTTGTTGTTATGAAAAATCGAAAATTTTGAGGGATTAGATAAATCGATTTATATAAGGCCATAATATTTAGGCGCCTAAGTATGTTTGTTGTTATGAAAAATCGAAAATTTTGAGGGATTAGATAAATCGATTTATATAAGGCCATAATATTTAGGCGCCTAAGTATGTTTGTTGTTATGAAAAATCGAAAATTTTGAGGGATTAGATAAATCGATTTATATAAGGCCATAAAAGACATAAATTTCATTAAAATTTAGGCGCCTAAGTATGTTTGTTGTTATGAAAAATCGAAAATTTTGAGGGATTAGATAAATCGATTTATATAAGGCCATAAAAGACATAAATTTCATTAAAATTTAGGCGCCTAAGTATGTTTGTTGTTATGAAAAATCGAAAATTTTGAGGGATTAGATAAATCGATTTATATAAGGCCATAAAAGACATAAATTTCATTAAAATTTAGGCGCCTAAGTATGTTTGTTGTTATGAAAAATCGAAAATTTTGAGGGTTTAGATAAATCGATTTATATAAGGCCATAATATTTGGGCGCCTAAGTATGTTTGTTGTTATGAAAAAACGAAAATTTTGGGGGTTTAGATAAATCGATTTATATAAGGCCATAATATTTAGGCGCCTAAGTATGTTTGTTGTTATGAAAAATCGAAAATTTTGAGGGTTTAAATAAACCGATTTATATAAGGCCATAATATTTAGACGCCTAAGTATGATAGTTGTTATGAAAAAACAAAAATTTTAAGGGTTTAGATAAATCGATTTATATAAGGCCATAAAAGACATAAATTTCAATAAAATTTAGGCGCCTAAGTATGTTTGTTGTTATGAAAAATCGAAAATTTTGAGGGTTTAGATAAATCGATTTATATAAGGCCATAAAAGACATAAATTTCATTAAAATTTAGGCGCCTAAGTATGTTTGTTGTTATGAAACATCGAAAATTTTAAGGGTTTAGATAAATCGATTTATATAAGGCCATAAAAGACATAAATTTCATTAAAATTTAGGCGCCTAAGTATGTTTGTTGTTATGAAAAATCGAAAATTTTGAGGGATTAGATAAATCGATTTATATAAGGCCATAAAAGACATAAATTTCATTAAAATTTAGGCGCCTAAGTATGTTTGTTGTTATGAAAAATCGAAAATTTTGAGGGATTAGATAAATCGATTTATATAAGGCCATAAAAGACATAAATTTCATTAAAATTTAGGCGCCTAAGTATGTTTGTTGTTATGAAAAATCGAAAATTTTGAGGGATTAGATAAATCGATTTATATAAGGCCATAAAAGACATAAATTTCATTAAAATTTAGGCGCCTAAGTATGTTTGTTGTTATGAAAAATCGAAAATTTTGAGGGTTTAGATAAATCGATTTATATAAGGTCATAATATTTGGGCGCCTAAGCATGTTTGTTGTTATGAAAAAACGAAAATTTTGGGGGTTTAGATAAATCGATTTATATAAGGCCATAAAAGACATAAATTTCATTAAAATTTAGGCGGCTAAGTATGTTTGTTGTTATGAAAAATCGAAAATTTTGAGGGATTAGATAAATCGATTTATATAAGGCCATAAAAGACATAAATTTCATTAAAATTTAGGAGCCTAAGTATGTTTGTTGTTATGAAAAATCGAAAATTTTGAGGGTTTAGATAAATCGATTTATATAAGGCCATAATATTTGGGCGCCTAAGTATGTTTGTTGTTATGAAAAAACGAAAATTTTGGGGGTTTAGATAAATCGATTTATATAAGGCCATAATATTTAGGCGCCTAAGTATGTTTGTTGTTATGAAAAATCGAAAATTTTGAGGGTTTAAATAAACCGATTTATATAAGGCCATAATATTTAGACGCCTAAGTATGATAGTTGTTATGAAAAAACAAAAATTTTAAGGGTTTAGATAAATCGATTTATATAAGGCCATAAAAGACATAAATTTCAATAAAATTTAGGCGCCTAAGTATGTTTGTTGTTATGAAAAATCGAAAATTTTGAGGGTTTAGATAAATCGATTTATATAAGGCCATAAAAGACATAAATTTCATTAAAATTTAGGCGCCTAAGTATGTTTGTTGTTATGAAACATCGAAAATTTTAAGGGTTTAGATAAATCGATTTATATAAGGCCATAATATTTAGGCGCCTAAGTATGTTTGTTGTTATGAAAAAACGAAAATTTTAAGGGTTTAGATAAATTAATTTATATAAGGCCATAATATTTGGGCGCCTAAGTATGTTTGTTGTTATGAAAAATCGAAAATTTTGAGGGTTTAGATAAATCGATTTATATAAGGCCATAATATTTAGGCGCCTAAGTATATTTGTTGTTATGAAAAAACGAAAATTTTAAGGGTTTAGATAAATCGATTTATATAAGGCCATAATATTTAGGCGCCTAAGTATGTTTGTTGTTATGAAAAATCGAAAATTTTAAGGGTTTAGATAAATCGATTTATATAAGGCCATAATATTTAGGCGCCTAAGTATATTTGTTGTTATGAAAAAACGAAAATTTTAAGGGTTTAGATAAATCGATTTATATAAGGCCATAAAAGACATAAATTTCATTAAAATTTAGGCGCCTAAGTATGTTTGTTGTTATGAAAAATCGAAAATTTTGAGGGTTTAGATAAATCGATTTATATAAGGCCATAATATTTAGGCGCCTAAGTATGTTTGTTGTTATGAAAAATCGAAAATTTTGAGGGTTTAGATAAATCGATTTATATAAGGCCATAAAAGACATAAATTTCATTAAAATTTAGGCGCCTAAGTATGTTTGTTGTTATGAAAAATCGAAAATTTTGAGGGTTTAGATAAATCGATTTATATAAGTCCATAATATTTAGGCGCCTAAGTATGTTTGTTGTTATGAAAAATCGAAAATTTTGAGGGACTAGATAAATCGATTTATATAAGGCCATAAAAGACATAAATTTCATTAAAATTTAGGCGCCTAAGTATGTTTGTTGTTATGAAAAATCGAAAATTTTAAGGGTTTAGATAAATCGATTTATATAAGGCCATAATATTTAGGCGCCTAAGTATGTTTGTTGTTATGAAAAAACGAAAATTTTAAGGGTTTAGATAAATTAATTTATATAAGGCCATAATATTTAGGCGCCTAAGAATGTTTGTTGTTATGAAAAATCGAAAATTTTGAGGGTTTAGATAAATCGATTTATATAAGGCCAAAATATTTAGGCGCCTAAGTATATTTGTTGTTATGAAAAAACGAAAATTTTAAGGGTTTAGATAAATCGATTTATATAAGGCCATAATATTTAGGCGCCTAAGTATGTTTGTTGTTATGAAAAATCGAAAATTTTGAGGGTTTAGATAAATCGATTTATATAAGGCCATAATATTTAGGCGCCTAAGTATGTTTGTTGTTATGAAAAAACGAAAATTTTAAGGGTTTAGATAAATTAATTTATATAAGGCCATTATATTTAGACGCCTAAGTATGTTTGTTGTTATGAAAAATCGAAAATTTTGAGGGTTCAGATAAATCGATTTATATAAGGCCATAAAAGACATAAATTTCATTAAAATTTAGGCGCCTAAGTATGTTTGTTGTTATGAAAAATCGAAAATTTTGAGGGTTTAGATAAATCGATTTATATAAGTCCATAATATTTAGGCGCCTAAGTATGTTTGTTGTTATGAAAAATCGAAAATTTTGAGGGACTAGATAAATCGATTTATATAAGGCCATAATATTTAGGCGCCTAAGTATGTTTGTTGTTATGAAAAAACGAAAATTTTAAGGGTTTAGATAAATCGATTTTTATAAGGCCATAATATTTAGGCGCCTAAGTATGTTTGTTGTTATGAAAAATCGAAAATTTTGAGGGTTTACATAAATCGATTTATATAAGGCCATAATATTTAGGCGCCTAAGTATGTTTGTTGTTATGAAAAAACGAAAATTTTAAGGGTTTAGATAAATCGATTTATATAAGGCCATAATATTTAGGCGCCTAAGTATGTTTGTTGTTATGAAAAAACGAAAATTTTAAGGGTTTAGATAAATCGATTTATATAAGGCCATAATATTTAGGCGCCTAAGTATGTTTGTTGTTATGAAAAATCGAAAATTTTGAAGGTTTAGATAAATCGATTTATATAAGGCCGTAATATTTAGGCGCCTAAGTATGTTTGTTGTTATGAAAAAACGAAAATATTAAGGGTTTAGATAAATCGATTTATATAAGGCCATAATATTTAGGCGCCTAAGTATGTTCGTTGTTATGAAAAATCGAAAATTTTGAGGGTTTAGATAAATCGATTTATATAAGGCCATAATATTTAGGCGCCTAAGTATGTTTGTTGTTATGAAAAAACGAAAATTTTAAGGGTTTAGATAAATCGATTTATATAAGGCCATAAAAGACATAAATTTCATTAAAATTTAGGCGCCTAAGTATGTTTGTTGTTATGAAAAATCGAAAATTTTGAGGGTTTAGATAAATCGATTTATATAAGGCCATAAAAGACATAAATTTCATTAAAATTTAGGCGCCTAAGTATGTTTGTTGTTATGAAAAATCGAAAATTTTGAGGGTTTAGATAAATCGATTTATATAAGGCCATAATATTTGGGCGCCTAAGTATGTTTGTTGTTATGAAAAATCGAAAATTTTGAGGGTTTAGATAAATCGATTTATATAAGGCCATAAAAGACATAAATTTCATTAAAATTTAGGCGCCTAAGTATGTTTGTTGTTATGAAAAATCGAAAATTTTGAGGGATTAGATAAATCGATTTATATAAGGCCATAATATTTAGGCGCCTAAGTATGTTTGTTGTTATGAAAAATCGAAAATTTTGAGGGATTAAATAAATCGATTTATATAAGGCCATAAAAGACATAAATTTCATTAAAATTTAGGCGCCTAAGTATGTTTGTTGTTATGAAAAATCGAAAATTTTGAGGGATTAGATAAATCGATTTATATAAGGCCATAAAAGACATAAATTTCATTAAAATTTAGGCGCCTAAGTATGTTTGTTGTTATGAAAAATCGAAAATTTTGAGGGTTTAGATAAATCGATTAATATAAGGCCATAAAAGACATAAATTTCATTAAAATTTAGGCGCCTAAGTATGTTTGTTGTTATGAAAAATCGAAAATTTTGAGGGTTTAGATAAATCGATTTATATAAGGCCATAAAAGACATATATTTCATTAAAATTTAGGCGCCTAAGTATGTTTGTTGTTATGAAAAATCGAAAATTTTGAGGGATTAGATAAATCGATTTATATAAGGCCATAAAAGACATAAATTTCATTAAAATTTAGGCGCCTAAGTATGTTTGTTGTTATGAAAAATCGAAAATTTTGAGGGATTAGATAAATCGATTTATATAAGGCCATAAAAGACATAAATTTCATTAAAATTTAGGCGCCTAAGTATGTTTGTTGTTATGAAAAATCGAAAATTTTGAGGGATTAGATAAATCGATTTATATAAGGCCATAAAAGACATAAATTTCATTAAAATTTAGGCGCCTAAGTATGTTTGTTGTTATGAAAAATCGAAAATTTTGAGGGATTAGATAAATCGATTTATATAAGGCCATAAAAGACATAAATTTCATTAAAATTTAGGCGCCTAAGTATGTTTGTTGTTATGAAAAATCGAAAATTTTGAGGGATTAGATAAATCGATTTATATAAGGCCATAAAAGACATAAATTTCATTAAAATTTAGGCGCCTAAGTATGTTTGTTGTTATGAAAAATCGAAAATTTTGAGGGTTTAGATAAATCGATTTATATAAGGCCATAAAAGACATAAATTTCATTAAAATTTAGGCGGCTAAGTATGTTTGTTGTTATGAAAAATCGAAAATTTTGAGGGATTAGATAAATCGATTTATATAAGGCCATAAAAGACATAAATTTCATTAAAATTTAGGCGCCTAAGTATGTTTGTTGTTATGAAAAATCGAAAATTTTGAGGGTTTAGATAAATCGATTTATATAAGACCATAATATTTAGGCGCCTAAGTATGTTTGTTGTTATGAAAAATCGAAAATTTTGAGGGTTTAAATAAACCGATTTATATAAGGCCATAATATTTAGACGCCTAAGTATGATAGTTGTTATGAAAAAACAAAAATTTTAAGGGTTTAGATAAATCGATTTATATAAGGCCATAAAAGACATAAATTTCAATAAAATTTAGGCGCCTAAGTATGTTTGTTGTTATGAAAAATCGAAAATTTTGAGGGATTAGATAAATCGATTTATATAAGGCCATAATATTTAGGCGCCTAAGTATGTTTGTTGTTATGAAAAATCGAAAATTTTGAGGGTTTAAATAAATCGACTTATATAAGGCCATAATATTTAGACGCCTAAGTATGTTTGTTGTTATGAAAAAACGAAAATTTTAAGGGTTTAGATAAATCGATTTATATAAGGCCATAATATTTAGGCGCCTAAGTATGTTTGTTGTTATGAAAAAACGAAAATTTTAAGGGTTTAGATAAATCGATTTATATAAGGCCATTATATTTAGGTGCCTAAGTATGTTTGTTGTTATGAAAAATCGAAAATTTTGAGGGTTTAGATAAATCGATTTATATAAGGCCATAATATTTAGGCGCCTAAGTATGTTTGTTGTTATGAAAAATCGAAAATTTTGAGGGTTTAAATAAACCGATTTATATAAGGCCATAATATTTAGACGCCTAAGTATGATAGTTGTTATGAAAAAACAAAAATTTTAAGGGTTTAGATAAATCGATTTATATAAGGCCATAAAAGACATAAATTTCAATAAAATTTAGGCGCCTAAGTATGTTTGTTGTTATGAAACATCGAAAATTTTGAGGGTTTAGATAAATCGATTTATATAAGGCCATAATATTTAGGCGCCTAAGTATATTTGTTGTTATGAAAAATCGAAAATTTTGAGGGTTTAGATAAATCGATTTATATAAGGCCATAAAAGACATAAATTTCATTAAAATTTAGGCGCCTAAGTATGTTTGTTGTTATGAAAAATCGCAAATTTTGAGTGTTTAAATAAATCGATTTATATAAGGCCATAATATTTAGACGCCTAAGTATGTTTGTTGTTATGAAAAATCGAAAATTTTGAGGGTTTAGATAAATCGATTTATATAAGGCCATAAAAGACATAAATTTCATTAAAATTTAGGCGCCTAAGTATGTTTGTTGTTATGAAAAATCGAAAATTTTGAGGGATTAGATAAATCGATTTATATAAGGCCATAATATTTAGGCGCCTAAGTATGTTTGTTGTTATGAAAAATCGAAAATTTTGAGGGTTTAAATAAATCGATTTATATAAGGCCATAATATTTAGACGCCTAAGTATGTTTGTTGTTATGAAAAAACGAAAATTTTAAGGGTTTAGATAAATCGATTTATATAAGGCCATAATATTTAGGCGCCTAAGTATGTTTGTTGTTATGAAAAAACGAAAATTTTAAGGGTTTAGATAAATCGATTTATATAAGGCCATTATATTTAGGCGCCTAAGTATGTTTGTTGTTATGTAAAATCGAAAATTTTGAGGGTTTAGATAAATCGATTTATATAAGGCCATAATATTTATGCGCCTAAGTATGTTTGTTGTTATGAAAAAACGAAAATTTTGAGGGTTTAGATAAATCGATTTATATAAGGCCATAATATTTTGGCGCCTAAGTATGTTTGTTGTTATGAAAAATCGAAAATTTTGAGGGACTAGATAAATCGATTTATATAAGGCCATAATATTTAGGCGCCTAAGTATATTTGTTGTTATGAAAAAACGAAAATTTTAAGGGTTTAGATAAATCGATTTATATAAGGCCATAATATTTAGGCGCCTAAGTATGTTTGTTGTTATGAAAAATCGAAAATTTTGAGGGTTTAGATAAATCGATTTATATAAGGCCATAATATTTAGGCGCCTAAGTATGTTTGTTGTTATGAAAAAACGAAAATTTTAAGGGTTTAGATAAATTAATTTATATAAGGCCATTATATTTAGACGCCTAAGTATGTTTGTTGTTATGAAAAATCGAAAATTTTGAGGGTTTAGATAAATCGATTTATATAAGGCCATAAAAGACATAAATTTCATTAAAATTTAGGCGCCTAAGTATGTTTGTTGTTATGAAAAATCGAAAATTTTGAGGGACTAGATAAATCGATTTATATAAGGCCATAATATTTAGGCGCCTAAGTATGTTTGTTGTTATGAAAAAACGAAAATTTTAAGGGTTTAGATAAATCGATTTATATAAGGCCATAATATTTAGGCGCCTAAGTATGTTTGTTGTTATGAAAAAACGAAAATTTTAAGGGTTTAGATAAATCGATTTATATAAGGCCATAATATTTAGGCGCCTAAGTATGTTTGTTGTTATGAAAAAACGAAAATTTTAAGGGTTTAGATAAATCGATTTTTATAAGGCCATAATATTTAGGCGCCTAAGTATGTTTGTTGTTATGAAAAATCGAAAATTTTGAGGGTTTAGATAAATCGATTTATATAAGGCCATAATATTTAGGCGCCTAAGTATGTTTGTTGTTATGAAAAAACGAAAATTTTAAGGGTTTAGATAAATCGATTTATATAAGGCCATAATATTTAGGCGCCTAAGTATGTTTGTTGTTATGAAAAAACGAAAATTTTAAGGGTTTAGATAAATCGATTTATATAAGGCCATAATATTTAGGCGCCTAAGTATGTTTGTTGTTATGAAAAATCGAAAATTTTGAGGGTTTAGATAAATCGATTTATATAAGGCCATAATATTTAGGCGCCTAAGTATGTTCGTTGTTATGAAAAATCGAAAATTTTGAGGATTTAGATAAATCGATTTATATAAGGCCATAATATTTAGGCGCCTAAGTATGTTTGTTGTTATGAAAAAAACGAAAATTTTAAGAGTTTAGATAAATCGATTTATATAAGGCCATAATATTTAGGCGCCTAAGTATGATTGTTGTTATGAAAAAACGAAAATTTTAAGGGTTTAGATAAATCGATTTATATAAGGCCATAAAAGACATAAATTTCATTAAAATTTAGGCGCCTAAGTATGTTTGTTGTTATGAAAAATCGAAAATTTTGAGGGATTAGATAAATCGATTTATATAAGGCCATAAAAGACATAAATTTCATTAAAATTTAGGCGCCTAAGTATGTTTGTTGTTATGAAAGATCGAAAATTTTGAGGGATTAGATAAATCGATTTATATAAGGCCATAATATTTGGGCGCCTAAGTATGTTTGTTGTTATGAAAAAACGAAAATTTTGGGGGTTTAGATAAATCGATTTATATAAGGCCATAAAAGACATAAATTTCATTAAAATTTAGGCGGCTAAGTATGTTTGTTGTTATGAAAAATCGAAAATTTTGAGGGTTTAGATAAATCGATTTATATAAGGCCATAATATTTAGGCGCCTAAGTATGTTTGTTGTTATGAAAAATCGAAAATTTTGAGGGTTTAGATAAATCGATTTATATAAGGCCATAATATTTAGGCGCCTAAGTATGTTTGTTGTTATGAAAAAACGAAAATTTTAAGGGTTTAGATAAATCGATTTATATAAGGCCATAATATTTAGGCGCCTAAGTATGTTTGTTGTAATGAAAAATCGAAAATTTTGAGGGATTAGATAAATCGATTTATATAAGGCCATAAAAGACATAAATTTCATTAAAATTTAGGCGCCTAAGTATGTTTGTTGTTATGAAAAATCGAAATTTTTGAGGGATTAGATAAATCGATTTATATAAGGCCATAAAAGACATAAATTTCATTAAAATTTAGGCGCCTAAGTATGTTTGTTGTTATGAAAAATCGAAAATTTTGAGGGATTAGATAAATCGATTTATATAAGGCCATAAAAGACATAAATTTCATTAAAATTTAGGCGCCTAAGTATGTTTGTTGTTATGAAAAATCGAAATTTTTGAGGGATTAGATAAATCGATTTATATAAGGCCATAAAAGACATAAATTTCATTAAAATTTAGGCGCCTAAGTATGTTTGTTGTTATGAAAAATCGAAAATTTTGAGGGATTAGATAAATCGATTTATATAAGGCCATAAAAGACATAAATTTCATTAAAATTTAGGCGCCTAAGTATGTTTGTTGTTATGAAAAATCGAAAATTTTGAGGGTTTAGATAAATCTTTGTTGTTATGAAAAATCGAAAATTTTGAGGGATTAGATAAATCGATTTATATAAGGCCATAATATTTAGGCGCCTAAGTATGTTTGTTGTAATGAAAAATCGAAAATTTTGAGGGATTAGATAAATCGATTTATATAAGGCCATAAAAGACATAAATTTCATTAAAATTTAGGCGCCTAAGTATGTTTGTTGTTATGAAAAATCGAAAATTTTGAGGGATTAGATAAATCGATTTATATAAGGCCATAAAAGACATAAATTTCATTAAAATTTAGGCGCCTAAGTATGTTTGTTGTTATGAAAAATCGAAAATTTTGAGGGTTTAGATAAATCTTTGTTGTTATGAAAAATCGAAAATTTTGAGGGATTAGATAAATCGATTTATATAAGGCCATAATATTTAGGCGCCTAAGTATGTTTGTTGTAATGAAAAATCGAAAATTTTGAGGGATTAGATAAATCGATTTATATAAGGCCATAAAAGACATAAATTTCATTAAAATTTAGGCGCCTAAGTATGTTTGTTGTTATGAAAAATCGAAAATTTTGAGGGTTTAGATAAATCTTTGTTGTTATGAAAAATCGAAAATTTTGAGGGATTAGATAAATCGATTTATATAAGGCCATAATATTTAGGCGCCTAAGTATGTTTGTTGTAATGAAAAATCGAAAATTTTGAGGGATTAGATAAATCGATTTATATAAGGCCATAAAAGACATAAATTTCATTAAAATTTAGGCGCCTAAGTATGTTTGTTGTTATGAAAAATCGAAAATTTTGAGGGTTTAGATAAATCTTTGTTGTTATGAAAAATCGAAAATTTTGAGGGATTAGATAAATCGATTTATATAAGGCCATAATATTTAGGCGCCTAAGTATGTTTGTTGTAATGAAAAATCGAAAATTTTGAGGGATTAGATAAATCGATTTATATAAGGCCATAAAAGACATAAATTTCATTAAAATTTAGGCGCCTAAGTATGTTTGTTGTTATGAAAAATCGAAAATTTTGAGGGTTTAGATAAATCTTTGTTGTTATGAAAAATCGAAAATTTTGAGGGATTAGATAAATCGATTTATATAAGGCCATAATATTTAGGCGCCTAAGTATGTTTGTTGTAATGAAAAATCGAAAATTTTGAGGGATTAGATAAATCGATTTATATAAGGCCATAAAAGACATAAATTTCATTAAAATTTAGGCGCCTAAGTATGTTTGTTGTTATGAAAAATCGAAAATTTTGAGGGTTTAGATAAATCTTTGTTGTTATGAAAAATCGAAAATTTTGAGGGATTAGATAAATCGATTTATATAAGGCCATAATATTTAGGCGCCTAAGTATGTTTGTTGTAATGAAAAATCGAAAATTTTGAGGGATTAGATAAATCGATTTATATAAGGCCATAAAAGACATAAATTTCATTAAAATTTAGGCGCCTAAGTATGTTTGTTGTTATGAAAAATCGAAAATTTTGAGGGTTTAGATAAATCTTTGTTGTTATGAAAAATCGAAAATTTTGAGGGATTAGATAAATCGATTTATATAAGGCCATAATATTTAGGCGCCTAAGTATGTTTGTTGTAATGAAAAATCGAAAATTTTGAGGGATTAGATAAATCGATTTATATAAGGCCATAAAAGACATAAATTTCATTAAAATTTAGGCGCCTAAGTATGTTTGTTGTTATGAAAAATCGAAAATTTTGAGGGATTAGATAAATCGATTTATATAAGGCCATAAAAGACATAAATTTCATTAAAATTTAGGCGCCTAAGTATGTTTGTTGTTATGAAAAATCGAAAATTTTGAGGGATTAGATAAATCGATTTATATAAGGCCATAAAAGACATAAATTTCATTAAAATTTAGGCGCCTAAGTATGTTTGTTGTTATGAAAAATCGAAAATTTTGAGGGATTAGATAAATCGATTTATATAAGGCCATAAAAGACATAAATTTCATTAAAATTTAGGCGCCTAAGTATGTTTGTTGTTATGAAAAATCGAAAATTTTGAGGGATTAGATAAATCGATTTATATAAGGCCATAAAAGACATAAATTTCATTAAAATTTAGGCGCCTAAGTATGTTTGTTGTTATGAAAAATCGAAAATTTTGAGGGTTTAGATAAATCTTTGTTGTTATGAAAAATCGAAAATTTTGAGGGATTAGATAAATCGATTTATATAAGGCCATAAAAGACATAAATTTCATTAAAATTTAGGCGCCTAAGTATGTTTGTTGTTATGAAAAATCGAAAATTTTGAGGGTTTAGATAAATCTTTGTTGTTATGAAAAATCGAAAATTTTGAGGGATTAGATAAATCGATTTATATAAGGCCATAATATTTAGGCGCCTAAGTATGTTTGTTGTAATGAAAAATCGAAAATTTTGAGGGATTAGATAAATCGATTTATATAAGGCCATAAAAGACATAAATTTCATTAAAATTTAGGCGCCTAAGTATGTTTGTTGTTATGAAAAATCGAAAATTTTGGGGGTTTAGATAAATCGATTTATATAAGGCCATAATATTTGGGCGCCTAAGTATGTTTGTTGTTATGAAAAAACGAAAATTTTGGGGGTTTAGATAAATCGATTTATATAAGGCCATAAAAGACATAAATTTCATTAAAATTTAGGCGCCTAAGTATGTTTGTTGTTATGAAGAATCAAAAATTTTGAGGGATTAGATAAATCGATTTATATAAGGCCATAATATTTAGGCGCCTAAGTATGTTTGTTGTTATGAAAAATCGAAAATTTTGAGGGTTTAGATAAATCGATTTATATAAGGCCATAATATTTAGGCGCCTAAGTATGTTTGTTGTTATGAAAAAACGAAAATTTTAAGGGTTTAGATAAATCGATTTATATAAGGCCATAATATTTAGGCGCCTAAGTATGTTTGTTGTTATGAAAAATCGAAAATTTTGAGGGATTAGATAAATCGATTTATATAAGGCCATAAAAGACATAAATTTCATTAAAATTTAGGCGCCTAAGTATGTTTGTTGTTATGAAAAATCGAAAATTTTGAGGGATTAGATAAATCGATTTATATAAGGTCATAAAAGACATAAATTTCATTAAAATTTAGGCGCCTAAGTATGTTTGTTGTTATGAAAAATCGAAAATTTTGAGGGATTAGATAAATCGATTTATATAAGGCCATAAAAGACAAATTTCATTAAAATTTAGGCGCCTAAGTATGTTTGTTGTTATGAAAAATCGAAAATTTTGAGGGATTAGATAAATCGATTTATATAAGGCCATAAAAGACATAAATTACATTAAAATTTAGGCGCCTAAGTATGTTTGTTGTTATGAAAAATCGAAAATTTTGAGGGTTTAGATAAATCTTTGTTGTTATGAAAAATCGAAAATTTTGAGGGATTAGATAAATCGATTTATATAAGGCCATAATATTTAGGCGCCTAAGTATGTTTGTTGTAATGAAAAATCGAAAATTTTGAGGGATTAGATAAATCGATTTATATAAGGCCATAAAAGACATAAATTTCATTAAAATTTAGGCGCCTAAGTATGTTTGTTGTTATGAAAAATCGAAAATTTTGAGGGATTAGATAAATCGATTTATATAAGGCCATAAAAGACATAAATTTCATTAAAATTTAGGCGCCTAAGTATGTTTGTTGTTATGAAAAATCGAAAATTTTGAGGGTTTAGATAAATCTTTGTTGTTATGAAAAATCGAAAATTTTGAGGGATTAGATAAATCGATTTATATAAGGCCATAATATTTAGGCGCCTAAGTATGTTTGTTGTAATGAAAAATCGAAAATTTTGAGGGATTAGATAAATCGATTTATATAAGGCCATAAAAGACATAAATTTCATTAAAATTTAGGCGCCTAAGTATGTTTGTTGTTATGAAAAATCGAAAATTTTGAGGGTTTAGATAAATCTTTGTTGTTATGAAAAATCGAAAATTTTGAGGGATTAGATAAATCGATTTATATAAGGCCATAATATTTAGGCGCCTAAGTATGTTTGTTGTTATGAAAAAACGAAAATTTTAAGGGTTTAGATAAATCGATTTATATAAGGCCATAATATTTAGGCGCCTAAGTATGTTTGTTGTTATGAAAAATCGAACATTTTGAGGGATTAGATAAATCGATTTATATAAGGCCATAAAAGACATAAATTTCATTAAAATTTAAGCGCCTAAGTATGTTTGTTGTTATGAAAAATCGAAAATTTTGAGGGTTTAGATAAATCGATTTATATAAGGCCATAAAAGACATAAATTTCATTAAAATTTAGGCGCCTAAGTATGTTCGTTGTTATGAAAAATCGAAAATTTTGAGGATTTAGATAAATCGATTTATATAAGGCCATAATATTTAGGCGCCTAAGTATGTTTGTTGTTATGAAAAAACGAAAATTTTAAGGGTTTAGATAAATCGATTTATATAAGGCCATAATATTTAGGCGCCTAAATATGTTTGTTGTTATGAAAAATCGAAAATTTTGAGGGTTTAAATAAACCGATTTATATAAGGCCATAATATTTAGACGCCTAAGTATGATTGTTGTTATGAAAAAACGAAAATTTTAAGGGTTTAGATAAATCGATTTATATAAGGCCATAAAAGACATAAATTTCATTAAAATTTAGGCGCCTAAGTATGTTTGTTGTTATGAAAAATCGAAAATTTTGAGGGATTAGATAAATCGATTTATATAAGGCCATAATATTTGGGCGCCTAAGTATGTTTGTTGTTATGAAAAAACGAAAATTTTGGGGGTTTAGATAAATCGATTTATATAAGGCCATAAAAGACATAAATTTCATTAAAATTTAGGCGGCTAAGTATGTTTGAAGTTATGAAAAATCGAAAATTTTGAGGGATTAGATAAATCGATTTATATAAGGCCATAAAAGACATAAATTTCATTAAAATTTAGGCGCCTAAGTATGTTTGTTGTTATGAAAAATCGAAAATTTTGAGGGATTAGATAAATCGATTTATATAAGGCCATGATATTTAGGCGCCTAAGTATGTTTGTTGTTATGAAAAATCGAAAATTTTGAGGGATTAAGTAAATCGATTTATATAAGGCCATAAAAGACATAAATTTCATTAAAATTTAGGCGCCTAAGTATGTTTGTTGTTATGAAAAATCGAAAATTTTGAGGGATTAGATAAATCGATTTATATAAGGCCATAAAAGACATAAATTCCATTAAAATTTAGGCGCCTAAGTATGTTTGTTGTTATGAAAAATCGAAAATTTTGAGGGATTAGATAAATCGATTTATATAAGGCCATAAAAGACATAAATTTCATTAAAATTTAGGCGCCTAAGTATGTTTGTTGTTATGAAAAATCGAAAATTTTGAGGGATTAGATAAATCGATTTATATAAGGCCATAAAAGACATAAATTTCATTAAAATTTAGGCGCCTAAGTATGTTTGTTGTTATGAAAAATCGAAAATTTTGAGGGATTAGATAAATCGATTTATATAAGGCCATAAAAGACATAAATTTCATTAAAATTTAGGCGCCTAAGTATGTTTGTTGTTATGAAAAATCGAAAATTTTGAGGGATTAGATAAATCGATTTATATAAGGCCATAAAAGACATAAATTTCATTAAAATTTAGGCTCCTAAGTATGTTTGTTGTTATGAAGAATCAAAAATTTTGAGGGATTAGATAAATCGATTTATATAAGGCCATAATATTTAGGCGCCTAAGTATGTTTGTTGTTATGAAAAATCGAAAATTTTGAGGGTTTAGATAAATCGATTTATATAAGGCCATAATATTTAGGCGCCTAAGTATGTTTGTTGTTATGAAAAAACGAAAATTTTAAGGGTTTAGATAAATCGATTTATATAAGGCCATAATATTTAGGCGCCTAAGTATGTTTGTTGTTATGAAAAATCGAACATTTTGAGGGATTAGATAAATCGATTTATATAAGGCCATAAAAGACATAAATTTCATTAAAATTTAAGCGCCTAAGTATGTTTGTTGTTATGAAAAATCGAAAATTTTGAGGGTTTAGATAAATCGATTTATATAAGGCCATAAAAGACATAAACTTCATTAAAATTTAGGCGCCTAAGTATGTTTGTTGTTATGAAAAATCGAAAATTTTGAGGGATTAGATAAATCGATTTATATAAGGCCATAAAAGACATAAACTTCATTAAAATTTAGGCGCCTAAGTATGTTTGTTGTTATGAAAAATCGAAAATTTTAAGGGTTTAGATAAATCGATTTATATAAGGCCATAAAAGACATAAATTTCATTAAAATTTAAGCGCCTAAGTATGTTTGTTGTTATGAAAAAACGAAAATTTTAAGGGTTTAGATAAATCGATTTATATAAGGCCATAATATTTAGGCGCCTAAGTATGTTTGTTGTTATGAAAAAACGAAAATTTTAAGGGTTTAGATAAATCGATTTATATAAGGCCATTATATTTAGGCGCCTAAGTATGTTTGTTGTTATGAAAAATCGAAAATTTTGAGGGTTTAGATAAATCGATTTATATAAGGCCATAATATTTAGGCACCTAAGTGTGTTTGTTGTTATGAAAAAACGAAAATTTTAAGGGTTTAGATAAATCGATTTATATAAGGCCATTATATTTAGACGCCTAAGTATGTTTGTTGTTATGAAAAATCGAAAATTTTGAGGGACTAGATAAATCGATTTATATAAGGCCATAATATTTAGGCGCCTAAGTATATTTCTTGTTATGAAAAAACGAAAATTGTAAGGGTTTAGATAAATCGATTTATATAAGGCCATAATATTTAGGCGCCTAAGTATGTTTGTTGTTATGAAAAATCGAAAATTTTGAGGGTTTAGATAAATCGATTTATATAAGGCCATAATATTTAGGCGCCTAAGTATGTTTGTTGTAATGAAAAAACGAAAATTTTAAGGGTTTAGATAAATTAATTTATATAAGGCCATTATATTTAGACGCCTAAGTATGTTTGTTGTTATGAAAAATCGAAAATTTTGAGGGTTTAGATAAATCGATTTATATAAGGCCATAAAAGACATAAATTTCATTAAAATTTAGGCGCCTAAGTATGTTTGTTGTTATGAAAAATCGAAAATTTTGAGGGTTTAGATAAATCGATTTATATAAGGCCATAATATTTAGGCGCCTAAGTATGTTTGTTGTTATGAAAAATCGAAAATTTTGAGGGACTAGATAAATCGATTTATATAAGGCCATAATATTTAGGCGCCTAAGTATGTTTGTTGTTATGAAAAAACGAAAATTTTAAGGGTTTAGATAAATCGATTTTTATAAGGCCATAATATTTAGGCGCCTAAGTATGTTTGTTGTTATGAAAAATCGAAAATTTTGAGGGTTTAGATAAATCGATTTATATGAGGCCATAATATTTAGGCGCCTAAGTATGTTTGTTGTTATGAAAAAACGAAAATTTTAAGGGTTTAGATAAATCGATTTATATAAGGCCATAATATTTAGGCGCCTAAGTATGTTTGTTGTTATGAAAAAACGAAAATTTTAAGGGTTTAGATAAATCGATTTATATAAGGCCATAATATTTAGGCGCCTAAGTATGTTTGTTGTTATGAAAAAACGAAAATTTTAAGGGTTTAGATAAATCGATTTATATGAGGCCATAATATTTAGGCGCCTAAGTATGTTTGTTGTTATGAAAAATCGAAAATTTTGAGGATTTAGATAAATCGATTTATATAAGGCCATAATATTTAGGCGCCTAAGTATGTTTGTTGTTATGAAAAAACGAAAATTTTAAGGGTTTAGATAAATCGATTTATATAAGGCCATAATATTTAGGCGCCTAAATATGTTTGTTGTTATGAAAAATCGAAAATTTTGAGGGTTTAAATAAACCGATTTATATAAGGCCATAATATTTAGACGCCTAAGTATGATTGTTGTTATGAAAAAACGAAAATTTTAAGGGTTTAGATAAATCGATTTATATAAGGCCATAAAAGACATAAATTTCATTAAAATTTAGGAGCCTAAGTATGTTTGTTGTTATGAAAAATCGAAAATTTTGAGGGATTAGATAAATCGATTTATATAAGGCCATAATATTTGGGCGCCTAAGTATGTTTGTTGTTATGAAAAAACGAAAATTTTGGGGGTTTAGATAAATCGATTTATATAAGGCCATAAAAGACATAAATTTCATTAAAATTTAGGAGCCTAAGTATGTTTGTTGTTATGAAAAATCGAAAATTTTGAGGGATTAGATAAATCGATTTATATAAGGCCATAATATTTAGGCGCCTAAGTATGTTTGTTGTTATGAAAAAACGAAAATTTTGGGGGTTTAGATAAATCGATTTATATAAGGCCATAAAAGACATAAATTTCATTAAAATTTAGGCGCCTAAGTATGTTTGTTGTTATAAAGAATCAAAAATTTTGAGGGATTAGATAAATCGATTTATATAAGGCCATAATATTTAGGCGCCTAAGTATGTTTGTTGTTATGAAAAATCGAAAATTTTGAGGGTTTAGATAAATCGATTTATATAAGGCCATAATATTTAGGCGCCTAAGTATGTTTGTTGTTATGAAAAAACGAAAATTTTAAGGGTTTAGATAAATCGATTTATATAAGGCCATAATATTTAGGCGCCTAAGTATGTTTGTTGTAATGAAAAATCGAAAATTTTGAGGGATTAGATAAATCGATTTATATAAGGCCATAAAAGACATAAATTTCATTAAAATTTAGGCGCCTAAGTATGTTTGTTGTTATGAAAAATCGAAAATTTTGAGGGTTTAGATAAATCGATTTATATAAGGCCATAATATTTGGGCGCCTAAGTATGTTTGTTGTTATGAAAAATCGAAAATTTTGAGGGATTAGATAAATCGATTTATATAAGGCCATAAAAGACATAAATTTCATTAAAATTTAGGCGCCTAAGTATGTTTGTTGTTATGAAAAATCGAAAATTTTGAGGGATTAGATAAATCGATTTATATAAGGCCATAATATTTAGGCGCCTAAGTATGTTTGTTGTAATGAAAAATCGAAAATTTTGAGGGATTAGATAAATCGATTTATATAAGGCCATAAAAGACATAAATTTCATTAAAATTTAGGCGCCTAAGTATGTTTGTTGTTATGAAAAATCGAAAATTTTGAGGGTTTAGATAAATCGATTTATATAAGGCCATAATATTTGGGCGCCTAAGTATGTTTGTTGTTATGAAAAAACGAAAATTTTGGGGGTTTAGATAAATCGATTTATATAAGGCCATAATATTTAGGCGCCTAAGTATGTTTGTTGTTATGAAAAATCGAAAATTTTGAGGGTTTAAGTAAACCGATTTATATAAGGCCATAATATTTAGACGCCTAAGTATGATTGTTGTTATGAAAAAACGAAAATTTTAAGGGTTTAGATAAATCGATTTATATAAGGCCATAAAAGACATAAATTTCATTAAAATTTATGCGCCTAAGTATGTTTGTTGTTATGAAAAATCGAAAATTTTGAAGGTTTAGATAAATCGATTTATATAAGGCCATAAAAGACATAAATTTCATTAAAATTTAGGCGCCTAAGTATGTTTGTTGTTATGAAAAATCGAAAATTTTGGGGGTTTAGATAAATCGATTTATATAAGGCCATAATATTTGTGCGCCTAAGTATGTTTGTTGTTATGAAAAAACGAAAATTTTGGGGGTTTAGATAAATCGATTTATATAAGGCCATAAAAGACATAAATTTCATTAAAATTTAGGCGCCTAAGTATGTTTGTTGTTATGAAGAATCAAAAATTTTGAGGGATTAGATAAATCGATTTATATAAGGCCATAATATTTAGGCGCCTAAGTATGTTTGTTGTTATGAAAAATCGAAAATTTTGAGGGTTTAGATAAATCGATTTATATAAGGCCATAATATTTAGGCGCCTAAGTATGTTTATTGTTATGAAAAAACGAAAATTTTAAGGGTTTAGATAAATCGATTTATATAAGGCCATAATATTTAGGCGCCTAAGTATGTTTGTTGTTATGATAAATCGAAAATTTTGAGGGATTAGATAAATCGATTTATATAAGGCCATAAAAAGACATAAATTTCATTAAAATTTAAGCGCCTAAGTATGTTTGTTGTTATGAAAAATCGAAAATTTTGCGGGTTTAGATAAATCGATTTATATAAGGCCATAAAAGACATAAATTTCATTAAAATTTAGGCGCCTAAGTATGTTTGTTGTTATGAAAAATCGAAAATTTTGAGGGATTAGATAAATCGATTTATATAAGGCCATAAAAGACATAAATTTCATTAAAATTTAAGCGCCTAAGTATGTTTGTTGTTATGAAAAATCGAAAATTTTGAGGGTTTAGATAAATCGATTTATATAAAGCCATAATATTTGGGCGCCTAAGTATGTTTGTTGTTATGAAAAAACGAAAATTTTGGGGGTTTAGATAAATCGATTTACATAAGGCCATAATATTTAGGCGCCTAAGTATGTTTGTTGTTATGAAAAAACGAAAATTTTAAGGGTTTAGATAAATCGATTTATATAAGGCCATAATATTTAGGCGCCTAAGTATGTTTGTTGTTATGAAAAATCGAAAATTTTGAGGGATTAGATAAATCGATTTATATAAGGCCATAAAAGACATAAATTTTATTAAAATTTAAGCGCCTAAGTATGTTTGTTGTTATGAAAAATCGAAAATTTTGAGGGTTTAGATAAATCGATTTATATAAGGCTATAAAAGACATAAATTTTATTAAAATTTAGGCGCCTAAGTATGTTTGTTGTTATGAAAAATCGAAAATTTTGAGGGATTAGATAAATCGATTTATATAAGGCCATAAAAGACATAAATTTCATTAAAATTTAAGCGCCTAAGTATGTTTGTTGTTATGAAAAATCGAAAATTTTGAGGGTTTAGATAAATCGATTTATATAAGGCCATAATATTTGGGCGCCTAAGTATGTTTGTTGTTATGAAAAAACGAAAATTTTGGGGGTTTAGATAAATCGATTTATAAAAGGCCATAATATTTAGGCGCCTAAGTATGTTTGTTGTTATGAAAAATCGAAAATTTTGAGGGTTTAGATAAATCGATTTATATAAGGCCATAATATTTGGGCGCCTAAGTATGTTTGTTGTTATGAAAAAACGAAAATTTTGGGGGTTTAGATAAATCGATTTATATAAGGCCATAATATTTAGGCGCCTAAGTATGTTTGTTGTTATGAAAAAACGAAAATTTTAAGGGTTTAGATAAATCGATTTATATAAGGCCATAATATTTAGGCGCCTAAGTATGTTTGTTGTTATGAAAAATCGAAAATTTTGAGGGATTAGATAAATCGATTTATATAAGGCCATAAAAGACATAAATTTTATTAAAATTTAAGCGCCTAAGTATGTTTGTTGTTATGAAAAATCGAAAATTTTGAGGGTTTAGATAAATCGATTTATATAAGGCCATAAAAGACATAAATTTTATTAAAATTTAGGCGCCTAAGTATGTTTGTTGTTATGAAAAATCGAAAATTTTGAGGGATTAGATAAATCGATTTATATAAGGCCATAAAAGACATATATTTCATTAAAATTTAAGCGCCTAAGTATGTTTGTTGTTATGAAAAATCGAAAATTTTGAGTGTTTAGATAAATCGATTTATATAAGGCCATAATATTTGGGCGCCTAAGTATGTTTGTTGTTATGAAAAAACGAAAATTTTGGGGGTTTAGATAAATCGATTTATATAAGGCCATAAAAGACATAAATTTTATTAAAATTTAGGCGCCTAAGTATGTTTGTTGTTATGAAAAATCGAAAATTTTGAGGGATTAGATAAATCGATTTATATAAGGCCATAAAAGACATAAATTTCATTAAAATTTAGGCGCCTAAGTATGTTTGTTGTTATAAAAAATCGAAAATTTTGGGGGTTTAGATAAATCGATTTATATAAGGCCATAATATTTGTGCGCCTAAGTATGTTTGTTGTTATGAAAAATCGAAAATTTTGAGGGTTTAGATAAATCGATTTATATAAGGCCATAATATTTAGGCGCCTAAGTATGTTTGTTGTTATGAAAAAACGAAAATTTTGAGGGTTTAAGTAAACCGATTTATATAAGGCCATAATATTTAGACGCCTAAGTATGATTGTTGTTATGAAAAAACGAAAATTTTAAGGGTTTAGATAAATCGATTTATATAAGGCCATAAAAGACATAAATTTCATTAAAATTTATGCGCCTAAGTATGTTTGTTGTTATGAAAAATCGAAAATTTTGAGGGTTTAGATAAATCGATTTATATAAGGCCATAAAAGACATAAATTTCATTAAAATTTAGGCGCCTAAGTATGTTTGTTGTTATAAAAAATCGAAAATTTTGGGGGTTTAGATAAATCGATTTATATAAGGCCATAAAAGACATAAATTTCATTAAAATTTAGGCGCCTAAGTATGTTTGTTGTTATGAAAAATCGAAAATTTTGAGGGATTAGATAAATCGATTTATATAAGGCCATAAAAGACATAAATTTCATTAAAATTTAAGCGCCTAAGTATGTTTGTTGTTATGAAAAATCGAAAATTTTGAGGGTTTAGATAAATCGATTTATATAAAGCCATAATATTTGGGCGCCTAAGTATGTTTGTTGTTATGAAAAAACGAAAATTTTGGGGGTTTAGATAAATCGATTTATATAAGGCCATAATATTTAGGCGCCTAAGTATGTTTGTTGTTATGAAAAAACGAAAATTTTAAGGGTTTAGATAAATCGATTTATATAAGGCCATAATATTTAGGCGCCTAAGTATGTTTGTTGTTATGAAAAATCGAAAATTTTGAGGGATTAGATAAATCGATTTATATAAGGCCATAAAAGACATAAATTTTATTAAAATTTAAGCGCCTAAGTATGTTTGTTGTTATGAAAAATCGAAAATTTTGAGGGTTTAGATAAATCGATTTATATAAAGCCATAATATTTGGGCGCCTAAGTATGTTTGTTGTTATGAAAAAACGAAAATTTTGGGGGTTTAGATAAATCGATTTATATAAGGCCATAATATTTAGGCGCCTAAGTATGTTTGTTGTTATGAAAAAACGAAAATTTTAAGGGTTTAGATAAATCGATTTATATAAGGCCATAATATTTAGGCGCCTAAGTATGTTTGTTGTTATGAAAAATCGAAAATTTTGAGGGATTAGATAAATCGATTTATATAAGGCCATAAAAGACATAAATTTTATTAAAATTTAAGCGCCTAAGTATGTTTGTTGTTATGAAAAATCGAAAATTTTGAGGGTTTAGATAAATCGATTTATATAAGGCTATAAAAGACATAAATTTTATTAAAATTTAGGCGCCTAAGTATGTTTGTTGTTATGAAAAATCGAAAATTTTGAGGGATTAGATAAATCGATTTATATAAGGCCATAAAAGACATAAATTTCATTAAAATTTAAGCGCCTAAGTATGTTTGTTGTTATGAAAAATCGAAAATTTTGAGGGTTTAGATAAATCGATTTATATAAGGCCATAATATTTGGGCGCCTAAGTATGTTTGTTGTTATGAAAAAACGAAAATTTTGGGGGTTTAGATAAATCGATTTATAAAAGGCCATAATATTTAGGCGCCTAAGTATGTTTGTTGTTATGAAAAATCGAAAATTTTGAGGGTTTAGATAAATCGATTTATATAAGGCCATAATATTTGGGCGCCTAAGTATGTTTGTTGTTATGAAAAAACGAAAATTTTGGGGGTTTAGATAAATCGATTTATATAAGGCCATAATATTTAGGCGCCTAAGTATGTTTGTTGTTATGAAAAAACGAAAATTTTAAGGGTTTAGATAAATCGATTTATATAAGGCCATAATATTTAGGCGCCTAAGTATGTTTGTTGTTATGAAAAAACGAAAATTTTAAGGGTTTAGATAAATCGATTTATATAAGGCCATAATATTTAGGCGCCTAAGTATGTTTGTTGTAATGAAAAATCGAAAATTTTGAGGGATTAGATAAATCGATTTATATAAGGCCATAAAAGACATAAATTTCATTAAAATTTAGGCGCCTAAGTATGTTTGTTGTTATGAAAAATCGAAAATTTTGAGGGTTTAGATAAATCGATTTATATAAGGCCATAATATTTGGGCGCCTAAGTATGTTTGTTGTTATGAAAAATCGAAAATTTTGAGGGATTAGATAAATCGATTTATATAAGGCCATAAAAGACATAAATTTCATTAAAATTTAGGCGCCTAAGTATGTTTGTTGTTATGAAAAATCGAAAATTTTGAGGGATTAGATAAATCGATTTATATAAGGCCATAATATTTAGGCGCCTAAGTATGTTTGTTGTAATGAAAAATCGAAAATTTTGAGGGATTAGATAAATCGATTTATATAAGGCCATAAAAGACATAAATTTCATTAAAATTTAGGCGCCTAAGTATGTTTGTTGTTATGAAAAATCGAAAATTTTGAGGGTTTAGATAAATCGATTTATATAAGGCCATAATATTTGGGCGCCTAAGTATGTTTGTTGTTATGAAAAAACGAAAATTTTGGGGGTTTAGATAAATCGATTTATATAAGGCCATAATATTTAGGCGCCTAAGTATGTTTGTTGTTATGAAAAATCGAAAATTTTGAGGGTTTAAGTAAACCGATTTATATAAGGCCATAATATTTAGACGCCTAAGTATGATTGTTGTTATGAAAAAACGAAAATTTTAAGGGTTTAGATAAATCGATTTATATAAGGCCATAAAAGACATAAATTTCATTAAAATTTATGCGCCTAAGTATGTTTGTTGTTATGAAAAATCGAAAATTTTGAAGGTTTAGATAAATCGATTTATATAAGGCCATAAAAGACATAAATTTCATTAAAATTTAGGCGCCTAAGTATGTTTGTTGTTATGAAAAATCGAAAATTTTGGGGGTTTAGATAAATCGATTTATATAAGGCCATAATATTTGTGCGCCTAAGTATGTTTGTTGTTATGAAAAAACGAAAATTTTGGGGGTTTAGATAAATCGATTTATATAAGGCCATAAAAGACATAAATTTCATTAAAATTTAGGCGCCTAAGTATGTTTGTTGTTATGAAGAATCAAAAATTTTGAGGGATTAGATAAATCGATTTATATAAGGCCATAATATTTAGGCGCCTAAGTATGTTTGTTGTTATGAAAAATCGAAAATTTTGAGGGTTTAGATAAATCGATTTATATAAGGCCATAATATTTAGGCGCCTAAGTATGTTTATTGTTATGAAAAAACGAAAATTTTAAGGGTTTAGATAAATCGATTTATATAAGGCCATAATATTTAGGCGCCTAAGTATGTTTGTTGTTATGATAAATCGAAAATTTTGAGGGATTAGATAAATCGATTTATATAAGGCCATAAAAAGACATAAATTTCATTAAAATTTAAGCGCCTAAGTATGTTTGTTGTTATGAAAAATCGAAAATTTTGCGGGTTTAGATAAATCGATTTATATAAGGCCATAAAAGACATAAATTTCATTAAAATTTAGGCGCCTAAGTATGTTTGTTGTTATGAAAAATCGAAAATTTTGAGGGATTAGATAAATCGATTTATATAAGGCCATAAAAGACATAAATTTCATTAAAATTTAAGCGCCTAAGTATGTTTGTTGTTATGAAAAATCGAAAATTTTGAGGGTTTAGATAAATCGATTTATATAAAGCCATAATATTTGGGCGCCTAAGTATGTTTGTTGTTATGAAAAAACGAAAATTTTGGGGGTTTAGATAAATCGATTTACATAAGGCCATAATATTTAGGCGCCTAAGTATGTTTGTTGTTATGAAAAAACGAAAATTTTAAGGGTTTAGATAAATCGATTTATATAAGGCCATAATATTTAGGCGCCTAAGTATGTTTGTTGTTATGAAAAATCGAAAATTTTGAGGGATTAGATAAATCGATTTATATAAGGCCATAAAAGACATAAATTTTATTAAAATTTAAGCGCCTAAGTATGTTTGTTGTTATGAAAAATCGAAAATTTTGAGGGTTTAGATAAATCGATTTATATAAGGCTATAAAAGACATAAATTTTATTAAAATTTAGGCGCCTAAGTATGTTTGTTGTTATGAAAAATCGAAAATTTTGAGGGATTAGATAAATCGATTTATATAAGGCCATAAAAGACATAAATTTCATTAAAATTTAAGCGCCTAAGTATGTTTGTTGTTATGAAAAATCGAAAATTTTGAGGGTTTAGATAAATCGATTTATATAAGGCCATAATATTTGGGCGCCTAAGTATGTTTGTTGTTATGAAAAAACGAAAATTTTGGGGGTTTAGATAAATCGATTTATAAAAGGCCATAATATTTAGGCGCCTAAGTATGTTTGTTGTTATGAAAAATCGAAAATTTTGAGGGTTTAGATAAATCGATTTATATAAGGCCATAATATTTGGGCGCCTAAGTATGTTTGTTGTTATGAAAAAACGAAAATTTTGGGGGTTTAGATAAATCGATTTATATAAGGCCATAATATTTAGGCGCCTAAGTATGTTTGTTGTTATGAAAAAACGAAAATTTTAAGGGTTTAGATAAATCGATTTATATAAGGCCATAATATTTAGGCGCCTAAGTATGTTTGTTGTTATGAAAAATCGAAAATTTTGAGGGATTAGATAAATCGATTTATATAAGGCCATAAAAGACATAAATTTTATTAAAATTTAAGCGCCTAAGTATGTTTGTTGTTATGAAAAATCGAAAATTTTGAGGGTTTAGATAAATCGATTTATATAAGGCCATAAAAGACATAAATTTTATTAAAATTTAGGCGCCTAAGTATGTTTGTTGTTATGAAAAATCGAAAATTTTGAGGGATTAGATAAATCGATTTATATAAGGCCATAAAAGACATATATTTCATTAAAATTTAAGCGCCTAAGTATGTTTGTTGTTATGAAAAATCGAAAATTTTGAGTGTTTAGATAAATCGATTTATATAAGGCCATAATATTTGGGCGCCTAAGTATGTTTGTTGTTATGAAAAAACGAAAATTTTGGGGGTTTAGATAAATCGATTTATATAAGGCCATAAAAGACATAAATTTTATTAAAATTTAGGCGCCTAAGTATGTTTGTTGTTATGAAAAATCGAAAATTTTGAGGGATTAGATAAATCGATTTATATAAGGCCATAAAAGACATAAATTTCATTAAAATTTAGGCGCCTAAGTATGTTTGTTGTTATAAAAAATCGAAAATTTTGGGGGTTTAGATAAATCGATTTATATAAGGCCATAATATTTGTGCGCCTAAGTATGTTTGTTGTTATGAAAAATCGAAAATTTTGAGGGTTTAGATAAATCGATTTATATAAGGCCATAATATTTAGGCGCCTAAGTATGTTTGTTGTTATGAAAAAACGAAAATTTTGAGGGTTTAAGTAAACCGATTTATATAAGGCCATAATATTTAGACGCCTAAGTATGATTGTTGTTATGAAAAAACGAAAATTTTAAGGGTTTAGATAAATCGATTTATATAAGGCCATAAAAGACATAAATTTCATTAAAATTTATGCGCCTAAGTATGTTTGTTGTTATGAAAAATCGAAAATTTTGAGGGTTTAGATAAATCGATTTATATAAGGCCATAAAAGACATAAATTTCATTAAAATTTAGGCGCCTAAGTATGTTTGTTGTTATAAAAAATCGAAAATTTTGGGGGTTTAGATAAATCGATTTATATAAGGCCATAAAAGACATAAATTTCATTAAAATTTAGGCGCCTAAGTATGTTTGTTGTTATGAAAAATCGAAAATTTTGAGGGATTAGATAAATCGATTTATATAAGGCCATAAAAGACATAAATTTCATTAAAATTTAAGCGCCTAAGTATGTTTGTTGTTATGAAAAATCGAAAATTTTGAGGGTTTAGATAAATCGATTTATATAAAGCCATAATATTTGGGCGCCTAAGTATGTTTGTTGTTATGAAAAAACGAAAATTTTGGGGGTTTAGATAAATCGATTTATATAAGGCCATAATATTTAGGCGCCTAAGTATGTTTGTTGTTATGAAAAAACGAAAATTTTAAGGGTTTAGATAAATCGATTTATATAAGGCCATAATATTTAGGCGCCTAAGTATGTTTGTTGTTATGAAAAATCGAAAATTTTGAGGGATTAGATAAATCGATTTATATAAGGCCATAAAAGACATAAATTTTATTAAAATTTAAGCGCCTAAGTATGTTTGTTGTTATGAAAAATCGAAAATTTTGAGGGTTTAGATAAATCGATTTATATAAGGCTATAAAAGACATAAATTTTATTAAAATTTAGGCGCCTAAGTATGTTTGTTGTTATGAAAAATCGAAAATTTTGAGGGATTAGATAAATCGATTTATATAAGGCCATAAAAGACATAAATTTCATTAAAATTTAAGCGCCTAAGTATGTTTGTTGTTATGAAAAATCGAAAATTTTGAGGGTTTAGATAAATCGATTTATATAAAGCCATAATATTTGGGCGCCTAAGTATGTTTGTTGTTATGAAAAAACGAAAATTTTGGGGGTTTAGATAAATCGATTTATATAAGGCCATAATATTTAGGCGCCTAAGTATGTTTGTTGTTATGAAAAAACGAAAATTTTAAGGGTTTAGATAAATCGATTTATATAAGGCCATAATATTTAGGCGCCTAAGTATGTTTGTTGTTATGAAAAATCGAAAATTTTGAGGGATTAGATAAATCGATTTATATAAGGCCATAAAAGACATAAATTTTATTAAAATTTAAGCGCCTAAGTATGTTTGTTGTTATGAAAAATCGAAAATTTTGAGGGTTTAGATAAATCGATTTATATAAGGCTATAAAAGACATAAATTTTATTAAAATTTAGGCGCCTAAGTATGTTTGTTGTTATGAAAAATCGAAAATTTTGAGGGATTAGATAAATCGATTTATATAAGGCCATAAAAGACATAAATTTCATTAAAATTTAAGCGCCTAAGTATGTTTGTTGTTATGAAAAATCGAAAATTTTGAGGGTTTAGATAAATCGATTTATATAAGGCCATAATATTTGGGCGCCTAAGTATGTTTGTTGTTATGAAAAAACGAAAATTTTGGGGGTTTAGATAAATCGATTTATAAAAGGCCATAATATTTAGGCGCCTAAGTATGTTTGTTGTTATGAAAAATCGAAAATTTTGAGGGTTTAGATAAATCGATTTATATAAGGCCATAATATTTGGGCGCCTAAGTATGTTTGTTGTTGTTATGAAAAATCGAAAATTTTGAGGGATTAGATAAATCGATTTATATAAGGCCATAAAAGACATAAATTTTATTAAAATTTAAGCGCCTAAGTATGTTTGTTGTTATGAAAAATCGAAAATTTTGAGGGTTTAGATAAATCGATTTATATAAGGCCATAAAAGACATAAATTTTATTAAAATTTAGGCGCCTAAGTATGTTTGTTGTTATGAAAAATCGAAAATTTTGAGGGATTAGATAAATCGATTTATATAAGGCCATAAAAGACATATATTTCATTAAAATTTAAGCGCCTAAGTATGTTTGTTGTTATGAAAAATCGAAAATTTTGAGTGTTTAGATAAATCGATTTATATAAGGCCATAATATTTGGGCGCCTAAGTATGTTTGTTGTTATGAAAAAACGAAAATTTTGGGGGTTTAGATAAATCGATTTATATAAGGCCATAAAAGACATAAATTTTATTAAAATTTAGGCGCCTAAGTATGTTTGTTGTTATGAAAAATCGAAAATTTTGAGGGATTAGATAAATCGATTTATATAAGGCCATAAAAGACATAAATTTCATTAAAATTTAGGCGCCTAAGTATGTTTGTTGTTATAAAAAATCGAAAATTTTGGGGGTTTAGATAAATCGATTTATATAAGGCCATAATATTTGTGCGCCTAAGTATGTTTGTTGTTATGAAAAATCGAAAATTTTGAGGGTTTAGATAAATCGATTTATATAAGGCCATAATATTTAGGCGCCTAAGTATGTTTGTTGTTATGAAAAAACGAAAATTTTGAGGGTTTAAGTAAACCGATTTATATAAGGCCATAATATTTAGACGCCTAAGTATGATGGTTGTTATGAAAAAACGAAAATTTTAAGGGTTTAGATAAATCGATTTATATAAGGCCATAAAAGACATAAATTTCATTAAAATTTATGCGCCTAAGTATGTTTGTTGTTATGAAAAATCGAAAATTTTGAGGGTTTAGATAAATCGATTTATATAAGGCCATAAAAGACATAAATTTCATTAAAATTTAGGCGCCTAAGTATGTTTGTTGTTATAAAAAATCGAAAATTTTGGGGGTTTAGATAAATCGATTTATATAAGGCCATAATATTTGTGCGCCTAAGTATGTTTGTTGTTATGAAAAATCGAAAATTTTGAGGGTTTAGATAAATCGATTTATATAAGGCCATAATATTTAGGCGCCTAAGTATGTTTGTTGTTATGAAAAAACGAAAATTTTGGGGGTTTAGATAAATCGATTTATATAAGGCCATAAAAGACATAAATTTCATTAAAATTTAGGCGCCTAAGTATGTTTGTTGTTATGAAGAATCAAAAATTTTGAGGGATTAGATAAATCGATTTATATAAGGCCATAATATTTAGGCGCCTAAGTATGTTTGTTGTTATGAAAAATCGAAAATTTTGAGGGTTTAGATAAATCGATTTATATAAGGCCATAATATTTAGGCGCCTAAGTATGTTTGTTGTTATGAAAAAACGAAAATTTTGGGGGTTTAGATAAATCGATTTATATAAGGCCATAATATTTAGGCGCCTAAGTATGTTTGTTGTTATGAAAAATCGAAAATTTTGAGGGATTAGATAAATCGATTTATATAAGGCCATAAAAGACATAAATTTCATTAAAATTTAAGCGCCTAAGTATGTTTGTTGTTATGAAAAATCGAAAATTTTGAGGGTTTAGATAAATCGATTTATATAAGGCCATAATATTTAGGCGCCTAAGTATGTTTGTTGTTATGAAAAATCGAAAATTTTGAGGGATTAGATAAATCGATTTATATAAGGCCATAATATTTAGGCGCCTAAGTATGTTTGTTGTTATGAAAAATCGAAAATTTTGAGGGTTTAGATAAATCGATTTATATAAGGCCATAATATTTAGGCGCCTAAGTATGTTTGTTGTTATGAAAAAACGAAAATTTTGGGGGTTTAGATAAATCGATTTATATAAGGCCATAAAAGACATAAATTTCATTAAAATTTAGGCGCCTAAGTATGTTTGTTGTTATGAAGAATCAAAAATTTTGAGGGATTAGATAAATCGATTTATATAAGGCCATAATATTTAGGCGCCTAAGTATGTTTGTTGTTATGAAAAAACGAAAATTTTGGGGGTTTAGATAAATCGATTTATATAAGGCCATAAAAGACATAAATTTCATTAAAATTTAGGCGCCTAAGTATGTTTGTTGTTATGAAGAATCAAAAATTTTGAGGGATTAGATAAATCGATTTATATAAGGCCATAATATTTAGGCGCCTAAGTATGTTTGTTGTTATGAAAAATCGAAAATTTTGAGGGTTTAGATAAATCGATTTATATAAGGCCATAATATTTAGGCGCCTAAGTATGTTTGTTGTTATGAAAAAACGAAAATTTTAAGGGTTTAGATAAATCGATTTATATAAGGCCATAATATTTAGGCGCCTAAGTATGTTTGTTGTTATGAAAAATCGAAAATTTTGAGGGATTAGATAAATCGATTTATATAAGGCCATAAAAGACATAAATTTCATTAAAATTTAAGCGCCTAAGTATGTTTGTTGTTATGAAAAATCGAAAATTTTGAGGGTTTAGATAAATCGATTTATATAAGGCCATAATATTTGGGCGCCTAAGTATGTTTGTTGTTATGAAAAAACGAAAATTTTGGGGGTTTAGATAAATCGATTTATATAAGGCCATAAAAGACATAAATTTCATTAAAATTTAGGCGCCTAAGTATGTTTGTTGTTATGAAAAATCGAAAATTTTGAGGGTTTAGATAAATCGATTTATATAAGGCCATAATATTTAGGCGCCTAAGTATGTTTGTTGTTATGAAAAAACGAAAATTTTAAGGGTTTAGATAAATCGATTTATATAAGGCCATAATATTTAGGCGCCTAAGTATGTTTGTTGTTATGAAAAATCGAAAATTTTGGGGGTTTAGATAAATCGATTTATATAAGGCCATAAAAGACATAAATTTCATTAAAATTTAGGCGCCTAAGTATGTTTGTTGTTATGAAGAATCAAAAATTTTGAGGGATTAGATAAATCGATTTATATAAGGCCATAATATTTAGGCGCCTAAGTATGTTTGTTGTTATGAAAAATCGAAAATTTTGAGGGTTTAGATAAATCGATTTATATAAGGCCATAATATTTAGGCGCCTAAGTATGTTTGTTGTTATGAAAAAACGAAAATTTTAAGGGTTTAGATAAATCGATTTATATAAGGCCATAATATTTAGGCGCCTAAGTATGTTTGTTGTTATGAAAAATCGAAAATTTTGAGGGATTAGATAAATCGATTTATATAAGGCCATAAAAGACATAAATTTCATTAAAATTTAAGCGCCTAAGTATGTTTGTTGTTATGAAAAATCTAAAATTTTGAGGGTTTAGATAAATCGATTTATATAAGGCCATAAAAGACATAAATTTCATTAAAATTTAGGCGCCTAAGTATGTTTGTTGTTATGAAAAATCGAAAATTTTGAGGGATTAGATAAATCGATTTATATAAGGCCATAAAAGACATAAATTTCATTAAAATTTAAGCGCCTAAGTATGTTTGTTGTTATGAAAAATCGAAAATTTTGAGGGTTTAGATAAATCGATTTATATAAGGCCATAATATTTGGGCGCCTAAGTATGTTTGTTGTTATGAAAAAACGAAAATTTTGGGGGTTTAGATAAATCGATTTATATAAGGCCATAAAAGACATAAATTTCATTAAAATTTAAGCGCCTAAGTATGTTTGTTGTTATGAAGAATCAAAAATTTTGAGGGATTAGATAAATCGATTTATATAAGGCCATAATATTTAGGCGCCTAAGTATGTTTGTTGTTATGAAAAATCGAAAATTTTGAGGGTTTAGATAAATCGATTTATATAAGGCCATAATATTTAGGCGCCTAAGTATGTTTGTTGTTATGAAAAAACGAAAATTTTGGGGGTTTAGATAAATCGATTTATATAAGGCCATAATATTTAGGCGCCTAAGTATGTTTGTTGTTATGAAAAATCGAAAATTTTGAGGGATTAGATAAATCGATTTATATAAGGCCATAAAAGACATAAATTTCATTAAAATTTAAGCGCCTAAGTATGTTTGTTGTTATGAAAAATCGAAAATTTTGAGGGTTTAGATAAATCGATTTATATAAGGCCATAATATTTAGGCGCCTAAGTATGTTTGTTGTTATGAAAAATCGAAAATTTTGAGGGATTAGATAAATCGATTTATATAAGGCCATAATATTTAGGCGCCTAAGTATGTTTGTTGTTATGAAAAATCGAAAATTTTGAGGGTTTAGATAAATCGATTTATATAAGGCCATAATATTTAGGCGCCTAAGTATGTTTGTTGTTATGAAAAAACGAAAATTTCGGGGGTTTAGATAAATCGATTTATATAAGGCCATAAAAGACATAAATTTCATTAAAATTTAGGCGCCTAAGTATGTTTGTTGTTATGAAGAATCAAAAATTTTGAGGGATTAGATAAATCGATTTATATAAGGCCATAATATTTAGGCGCCTAAGTATGTTTGTTGTTATGAAAAAACGAAAATTTTGGGGGTTTAGATAAATCGATTTATATAAGGCCATAAAAGACATAAATTTCATTAAAATTTAGGCGCCTAAGTATGTTTGTTGTTATGAAGAATCAAAAATTTTGAGGGATTAGATAAATCGATTTATATAAGGCCATAATATTTAGGCGCCTAAGTATGTTTGTTGTTATGAAAAATCGAAAATTTTGAGGGTTTAGATAAATCGATTTATATAAGGCCATAATATTTAGGCGCCTAAGTATGTTTGTTGTTATGAAAAAACGAAAATTTTGGGGGTTTAGATAAATCGATTTATATAAGGCCATAAAAGACATAAATTTCATTAAAATTTAGGCGCCTAAGTATGTTTGTTGTTATGAAGAATCAAAAATTTTGAGGGATTAGATAAATCGATTTATATAAGGCCATAATATTTAGGCGCCTAAGTATGTTTGTTGTTATGAAAAATCGAAAATTTTGAGGGTTTAGATAAATCGATTTATATAAGGCCATAATATTTAGGCGCCTAAGTATGTTTGTTGTTATGAAAAAACGAAAATTTTAAGGGTTTAGATAAATCGATTTATATAAGGCCATAATATTTAGGCGCCTAAGTATGTTTGTTGTTATGAAAAATCGAAAATTTTGAGGGATTAGATAAATCGATTTATATAAGGCCATAAAAGACATAAATTTCATTAAAATTTAAGCGCCTAAGTATGTTTGTTGTTATGAAAAATCGAAAATTTTGAGGGTTTAGATAAATCGATTTATATAAGGCCATAATATTTGGGCGCCTAAGTATGTTTGTTGTTATGAAAAAACGAAAATTTTGGGGGTTTAGATAAATCGATTTATATAAGGCCATAAAAGACATAAATTTCATTAAAATTTAGGCGCCTAAGTATGTTTGTTGTTATGAAAAATCGAAAATTTTGAGGGTTTAGATAAATCGATTTATATAAGGCCATAATATTTAGGCGCCTAAGTATGTTTGTTGTTATGAAAAAACGAAAATTTTAAGGGTTTAGATAAATCGATTTATATAAGGCCATAATATTTAGGCGCCTAAGTATGTTTGTTGTTATGAAAAATCGAAAATTTTGGGGGTTTAGATAAATCGATTTATGTAAGGCCATAAAAGACATAAATTTCATTAAAATTTAGGCGCCTAAGTATGTTTGTTGTTATGAAGAATCAAAAATTTTGAGGGATTAGATAAATCGATTTATATAAGGCCATAATATTTAGGCGCCTAAGTATGTTTGTTGTTATGAAAAATCGAAAATTTTGAGGGTTTAGATAAATCGATTTATATAAGGCCATAATATTTAGGCGCCTAAGTATGTTTGTTGTTATGAAAAAACGAAAATTTTAAGGGTTTAGATAAATCGATTTATATAAGGCCATAATATTTAGGCGCCTAAGTATGTTTGTTGTTATGAAAAATCGAAAATTTTGAGGGATTAGATAAATCGATTTATATAAGGCCATAAAAGACATAAATTTCATTAAAATTTAAGCGCCTAAGTATGTTTGTTGTTATGAAAAATCTAAAATTTTGAGGGTTTAGATAAATCGATTTATATAAGGCCATAAAAGACATAAATTTCATTAAAATTTAGGCGCCTAAGTATGTTTGTTGTTATGAAAAATCGAAAATTTTGAGGGATTAGATAAATCGATTTATATAAGGCCATAAAAGACATAAATTTCATTAAAATTTAAGCGCCTAAGTATGTTTGTTGTTATGAAAAATCGAAAATTTTGAGGGTTTAGATAAATCGATTTATATAAGGCCATAATATTTGGGCGCCTAAGTATGTTTGTTGTTATGAAAAAACGAAAATTTTGGGGGTTTAGATAAATCGATTTATATAAGGCCATAAAAGACATAAATTTCATTAAAATTTAGGCGCCTAAGTATGTTTGTTGTTATGAAAAATCGAAAATTTTGAGGGTTTAGATAAATCGATTTATATAAGGCCATAATATTTAGGCGCCTAAGTATGTTTGTTGTTATGAAAAAACGAAAATTTTAAGGGTTTAGATAAATCGATTTATATAAGGCCATAATATTTAGGCGCCTAAGTATGTTTGTTGTAATGAAAAATCGAAAATTTTGAGGGATTAGATAAATCGATTTATATAAGGCCATAAAAGACATAAATTTTATTAAAATTTAAGCGCCTAAGTATGTTTGTTGTTATGAAAAATCGAAAATTTTGAGGGTTTAGATAAATCGATTTATATAAGGCCATAATATTTAGGCGCCTAAGTATGTTTGTTGTTATGAAAAAACGAAAATTTTAAGGGTTTAGATAAATCGATTTATATAAGGCCATAATATTTAGGCGCCTAAGTATGTTTGTTGTTATGAAAAATCGAAAATTTTGAGGGATTAGATAAATCGATTTATATAAGGCCATAAAAGACATAAATTTTATTAAAATTTAAGCGCCTAAGTATGTTTGTTGTTATGAAAAATCGAAAATTTTGAGGGTTTAGATAAATCGATTTATATAAGGCCATAAAAGACATATATTTCATTAAAATTTAAGCGCCTAAGTATGTTTGTTGTTATGAAAAATCGAAAATTTTGAGGGTTTAGATAAATCGATTTATATAAGGCCATAATATTTGGGCGCCTAAGTATGTTTGTTGTTATGAAAAATCGAAAATTTTGAGGGATTAGATAAATCGATTTATATAAGGCCATAAAAGACATAAATTTTATTAAAATTTAGGCGCCTAAGTATGTTTGTTGTTATGAAAAATCGAAAATTTTGAGGGATTAGATAAATCGATTTATATAAGGCCATAAAAGACATATATTTCATTAAAATTTAAGCGCCTAAGTATGTTTGTTGTTATGAAAAATCGAAAATTTTGAGGGTTTAGATAAATCGATTTATATAAGGCCATAATATTTGGGCGCCTAAGTATGTTTGTTGTTATGAAAAAACGAAAATTTTGGGGGTTTAGATAAATCGATTTATATAAGGCCATAAAAGACATAAATTTCATTAAAATTTAGGCGCCTAAGTATGTTTGTTGTTATGAAAAATCGAAAATTTTGAGGGTTTAGATAAATCGATTTATATAAGGCCATAATATTTGGGCGCCTAAGTATGTTTGTTGTTATGAAAAAACGAAAATTTTGGGGGTTTAGATAAATCGATTTATATAAGGCCATAAAAGACGTAAATTTCATTAAAATTTAGGCGCCTAAGTATGTTTGTTGTTATGAAAAATCGAAAATTTTGAGGGTTTAGATAAATCGATTTATATAAGGCCATAATATTTGGGCGCCTAAGTATGTTTGTTGTTATGAAAAAACGAAAATTTTGAGGGATTAGATAAATCGATTTATATAAGGCCATAAAAGACATAAATTTCATTAAAATTTATGCGCCTAAGTATGTTTGTTGTTATGAAAAATCGAAAATTTTGAGGGTTTAAGTAAACCGATTTATATAAGGCCATAATATTTAGACGCCTAAGTATGATTGTTGTTATGAAAAAACGAAAATTTTAAGGGTTTAGATAAATCGATTTATATAAGGCCATAAAAGACATAAATTTCATTAAAATTTAGGCGCCTAAGTATGTTTGTTGTTATGAAAAATCGAAAATTTTGAGGGTTTAGATAAATCGATTTATATAAGGCCATAAAAGACATAAATTTCATTAAAATTTAGGCGCCTAAGTATATTTGTTGTTATGAAAAATCGAAAATTTTGGGGGTTTAGATAAATCGATTTATATAAGGCCATAATATTTGTGCGCCTAAGTATGTTTGTTGTTATGAAAAAACGAAAATTTTGGGGGTTTAGATAAATCGATTTATATAAGGCCATAAAAGACATAAATTTCATTAAAATTTAGGCGCCTAAGTATGTTTGTTGTTATGAAGAATCAAAAATTTTGAGGGATTAGATAAATCGATTTATATAAGGCCATAATATTTAGGCGCCTAAGTATGTTTGTTGTTATGAAAAATCGAAAATTTTGAGGGATTAGGTAAATCGATTTATATAAGGCCATAATATTTAGGCGCCTAAGTATGTTTGTTGTAATGAAAAATCGAAAATTTTGAGGGATTAGATAAATCGATTTATATAAGGCCATAAAAGACATAAATTTCATTAAAATTTAGGCGCCTAAGTATGTTTGTTGTTATGAAAAATCGAAAATTTTGAGGGATTAGATAAATCGATTTATATAAGGCCATAAAAGACATAAATTTCATTAAAATTTAGGCGCCTAAGTATGTTTGTTGTTATGAAAAATCGAAAATTTTGAGGGATTAGATAAATCGATTTATATAAGGCCATAAAAGACATAAATTTCATTAAAATTTAAGCGCCTAAGTATGTTTGTTGTTATGAAAAATCGAAAATTTTGAGGGTTTAGATAAATCGATTTATATAAGGCCATAATATTTGGGCGCCTAAGTATGTTTGTTGTTATGAAAAAACGAAAATTTTGGGGGTTTAGATAAATCGATTTATATAAGGCCATAAAAGACATAAATTTCATTAAAATTTAGGCGCCTAAGTATGTTTGTTGTTATGAAAAATCGAAAATTTTGAGGGTTTAGATAAATCGATTTATATAAGGCCATAAAAGACATAAATTTCATTAAAATTTAGGCGCCTAAGTATGTTTGTTGTTATGAAAAATCGAAAATTTTGAGGGTTTAGATAAAAGACATAAATTTCATTAAAATTTAGGCGCCTAAGTATGTTTGTTGTTATGAAAAATCGAAAATTTTGAGGGTTTAGATAAATCGATTTATATAAGGCCATAATATTTAGGCGCCTAAGTATGTTTGTTGTTATGAAAAATCGAAAATTTTGAGGGATTAGATAAATCGATTTATATAAGGCCATAATATTTAGGCGCCTAAGTATGTTTGTTGTTATGAAAAATCGAAAATTTTGAGGGTTTAGATAAATCGATTTATATAAGGCCATAATATTTAGGCGCCTAAGTATGTTTGTTATGAAAAAACGAAAATTTTAAGGGTTTAGATAAATCGATTTATATAAGGCCATAATATTTAGGCGCCTAAGTATGATTGTTGTTATGAAAAAACGAAAATTTTAAGGGTTTAGATAAATCGATTTATATAAGGCAATAATATTTAGGCGCCTAAGTATGTTTGTTGTTATGAAAAATCGAAAATTTTGAGGGTTTAGATAAATCGATTTATATAAGGCCATAATATTTAGGCGCCTAAGTATGTTTGTTGTTATGAAAAAACGAAAATTTTAAGGGCTTAGATAAATCGATTTATATAAGGCCATAATATTTAGGCGCCTAAGTATGTTTGTTGTTATGATAAATCGAAAATTTTGAGGGATTAGATAAATCGATTTATATAAGGCCATAATATTTAGGCGCCTAAGTATGTTTGTTGTAATGAAAAATCGAAAATTTTGAGGGATTAGATAAATCGATTTATATAAGGCCATAAAAGACATAAATTTCATTAAAATTTAGGCGCCTAAGTATGTTTGTTGTTACGAAAAATCGAACATTTTGAGGGATTAGATAAATCGATTTATATAAGGCCATAAAAGGCATAAATTTCATTAAAATTTAGGCGCCTAAGTATGTTTGTTGTTATGAAAAATCTAAAATTTTGAGGGATTAGATAAATCGATTTATATAAGGCCATAAAAGACATAAATTTCATTAAATTTAGGTGCCTAAGTATGTTTGTTGTAGTGAAAAATCGAAAATTTTGAGGGATTAGATAAATCGATTTATATAAGGCCATAATATTTGGGCGCCTAAGTATGTTTGTTGTTATGAAAAATCGAACATTTTGAGGGATTAGATAAATCGATTTATATAAGGCCATAAAAGGCATAAATTTCATTAAAATTTAGGCGCCTAAGTATGTTTGTTGTTATGAAAAATCGAACATTTTGAGGGATTAGATAAATCGATTTATACAAGGCCATAAAAGGCATAAATTTCATTAAAATTTAGGCGCCTAAGTATGTTTGTTGTTATGAAAAATCGAAAATTTTGAGGGATTAGGTAAATCGATTTATATAAGGCCATAATATTTAGGCGTCTAAGTATGTTTGTTGTAATGAAAAATCGAAAATTTTGAGGGATTAGATAAATCGATTTATATAAGGCCATAAAAGGCATAAATTTCATTAAAATTTAGGCGCCTAAGTATGTTTGTTGTTATGAAAAATCGAAAATTTTGAGGGATTAGGTAAATCGATTTATATAAGGCCATAATATTTAGGCGCCTAAGTATGTTTGTTGTAATGAAAAATCGAAAATTTTGAGGGATTAGATAAATCGATTTATATAAGGCCATAAAAGGCATAAATTTCATTAAAATTTAGGCGCCTAAGTATGTTTGTTGTTATGAAAAATCGAAAATTTTGAGGGATTAGGTAAATCGATTTATATAAGGCCATAATATTTAGGCGCCTAAGTATGTTTGTTGTAATGAAAAATCGAAAATTTTGAGGGATTAGATAAATCGATTTATATAAGGCCATAAAAGGCATAAATTTCATTAAAATTTAGGCGCCTAAGTATGTTTGTTGTTATGAAAAATCGAAAATTTTGAGGGATTAGATAAATCGATTTATATAAGGCCATAAAAGACGTAAATTTCATTAAAATTTAGGCGCCTAAGTATGTTTGTTGTTATGAAAAATCGAAAATTTTGAGGGTTTAGATAAATCGATTTATATAAGGCCATAATATTTGGGCGCCTAAGTATGTTTGTTGTTATGAAAAAACGAAAATTTTGAGGGATTAGATAAATCGATTTATATAAGGCCATAAAAGACATAAATTTCATTAAAATTTATGCGCCTAAGTATGTTTGTTGTTATGAAAAATCGAAAATTTTGAGGGTTTAAGTAAACCGATTTATATAAGGCCATAATATTTAGACGCCTAAGTATGTTTGTTGTTATGAAAAAACGAAAATTTTGAGGGATTAGATAAATCGATTTATATAAGGCCATAAAAGACATAAATTTCATTAAAATTTATGCGCCTAAGTATGTTTGTTGTTATGAAAAATCGAAAATTTTGAGGGTTTAAGTAAACCGATTTATATAAGGCCATAATATTTAGACGCCTAAGTATGATTGTTGTTATGAAAAAACGAAAATTTTAAGGGTTTAGATAAATCGATTTATATAAGGCCATAAAAGACATAAATTTCATTAAAATTTATGCGCCTAAGTATGTTTGTTGTTATGAAAAATCGAAAATTTTGAGGGTTTAGATAAATCGATTTATATAAGGCCATAAAAGACATAAATTTCATTAAAATTTAGGCGCCTAAGTATATTTGTTGTTATGAAAAATCGAAAATTTTGGGGGTTTAGATAAATCGATTTATATAAGGCCATAATATTTGTGCGCCTAAGTATGTTTGTTGTTATGAAAAAACGAAAATTTTGGGGGTTTAGATAAATCGATTTATATAAGGCCATAAAAGACATAAATTTCATTAAAATTTAGGCGCCTAAGTATGTTTGTTGTTATGAAGAATCAAAAATTTTGAGGGATTAGATAAATCGATTTATATAAGGCCATAATATTTAGGCGCCTAAGTATGTTTGTTGTTATGAAAAATCGAAAATTTTGAGGGTTTAGATAAATCGATTTATATAAGGCCATAATATTTAGGCGCCTAAGTATGTTTGTTGTTATGAAAAATCGAAAATTTTAAGGGTTTAGATAAATCGATTTATATAAGGCCATAAAAGACATAAATTTCATTAAAATTTAGGCGCCTAAGTATGTTTGTTGTTATGAAAAATCGAAAATTTTGAGGGATTAGATAAATCGATTTATATAAGGCCATAAAAGACATAAATTTCATTAAAATTTAGGCGCCTAAGTATGTTTGTTGTTATGAAAAATCGAAAATTTTGAGGGATTAGATAAATCGATTTATATAAGGCCATAAAAGACATAAATTTCATTAAAATTTAAGCGCCTGAGTATGTTTGTTGTTATGAAAAATCGAAAATTTTGAGGGTTTAGATAAATCGATTTATATAAGGCCATAAAAGACATAAATTTCATTAAAATTTAGGCGCCTAAGTATGTTTGTTGTTATGAAAAATCGAAAATTTTGAGGGATTAGATAAATCGATTTATATAAGGCCATAAAAGACATAAATTTCATTAAAATTTAGGCGCCTAAGTATGTTTGTTGTTATGAAAAATCGAAAATTTTGAGGGATTAGATAAATCGATTTATATAAGGCCATAAAAGACATAAATTTCATTAAAATTTAAGCGCCTAAGTATGTTTGTTGTTATGAAAAATCGAAAATTTTGAGGGTTTAGATAAATCGATTTATATAAGGCCATAATATTTGGGCGCCTAAGTATGTTTGTTGTTATGAAAAAACGAAAATTTTGGGGGTTTAGATAAATCGATTTATATAAGGCCATAAAAGACATAAATTTCATTAAAATTTAGGCGCCTAAGTATGTTTGTTGTTATGAAAAATCGAAAATTTTGAGGGTTTAGATAAATCGATTTATATAAGGCCATAAAAGACATAAATTTCATTAAAATTTAGGCGCCTAAGTATGTTTGTTGTTATGAAAAATCGAAAATTTTGAGGGTTTAGATAAAAGACATAAATTTCATTAAAATTTAGGCGCCTAAGTATGTTTGTTGTTATGAAAAATCGAAAATTTTGAGGGTTTAGATAAATCGATTTATATAAGGCCATAATATTTAGGCGCCTAAGTATGTTTGTTGTTATGAAAAATCGAAAATTTTGAGGGATTAGATAAATCGATTTATATAAGGCCATAATATTTAGGCGCCTAAGTATGTTTGTTGTTATGAAAAAACGAAAATTTTAAGGGCTTAGATAAATCGATTTATATAAGGCCATAATATTTAGGCGCCTAAGTATGTTTGTTGTTATGAAAAAACGAAAATTTTAAGGGCTTAGATAAATCGATTTATATAAGGCCATAATATTTAGGCGCCTAAGTATGTTTGTTATGAAAAAACGAAAATTTTAAGGGTTTAGATAAATCGATTTATATAAGGCCATAATATTTAGGCGCCTAAGTATGATTGTTGTTATGAAAAAACGAAAATTTTAAGGGTTTAGATAAATCGATTTATATAAGGCAATAATATTTAGGCGCCTAAGTATGTTTGTTGTTATGAAAAATCGAAAATTTTGAGGGTTTAGATAAATCGATTTATATAAGGCCATAATATTTAGGCGCCTAAGTATGTTTGTTGTTATGAAAAAACGAAAATTTTAAGGGCTTAGATAAATCGATTTATATAAGGCCATAATATTTAGGCGCCTAAGTATGTTTGTTGTTATGATAAATCGAAAATTTTGAGGGATTAGATAAATCGATTTATATAAGGCCATAATATTTAGGCGCCTAAGTATGTTTGTTGTAATGAAAAATCGAAAATTTTGAGGGATTAGATAAATCGATTTATATAAGGCCATAAAAGACATAAATTTCATTAAAATTTAGGCGCCTAAGTATGTTTGTTGTTACGAAAAATCGAACATTTTGAGGGATTAGATAAATCGATTTATATAAGGCCATAAAAGGCATAAATTTCATTAAAATTTAGGCGCCTAAGTATGTTTGTTGTTATGAAAAATCTAAAATTTTGAGGGATTAGATAAATCGATTTATATAAGGCCATAAAAGACATAAATTTCATTAAATTTAGGTGCCTAAGTATGTTTGTTGTAGTGAAAAATCGAAAATTTTGAGGGATTAGATAAATCGATTTATATAAGGCCATAATATTTGGGCGCCTAAGTATGTTTGTTGTTATGAAAAATCGAACATTTTGAGGGATTAGATAAATCGATTTATATAAGGCCATAAAAGGCATAAATTTCATTAAAATTTAGGCGCCTAAGTATGTTTGTTGTTATGAAAAATCGAACATTTTGAGGGATTAGATAAATCGATTTATATAAGGCCATAAAAGGCATAAATTTCATTAAAATTTAGGCGCCTAAGTATGTTTGTTGTTATGAAAAATCGAAAATTTTGAGGGATTAGGTAAATCGATTTATATAAGGCCATAATATTTAGGCGCCTAAGTATGTTTGTTGTAATGAAAAATCGAAAATTTTGAGGGATTAGATAAATCGATTTATATAAGGCCATAAAAGGCATAAATTTCATTAAAATTTAGGCGCCTAAGTATGTTTGTTGTTATGAAAAATCGAAAATTTTGAGGGATTAGGTAAATCGATTTATATAAGGCCATAATATTTAGGCGCCTAAGTATGTTTGTTGTAATGAAAAATCGAAAATTTTGAGGGATTAGATAAATCGATTTATATAAGGCCATAAAAGGCATAAATTTCATTAAAATTTAGGCGCCTAAGTATGTTTGTTGTAATGAAAAATCGAAAATTTTGAGGGATTAGATAAATCGATTTATATAAGGCCATAAAAGGCATAAATTTCATTAAAATTTAGGCGCCTAAGTATGTTTGTTGTTATGAAAAATCGAAAATTTTGAGGGATTAGGTAAATCGATTTATATAAGGCCATAATATTTAGGCGCCTAAGTATGTTTGTTGTAATGAAAAATCGAAAATTTTGAGGGATTAGATAAATCGATTTATATAAGGCCATAAAAGGCATAAATTTCATTAAAATTTAGGCGCCTAAGTATGTTTGTTGTTATGAAAAATCGAAAATTTTGAGGGATTAGATAAATCGATTTATATAAGGCCATAAAAGACATAAATTTCATTAAAATTTAGGCGCCTAAGTATGTTTGTTGTTATGAAAAATCGAAAATTTTGAGGGTTTCGATAAATCGATTTATATAAGGCCATAAAAGACATAAATTTCATTAAATTTAGGTGCCTAAGTATGTTTGTTGTAGTGAAAAATCGAAAATTTTGAGGGATTAGATAAATCGATTTATATAAGGCCATAATATTTGGGCGCCTAAGTATGTTTGTTGTTATGAAAAATCGAACATTTTGAGGGATTAGATAAATCGATTTATATAAGGCCATAAAAGGCATAAATTTCATTAAAATTTAGGCGCCTAAGTATGTTTGTTGTTATGAAAAATCGAACATTTTGAGGGATTAGATAAATCGATTTATATAAGGCCATAAAAGGCATAAATTTCATTAAAATTTAGGCGCCTAAGTATGTTTGTTGTTATGAAAAATCGAAAATTTTGAGGGATTAGGTAAATCGATTTATATAAGGCCATAATATTTAGGCGCCTAAGTATGTTTGTTGTAATGAAAAATCGAAAATTTTGAGGGATTAGATAAATCGATTTATATAAGGCCATAAAAGGCATAAATTTCATTAAAATTTAGGCGCCTAAGTATGTTTGTTGTTATGAAAAATCGAAAATTTTGAGGGATTAGGTAAATCGATTTATATAAGGCCATAATATTTAGGCGCCTAAGTATGTTTGTTGTAATGAAAAATCGAAAATTTTGAGGGATTAGATAAATCGATTTATATAAGGCCATAAAAGGCATAAATTTCATTAAAATTTAGGCGCCTAAGTATGTTTGTTGTTATGAAAAATCGAAAATTTTGAGGGATTAGGTAAATCGATTTATATAAGGCCATAATATTTAGGCGCCTAAGTATGTTTGTTGTAATGAAAAATCGAAAATTTTGAGGGATTAGATAAATCGATTTATATAAGGCCATAAAAGGCATAAATTTCATTAAAATTTAGGCGCCTAAGTATGTTTGTTGTTATGAAAAATCGAAAATTTTGAGGGATTAGATAAATCGATTTATATAAGGCCATAAAAGACATAAATTTCATTAAAATTTAGGCGCCTAAGTATGTTTGTTGTTATGAAAAATCGAAAATTTTGAGGGTTTTGATAAAAGACATAAATTTCATTAAAATTTAGGCGCCTAAGTATGTTTGTTGTTATGAAAAATCGAAAATTTTGAGGGTTTTGATAAAAGACATAAATTTCATTAAAATTTAGGCGCCTAAGTATGTTTGTTGTTATGAAAAATCGAAAATTTTGAGGGATTAGATAAATCGATTTATATAAGGCCATAAAAGACATAAATTTCATTAAAATTTAGGCGCCTAAGTATGTTTGTTGTTACGAAAAATCGAACATTTTGAGGGATTAGATAAATCGATTTATATAAGGCCATAAAAGGCATAAATTTCATTAAAATTTAGGCGCCTAAGTATGTTTGTTGTTATGAAAAATCTAAAATTTTGAGGGATTAGATAAATCGATTTATATAAGGCCATAAAAGACATAAATTTCATTAAATTTAGGTGCCTAAGTATGTTTGTTGTAGTGAAAAATCGAAAATTTTGAGGGATTAGATAAATCGATTTATATAAGGCCATAATATTTGGGCGCCTAAGTATGTTTGTTGTTATGAAAAATCGAACATTTTGAGGGATTAGATAAATCGATTTATATAAGGCCATAAAAGGCATAAATTTCATTAAAATTTAGGCGCCTAAGTATGTTTGTTGTTATGAAAAATCGAACATTTTGAGGGATTAGATAAATCGATTTATATAAGGCCATAAAAGGCATAAATTTCATTAAAATTTAGGCGCCTAAGTATGTTTGTTGTTATGAAAAATCGAAAATTTTGAGGGATTCGGTAAATCGATTTATATAAGGCCATAATATTTAGGCGCCTAAGTATGTTTGTTGTAATGAAAAATCGAAAATTTTGAGGGATTAGATAAATCGATTTATATAAGGCCATAAAGGGCATAAATTTCATTAAAATTTAGGCGCCTAAGTATGTTTGTTGTTATGAAAAATCGAAAATTTTGAGGGATTAGGTAAATCGATTTATATAAGGCCATAATATTTAGGCGCCTAAGTATGTTTGTTGTAATGAAAAATCGAAAATTTTGAGGGATTAGATAAATCGATTTATATAAGGCCATAAAAGGCATAAATTTCATTAAAATTTAGGCGCCTAAGTATGTTTGTTGTTATGAAAAATCGAAAATTTTGAGGGATTAGATAAATCGATTTATATAAGGCCATAAAAGACATAAATTTCATTAAAATTTAGGCGCCTAAGTATGTTTGTTGTTATGAAAAATCTAAAATTTTGAGGGATTAGATAAATCGATTTATATAAGGCCATAAAAGACATAAATTTCATTAAATTTAGGTGCCTAAGTATGTTTGTTGTAGTGAAAAATCGAAAATTTTGAGGGATTAGATAAATCGATTTATATAAGGCCATAATATTTGGGCGCCTAAGTATGTTTGTTGTTATGAAAAATCGAACATTTTGAGGGATTAGATAAATCGATTTATATAAGGCCATAAAAGGCATAAATTTCATTAAAATTTAGGCGCCTAAGTATGTTTGTTGTTATGAAAAAACGAAAATTTTAAGGGCTTAGATAAATCGATTTATATAAGGCCATAATATTTAGGCGCCTAAGTATGTTTGTTGTTATGATAAATCGAAAATTTTGAGGGATTAGATAAATCGATTTATATAAGGCCATAATATTTAGGCGCCTAAGTATGTTTGTTGTAATGAAAAATCGAAAATTTTGAGGGATTAGATAAATCGATTTATATAAGGCCATAAAAGACATAAATTTCATTAAAATTTAGGCGCCTAAGTATGTTTGTTGTTACGAAAAATCGAACATTTTGAGGGATTAGATAAATCGATTTATATAAGGCCATAAAAGGCATAAATTTCATTAAAATTTAGGCGCCTAAGTATGTTTGTTGTTATGAAAAATCTAAAATTTTGAGGGATTAGATAAATCGATTTATATAAGGCCATAAAAGACATAAATTTCATTAAATTTAGGTGCCTAAGTATGTTTGTTGTAGTGAAAAATCGAAAATTTTGAGGGATTAGATAAATCGATTTATATAAGGCCATAATATTTGGGCGCCTAAGTATGTTTGTTGTTATGAAAAATCGAACATTTTGAGGGATTAGATAAATCGATTTATATAAGGCCATAATATTTAGGCGCCTAAGTATGTTTGTTGTTATGATAAATCGAAAATTTTGAGGGATTAGATAAATCGATTTATATAAGGCCATAATATTTAGGCGCCTAAGTATGTTTGTTGTAATGAAAAATCGAAAATTTTGAGGGATTAGATAAATCGATTTATATAAGGCCATAAAAGACATAAATTTCATTAAAATTTAGGCGCCTAAGTATGTTTGTTGTTACGAAAAATCGAACATTTTGAGGGATTAGATAAATCGATTTATATAAGGCCATAATATTTAGGCGCCTAAGTATGTTTGTTGTTATGATAAATCGAAAATTTTGAGGGATTAGATAAATCGATTTATATAAGGCCATAATATTTAGGCGCCTAAGTATGTTTGTTGTTATGATAAATCGAAAATTTTGAGGGATTAGATAAATCGATTTATATAAGGCCATAATATTTAGGCGCCTAAGTATGTTTGTTGTAATGAAAAATCGAAAATTTTGAGGGATTAGATAAATCGATTTATATAAGGCCATAAAAGACATAAATTTCATTAAAATTTAGGCGCCTAAGTATGTTTGTTGTTACGAAAAATCGAACATTTTGAGGGATTAGATAAATCGATTTATATAAGGCCATAAAAGGCATAAATTTCATTAAAATTTAGGCGCCTAAGTATGTTTGTTGTTATGAAAAATCGAACATTTTGAGGGCTTAGATAAATCGATTTATATAAGGCCATAATATTTAGGCGCCTAAGTATGTTTGTTGTTATGATAAATCGAAAATTTTGAGGGATTAGATAAATCGATTTATATAAGGCCATAAAAGACATAAATTTCATTAAAATTTAGGCGCCTAAGTATGTTTGTTGTTACGAAAAATCGAACATTTTGAGGGATTAGATAAATCGATTTATATAAGGCCATAAAAGGCATAAATTTCATTAAAATTTAGGCGCCTAAGTATGTTTGTTGTTATGAAAAATCGAAAATTTTGAGGGATTAGGTAAATCGATTTATATAAGGCCATAATATTTAGGCGCCTAAGTATGTTTGTTGTAATGAAAAATCGAAAATTTTGAGGGATTAGATAAATCGATTTATATAAGGCCATAAAAGGCATAAATTTCATTAAAATTTAGGCGCCTAAGTATGTTTGTTGTTATGAAAAATCGAAAATTTTGAGGGATTAGGTAAATCGATTTATATAAGGCCATAATATTTAGGCGCCTAAGTATGTTTGTTGTAATGAAAAATCGAAAATTTTAAGGGATTAGATAAATCGATTTATATAAGGCCATAAAAGGCATAAATTTCATTAAAATTTAGGCGCCTAAGTATGTTTGTTGTTATGATAAATCGAAAATTTTGAGGGATTAGATAAATCGATTTATATAAGGCCATAATATTTAGGCGCCTAAGTATGTTTGTTGTAATGAAAAATCGAAAATTTTGAGGGATTAGATAAATCGATTTATATAAGGCCATAAAAGACATAAATTTCATTAAAATTTAGGCGCCTAAGTATGTTTGTTGTTACGAAAAATCGAACATTTTGAGGGATTAGATAAATCGATTTATATAAGGCCATAAAAGGCATAAATTTCATTAAAATTTAGGCGCCTAAGTATGTTTGTTGTTATGAAAAATCGAAAATTTTGAGGGATTAGGTAAATCGATTTATATAAGGCCATAATATTTAGGCGCCTAAGTATGTTTGTTGTAATGAAAAATCGAAAATTTTGAGGGATTAGATAAATCGATTTATATAAGGCCATAAAAGGCATAAATTTCATTAAAATTTAGGCGCCTAAGTATGTTTGTTGTTATGAAAAATCGAAAATTTTGAGGGATTAGGTAAATCGATTTATATAAGGCCATAATATTTAGGCGCCTAAGTATGTTTGTTGTAATGAAAAATCGAAAATTTTAAGGGATTAGATAAATCGATTTATATAAGGCCATAAAAGGCATAAATTTCATTAAAATTTAGGCGCCTAAGTATGTTTGTTGTTATGAAAAATCGAAAATTTTGAGGGATTAGGTAAATCGATTTATATAAGGCCATAATATTTAGGCGCCTAAGTATGTTTGTTGTAATGAAAAATCGAAAATTTTGAGGGATTAGATAAATCGATTTATATAAGGCCATAAAAGGCATAAATTTCATTAAAATTTAGGCGCCTAAGTATGTTTGTTGTTATGAAAAATCGAAAATTTTGAGGGATTAGATAAATCGATTTATATAAGGCCATAAAAGACATAAATTTCATTAAAATTTAGGCGCCTAAGTATGTTTGTTGTTATGAAAAATCGAAAATTTTGAGGGTTTAGATAAAAGACATAAATTTCATTAAAATTTAGGCGCCTAAGTATGTTTGTTGTTATGAAAAATCGAAAATTTTGAGGGTTTAGATAAAAGACATAAATTTCATTAAATTTAGGTGCCTAAGTATGTTTGTTGTAGTGAAAAATCGAAAATTTTGAGGGATTAGATAAATCGATTTATATAAGGCCATAATATTTGGGCGCCTAAGTATGTTTGTTGTTATGAAAAATCGAACATTTTGAGGGATTAGATAAATCGATTTATATAAGGCCATAAAAGGCATAAATTTCATTAAAATTTAGGCGCCTAAGTATGTTTGTTGTTATGAAAAATCGAACATTTTGAGGGATTAGATAAATCGATTTATATAAGGCCATAAAAGGCATAAATTTCATTAAAATTTAGGCGCCTAAGTATGTTTGTTGTTATGAAAAATCGAAAATTTTGAGGGATTCGGTAAATCGATTTATATAAGGCCATAATATTTAGGCGCCTAAGTATGTTTGTTGTAATGAAAAATCGAAAATTTTGAGGGATTAGATAAATCGATTTATATAAGGCCATAAAAGGCATAAATTTCATTAAAATTTAGGCGCCTAAGTATGTTTGTTGTTATGAAAAATCGAAAATTTTGAGGGATTAGGTAAATCGATTTATATAAGGCCATAATATTTAGGCGCCTAAGTATGTTTGTTGTAATGAAAAATCGAAAATTTTGAGGGATTAGATAAATCGATTTATATAAGGCCATAAAAGGCATAAATTTCATTAAAATTTAGGCGCCTAAGTATGTTTGTTGTTATGAAAAATCGAAAATTTTGAGGGATTAGATAAATCGATTTATATAAGGCCATAAAAGACATAAATTTCATTAAAATTTAGGCGCCTAAGTATGTTTGTTGTTATGAAAAATCGAAAATTTTGAGGGTTTCGATAAATCGATTTATAAAAGGCTATAAAAGACATAAATGTCATTAAAATTTAGGCGCCTAAGTATGTTTGTTGTTATGAAAAATCGAAAATTTTGAGGGTTTAGATAAAAGACATAAATTTCATTAAAATTTAGGCGCCTAAGTATGTTTGTTGTTATGAAAAATCGAAAATTTTGAGGGGTTCGATAAATCGATTTATAAAAGGCTATAAAAGACATAAATGTCATTAAAATTTAGGCGCCTAAGTATGTTTGTTGTTATGAAAAATCGAAAATTTTGAGGGTTTAGATAAAAGACATAAATTTCATTAAAATTTAGGCGCCTAAGTATGTTTGTTGTTATGAAAAATCGAAAATTTTTAGGGTTTTGATAAAAAGACATAAATTTCATTAAAATTTAGGCGCCTAAGTATGTTTGTTGTTATAAAAAATCGAAAATTTTGAGGGTTTTGATAAAAGACATAAATTTCATTAAAATTTAGGCGCCTAAGTATGTTTGTTGTTATGAAAAATCTAAAATTTTGAGGGTTTCGATAAATCGATTTATAAAAGGCTATAAAAGACATAAATTTCATTAAAATTTAGGCGCCTAAGTATGTTTGTTGTTATGAAAAATCGAAAATTTTGAGGGATTAGATAAATCGATTTATATAAGGCCATAAAAGACATAAATTTCATTAAAATTTAGGCGCCTAAGTATGTTTGTTGTTATGAAAAATCGAAAATTTTGAGGGTTTCGATAAATCGATTTATAAAAGGCTATAAAAGACATAAATTTCATTAAAATTTAGGCGCCTAAGTATGTTTGTTGTTATGAAAAATCGAAAATTTTGAGGGATTAGATAAATCGATTTATATAAGGCCATAAAAGACATAAATTTCATTAAAATTTAGGCGCCTAAGTATGTTTGTTGTTATGAAAAATCGAAAATTTTGAGGGTTTAGATAAAAGACATAAATTTCATTAAAATTTAGGCGCCTAAGTATGTTTGTTGTTATGAAAAATCGAAAATTTTTAGGGTTTTGATAAAAAGACATAAATTTCATTAAAATTTAGGCGCCTAAGTATGTTTGTTGTTATAAAAAATCGAAAATTTTGAGGGTTTTGATAAAAGACATAAATTTCATTAAAATTTAGGCGCCTAAGTATGTTTGTTGTTATGAAAAATCTAAAATTTTGAGGGTTTCGATAAATCGATTTATAAAAGGCTATAAAAGACATAAATTTCATTAAAATTTAGGCGCCTAAGTATGTTTGTTGTTATGAAAAATCGAAAATTTTGAGGGATTAGATAAATCGATTTATATAAGGCCATAAAAGACATAAATTTCATTAAAATTTAGGCGCCTAAGTATGTTTGTTGTTATGAAAAATCGAAAATTTTGAGGGTTTCGATAAATCGATTTATAAAAGGCTATAAAAGACATAAATGTCATTAAAATTTAGGCGCCTAAGTATGTTTGTTGTTATGAAAAATCGAAAATTTTGAGGGTTTAGATAAAAGACATAAATTTCATTAAAATTTAGGCGCCTAAGTATGTTTGTTGTTATGAAAAATCGAAAATTTTGAGGGTTTAGATAAAAGACATAAATTTCATTAAAATTTAGGCGCCTAAGTATGTTTGTTGTTATGAAAAATCGAAAATTTTGAGGGTTTAGATAAAAGACATAAATTTCATTAAAATTTAGGCGCCTAAGTATGTTTGTTGTTATGAAAAATCGAAAATTTTGAGGGTTTAGATAAAAGACATAAATTTCATTAAAATTTAGGCGCCTAAGTATGTTTGTTGTTATGAAAAATCGAAAATTTTGAGGGTTTAGATAAAAGACATAAATTTCATTAAAATTTAGGCGCCTAAGTATGTTTGTTGTTATGAAAAATCGAAAATTTTGAGGGTTTAGATAAAAGACATAAATTTCATTAAAATTTAGGCGCCTAAGTATGTTTGTTGTTATGAAAAATCGAAAATTTTGAGGGTTTAGATAAAAGACATAAATTTCATTAAAATTTAGGCGCCTAAGTATGTTTGTTGTTATGAAAAATCGAAAATTTTGAGGGTTTAGATAAAAGACATAAATTTCATTAAAATTTAGGCGCCTAAGTATGTTTGTTGTTATGAAAAATCGAAAATTTTGAGGGTTTAGATAAAAGACATAAATTTCATTAAAATTTAGGCGCCTAAGTATGTTTGTTGTTATGAAAAATCGAAAATTTTGAGGGTTTAGATAAAAGACATAAATTTCATTAAAATTTAGGCGCCTAAGTATGTTTGTTGTTATGAAAAATCGAAAATTTTGAGGGTTTAGATAAAAGACATAAATTTCATTAAAATTTAGGCGCCTAAGTATGTTTGTTGTTATGAAAAATCGAAAATTTTGAGGGTTTAGATAAAAGACATAAATTTCATTAAAATTTAGGCGCCTAAGTATGTTTGTTGTTATGAAAAATCGAAAATTTTGAGGGTTTAGATAAAAGACATAAATTTCATTAAAATTTAGGCGCCTAAGTATGTTTGTTGTTATGAAAAATCGAAAATTTTGAGGGTTTAGATAAAAGACATAAATTTCATTAAAATTTAGGCGCCTAAGTATGTTTGTTGTTATGAAAAATCGAAAATTTTGAGGGTTTAGATAAAAGACATAAATTTCATTAAAATTTAGGCGCCTAAGTATGTTTGTTGTTATGAAAAATCGAAAATTTTGAGGGTTTAGATAAAAGACATAAATTTCATTAAAATTTAGGCGCCTAAGTATGTTTGTTGTTATGAAAAATCGAAAATTTTGAGGGTTTAGATAAAAGACATAAATTTCATTAAAATTTAGGCGCCTAAGTATGTTTGTTGTTATGAAAAATCGAAAATTTTGAGGGTTTAGATAAAAGACATAAATTTCATTAAAATTTAGGCGCCTAAGTATGTTTGTTGTTATGAAAAATCGAAAATTTTGAGGGTTTAGATAAAAGACATAAATTTCATTAAAATTTAGGCGCCTAAGTATGTTTGTTGTTATGAAAAATCGAAAATTTTGAGGGTTTCGATAAATCGATTTATAAAAGGCTATAAAAGACATAAATTTCATTAAAATTTAGGCGCCTAAGTATGTTTGTTGTTATGAAAAATCGAAAATTTTTAGGGTTTTGATAAAAGACATAAATTTCATTAAAATTTAGGCGCCTAAGTATGTTTGTTGTTATGAAAAATCGAAAATTTTGAGGGTTTAGATAAAAGACATAAATTTCATTAAAATTTAGGCGCCTAAGTATGTTTGTTGTTATGAAAAATCGAAAATTTTGAGGGTTTAGATAAAAGACATAAATTTCATTAAAATTTAGGCGCCTAAGTATGTTTGTTGTTATGAAAAATCGAAAATTTTTAGGGTTTTGATAAAAGACATAAATTTCATTAAAATTTAGGCGCCTAAGTATGTTTGTTGTTATGAAAAATCGAAAATTTTGAGGGTTTAGATAAAAGACATAAATTTCATTAAAATTTAGGCGCCTAAGTATGTTTGTTGTTATGAAAAATCGAAAATTTTGAGGGTTTAGATAAAAGACATAAATTTCATTAAAATTTAGGCGCCTAAGTATGTTTGTTGTTATGAAAAATCGAAAATTTTGAGGGTTTAGATAAAAGACATAAATTTCATTAAAATTTAGGCGCCTAAGTATGTTTGTTGTTATGAAAAATCGAAAATTTTGAGGGTTTAGATAAAAGACATAAATTTCATTAAAATTTAGGCGCCTAAGTATGTTTGTTGTTATGAAAAATCGAAAATTTTTAGGGTTTTGATAAAAGACATAAATTTCATTAAAATTTAGGCGCCTAAGTATGTTTGTTGTTATGAAAAATCGAAAATTTTGAGGGTTTAGATAAAAGACATAAATTTCATTAAAATTTAGGCGCCTAAGTATGTTTGTTGTTATGAAAAATCGAAAATTTTGAGGGTTTAGATAAAAGACATAAATTTCATTAAAATTTAGGCGCCTAAGTATGTTTGTTGTTATGAAAAATCGAAAATTTTTAGGGTTTTGATAAAAGACATAAATTTCATTAAAATTTAGGCGCCTAAGTATGTTTGTTGTTATGAAAAATCGAAAATTTTGAGGGTTTAGATAAAAGACATAAATTTCATTAAAATTTAGGCGCCTAAGTATGTTTGTTGTTATGAAAAATCGAAAATTTTGAGGGTTTAGATAAAAGACATAAATTTCATTAAAATTTAGGCGCCTAAGTATGTTTGTTGTTATGAAAAATCGAAAATTTTGAGGGTTTAGATAAAAGACATAAATTTCATTAAAATTTAGGCGCCTAAGTATGTTTGTTGTTATGAAAAATCGAAAATTTTTAGGGTTTTGATAAAAGACATAAATTTCATTAAAATTTAGGCGCCTAAGTATGTTTGTTGTTATGAAAAATCGAAAATTTTGAGGGTTTAGATAAAAGACATAAATTTCATTAAAATTTAGGCGCCTAAGTATGTTTGTTGTTATGAAAAATCGAAAATTTTGAGGGTTTAGATAAAAGACATAAATTTCATTAAAATTTAGGCGCCTAAGTATGTTTGTTGTTATGAAAAATCGAAAATTTTTAGGGTTTTGATAAAAGACATAAATTTCATTAAAATTTAGGCGCCTAAGTATGTTTGTTGTTATGAAAAATCGAAAATTTTTAGGGTTTTGATAAAAGACATAAATTTCATTAAAATTTAGGCGCCTAAGTATGTTTGTTGTTATGAAAAATCGAAAATTTTGAGGGTTTAGATAAAAGACATAAATTTCATTAAAATTTAGGCGCCTAAGTATGTTTGTTGTTATGAAAAATCGAAAATTTTGAGGGTTTAGATAAAAGACATAAATTTCATTAAAATTTAGGCGCCTAAGTATGTTTGTTGTTATGAAAAATCGAAAATTTTGAGGGTTTAGATAAAAGACATAAATTTCATTAAAATTTAGGCGCCTAAGTATGTTTGTTGTTATGAAAAATCGAAAATTTTGAGGGTTTAGATAAAAGACATAAATTTCATTAAAATTTAGGCGCCTAAGTATGTTTGTTGTTATGAAAAATCGAAAATTTTGAGGGTTTAGATAAAAGACATAAATTTCATTAAAATTTAGGCGCCTAAGTATGTTTGTTGTTATGAAAAATCGAAAATTTTTAGGGTTTTGATAAAAGACATAAATTTCATTAAAATTTAGGCGCCTAAGTATGTTTGTTGTTATGAAAAATCGAAAATTTTGAGGGTTTAGATAAAAGACATAAATTTCATTAAAATTTAGGCGCCTAAGTATGTTTGTTGTTATGAAAAATCGAAAATTTTGAGGGTTTAGATAAAAGACATAAATTTCATTAAAATTTAGGCGCCTAAGTATGTTTGTTGTTATGAAAAATCGAAAATTTTGAGGGTTTAGATAAAAGACATAAATTTCATTAAAATTTAGGCGCCTAAGTATGTTTGTTGTTATGAAAAATCGAAAATTTTTAGGGTTTTGATAAAAGACATAAATTTCATTAAAATTTAGGCGCCTAAGTATGTTTGTTGTTATGAAAAATCGAAAATTTTGAGGGTTTAGATAAAAGACATAAATTTCATTAAAATTTAGGCGCCTAAGTATGTTTGTTGTTATGAAAAATCGAAAATTTTGAGGGTTTAGATAAAAGACATAAATTTCATTAAAATTTAGGCGCCTAAGTATGTTTGTTGTTATGAAAAATCGAAAATTTTGAGGGTTTAGATAAAAGACATAAATTTCATTAAAATTTAGGCGCCTAAGTATGTTTGTTGTTATGAAAAATCGAAAATTTTGAGGGTTTAGATAAAAGACATAAATTTCATTAAAATTTAGGCGCCTAAGTATGTTTGTTGTTATGAAAAATCGAAAATTTTGAGGGTTTAGATAAAAGACATAAATTTCATTAAAATTTAGGCGCCTAAGTATGTTTGTTGTTATGAAAAATCGAAAATTTTGAGGGTTTAGATAAAAGACATAAATTTCATTAAAATTTAGGCGCCTAAGTATGTTTGTTGTTATGAAAAATCGAAAATTTTGAGGGTTTAGATAAAAGACATAAATTTCATTAAAATTTAGGCGCCTAAGTATGTTTGTTGTTATGAAAAATCGAAAATTTTGAGGGTTTAGATAAAAGACATAAATTTCATTAAAATTTAGGCGCCTAAGTATGTTTGTTGTTATGAAAAATCGAAAATTTTGAGGGTTTAGATAAAAGACATAAATTTCATTAAAATTTAGGCGCCTAAGTATGTTTGTTGTTATGAAAAATCGAAAATTTTTAGGGTTTTGATAAAAGACATAAATTTCATTAAAATTTAGGCGCCTAAGTATGTTTGTTGTTATGAAAAATCGAAAATTTTGAGGGTTTAGATAAAAGACATAAATTTCATTAAAATTTAGGCGCCTAAGTATGTTTGTTGTTATGAAAAATCGAAAATTTTGAGGGTTTAGATAAAAGACATAAATTTCATTAAAATTTAGGCGCCTAAGTATGTTTGTTGTTATGAAAAATCGAAAATTTTGAGGGTTTAGATAAAAGACATAAATTTCATTAAAATTTAGGCGCCTAAGTATGTTTGTTGTTATGAAAAATCGAAAATTTTGAGGGTTTAGATAAAAGACATAAATTTCATTAAAATTTAGGCGCCTAAGTATGTTTGTTGTTATGAAAAATCGAAAATTTTTAGGGTTTTGATAAAAGACATAAATTTCATTAAAATTTAGGCGCCTAAGTATGTTTGTTGTTATGAAAAATCGAAAATTTTTAGGGTTTTGATAAAAGACATAAATTTCATTAAAATTTAGGCGCCTAAGTATGTTTGTTGTTATGAAAAATCGAAAATTTTGAGGGTTTAGATAAAAGACATAAATTTCATTAAAATTTAGGCGCCTAAGTATGTTTGTTGTTATGAAAAATCGAAAATTTTGAGGGTTTAGATAAAAGACATAAATTTCATTAAAATTTAGGCGCCTAAGTATGTTTGTTGTTATGAAAAATCGAAAATTTTGAGGGTTTAGATAAAAGACATAAATTTCATTAAAATTTAGGCGCCTAAGTATGTTTGTTGTTATGAAAAATCGAAAATTTTTAGGGTTTTGATAAAAGACATAAATTTCATTAAAATTTAGGCGCCTAAGTATGTTTTTTGTTATGAAAAATCGAAAATTTTGAGGGTTTAGATAAATCGATTTATATAAGGCCATAAAAGACATAAATTTCATTAAAATTTAGGCGCCTAAGTATGTTTGTTGTTCTGAAAAATCGATTTATATAAGGCAATAATATTAAGGCGGGATGAGATAAATTTTGAATTTTGCAATATTTTACGCGCTAATTTAATTTCCAAAATTACGTTCTCGAAAAAAAATACTTTTAATAAAAATATAAAAATATAAATTAAATTTTGTTGCAACATATATAAAATAAAAAATATAATTAGGGATGAGATAAATTTTGAATTTTGCAATATTTTACGCGCTAATTTAATTTCCAAAATTACGTTCTCGAAAAAAAATACTTTTAATAAAAATATAAAAATATAAATTAAATTTTGTTGCAACAAATATAAAATAAAAAATATAATTAGGGATGAGATAAATTTTGAATTTTGCAATATTTTACGCGCTAATTTAATTTCCAAAATTACGTTCTCGAAAAAAAATACTTTTAATAAAAATATAAAAATATAAATTAAATTTTGTTGCAACATATATAAAATAAAAAATATAATTAGGGATGAGATAAATTTTGAATTTTGCAATATTTTACGCGCTAATTTAATTTCCAAAATTACGTTCTCGAAAAAAAATACTTTTAATAAAAATATAAAAATATAAATTAAATTTTGTTGCAACATATATAAAATAAAAAATATAATTAGGGATGAGATAAATTTTGAATTTTGCAATATTTTACGCGCTAATTTAATTTCCAAAATTACGTTCTCGAAAAAAATACTTTTAATAAAAATATAAAAATATAAATTAAATTTTGTTGCAACAAATATAAAATAAAAAATATAATTAGGGATGAGAAATAAAAATTGAATTTTGCAATATTTTACGCGCTAATTTAATTTCCAAAATTACGTTCTCGAAAAAAAATACTTTTAATAAAAATATAAAAATATAAATTAAATTTTGTTGCAACATATATAAAATAAAAAATATAATTAGGGATGAGATAAATTTTGAATTTTGCAATATTTTACGCGCTAATTTAATTTCCAAAATTACGTTCTCGAAAAAAAATACTTTTAATAAAAATATAAAAATATAAATTAAATTTTGTTGCAACATATATAAAATAAGAAATATAATTAGGGATGAGATAAATTTTGAATTTTGCAATATTTTACGCGCTAATTTAATTTCCAAAATTACTTTCTCGAAAAAAAATACTTTTAATAAAAATATAAAAATATAAATTAAATTTTGTTGCAACATATATAAAATAAAAAATATAATTAGGGATGAGATAAATTTTGAATTTTGCAATATTTTACGCGCTAATTTAATTTCCAAAATTACGTTCTCGAAAAAAAATACTTTTAATAAAAATATAAAAATATAAATTAAATTTTGTTGCAACATATATAAAATAAAAAATATAATTAGGGATGAGATAAATTTTGAATTTTGCAATATTTTACGCGCTAATTTAATTTCCAAAATTACGTTCTCGAAAAAAAAATACTTTTAACAAAAAGATAAAAATATATTTTAAATTTTGTTGCAACAAATACAAAATAAAAAATATAATTAGGGGTGAGATAAATTTTGAATTTTGCAATATTTTACGCGCTAATTTAATTTCCAAAATTACGTTCTCGAAAAAAAAATACTTTTAATAAAACTATACAAATATAAATTAAATTTTTTTGCAACAAATATAAAATAAAAAATATAATTAGGGATGAGATAAATTTTGAATTTTGCAATATTTTACGCGCTAATTTAATTTCCAAAATTACGTTCTCGAAAAAAAATACTTTTAATAAAAATATAAAAATATAAATTAAATTTTGTTGCAACATATATAAAATAAAAAATATAATTAGGGATGAGAAAAATTTTGAATTTTGCAATATTTTACGCGCTAATTTAATTTCCAAAATCACGTTCTCGAAAAAAAATACTTTTAATAAAAATATAAATTAAATTTTGTTGCAACAAATATAAAATAAAAAATATAATTAGGGATGAGATAAATTTTGAATTTTGCAATATTTTACGCGCTAATTTAATTTCCAAAATTACGTTCTCGAAAAAAAATACTTTTAATAAAAATATAAAAATATAAATTAAATTTTGTTGCAACATATATAAAATAAAAAATATAATTAGGGATGAGATAAATTTTGAATTTTGCAATATTTTACGCGCTAATTTAATTTCCAAAATTACGTTCTCGAAAAAAAATACTTTTAATAAAAATATAAAAATATAAATTAAATTTTGTTGCAACATATATAAAATAAAAAATATAATTAGGGATGAGATAAATTTTGAATTTTGCAATATTTTACGCGCTAATTTAATTTCCAAAATTACGTTCTCGAAAAAAAATACTTTTAATAAAAATATAAATTAAATTTTGTTGCAACAAATATAAAATAAAAAATATAATTAGGGATGAGATAAATTTTGAATTTTGCAATATTTTACGCGCTAATTTAATTTCCAAAATTACGTTCTCGAAAAAAAATACTTTTAATAAAAATATAAAAATATAAATTAAATTTTGTTGCAACAAATATAAAATAAAAAATATAATTAGGGATGAGATAAATTTTGAATTTTGCAATATTTTACGCGCTAATTTAATTTCCAAAATTACGTTCTCGAAAAAAAATACTTTTAATAAAAATATAAATTAAATTTTGTTGCAACAAATATAAAATAAAAAATATAATTAGGGATGAGATAAATTTTGAATTTTGCAATATTTTACGCGCTAATTTAATTTCCAAAATTACGTTCTCGAAAAAAAATACTTTTAATAAAAATATAAAAATATAAATTAAATTTTGTTGCAACATATATAAAATAAAAAATATAATTAGGGATGAGATAAATTTTGAATTTTGCAATATTTTAGGCGCTAATTTAATTTCCAAAATTACGTTCTCGAAAAAAAATACTTTTAATAAAAATATAAAAATATAAATTAAATTTTGTTGCAACAAATATAAAATAAAAAATATAATTAGGGATGAGATAAATTTTGAATTTTGCAATATTTTACGCGCTAATTTAATTTCCAAAATTACGTTCTCGAAAAAAAATACTTTTAATAAAAATATAAAAATATAAACTAAATTTTGTTGCAACATATATAAAATAAAAAATATAATTAGGGATGAGATAAATTTTGAATTTTGCAATATTTTACGCGCTAATTTAATTTCCAAAATTACGTTCTCGAAAAAAAATACTTTTAATAAAAATATAAAAATATAAATTAAATTTTGTTGCAACATATATAAAATAAAAAATATAATTAGGGATGAGATAAATTTTGAATTTTGCAATATTTTACGCGCTAATTTAATTTCCAAAATTACGTTCTCGAAAAAAAATACTTTTAATAAAAATATAAAAATATAAATTAAATTTTGTTGCAACAAATATAAAATAAAAAATATAATTAGGGATGAGATAAATTTTGAATTTTGCAATATTTTACGCGCTAATTTAATTTCCAAAATTACGTTCTCGAAAAAAAATACTTTTAATAAAAATATAAAAATATAAATTAAATTTTGTTGCAACATATATAAAATAAAAAATATAATTAGGGATGAGATAAATTTTGAATTTTGCAATATTTTACGCGCTAATTTAATTTCCAAAATTACGTTCTCGAAAAAAAATACTTTTAATAAAAATATAAAAATATAAATTAAATTTTGTTGCAACATATATAAAATAAAAAATATAATAAGGGATGAGATAAATTTTGAATTTTGCAATATTTTACGCGCTAATTTAATTTTCAAAATTACGTTCTCGAAAAAAAAATACTTTTAACAAAAAGATAAAAATATATTTTAAATTTTGTTGCAACAAATACAAAATAAAAAATATAATTAGGGGTGAGATAAATTTTGAATTTTGCAATATTTTACGCGCTAATTTAATTTCCAAAATTACGTTCTCGAAAAAAAAAATACTTTTAATAAAACTATACAAATATAAATTAAATTTTTTTGCAACAAATATAAAATAAAAAATATAATTAGGGATGAGATAAATTTTGAATTTTGCAATATTTTACGCGCTAATTTAATTTCCAAAATTACGTTCTCGAAAAAAAATACTTTTAATAAAAATATAAAAATATAAATTAAATTTTGTTGCAACATATATAAAATAAAAAATATAATTAGGGATGAGAAAAATTTTGAATTTTGCAATATTTTACGCGCTAATTTAATTTCCAAAATCACGTTCTCGAAAAAAAATACTTTTAATAAAAATATAAATTAAATTTTGTTGCAACAAATATAAAATAAAAAATATAATTAGGGATGAGATAAATTTTGAATTTTGCAATATTTTACGCGCTAATTTAATTTCCAAAATTACGTTCTCGAAAAAAAATACTTTTAATAAAAATATAAAAATATAAATTAAATTTTGTTGCAACATATATAAAATAAAAAATATAATTAGGGATGAGATAAATTTTGAATTTTGCAATATTTTACGCGCTAATTTAATTTCCAAAATTACGTTCTCGAAAAAAAATACTTTTAGTAAAAATATAAAAATATAAATTAAATTTTGTTGCAACAAATATAAAATAAAAAATATAATTAGGGATGAGATAAATTTTGAATTTTGCAATATTTTACGCGCTAATTTAATTTCCAAAATTACGTTCTCGAAAAAAAATACTTTTAATAAAAATATAAAAATATAAATTAAATTTTGTTGCAACAAATATAAAATAAAAAATATAATTAGGGATGAGATAAATTTTGAATTTTGCAATATTTTACGCGCTAATTTAATTTCCAAAATTACGTTCTCGAAAAAAAATACTTTTAATAAAAATATAAATTAAATTTTGTTGCAACAAATATAAAATAAAAAATATAATTAGGGATGAGATAAATTTTGAATTTTGCAATATTTTACGCGCTAATTTAATTTCCAAAATTACGTTCTCGAAAAAAAATACTTTTAATAAAAATATAAAAATATAAATTAAATTTTGTTGCAACATATATAAAATAAAAAATATAATTAGGGATGAGATAAATTTTGAATTTTGCAATATTTTACGCGCTAATTTAATTTCCAAAATTACGTTCTCGAAAAAAAATACTTTTAATAAAAATATAAAAATATAAATTAAATTTTGTTGCAACATATATAAAATAAAAAATATAATTAGGGATGAGATAAATTTTGAATTTTGCAATATTTTACGCGCTAATTTAATTTCCAAAATTACGTTCTCGAAAAAAAATACTTTTAATAAAAATATAAAAATATAAATTAAATTTTGTTGCAACATATATAAAATAAAAAATATAATTAGGGATGAGATAAATTTTGAATTTTGCAATATTTTACGCGCTAATTTAATTTCCAAAATTACGTTCTCGAAAAAAATACTTTTAATAAAAATATAAAAATATAAATTAAATTTTGTTGCAACAAATATAAAATAAAAAATATAATTAGGGATGAGATAAATTTTGAATTTTGCAATATTTTACGCACTAATTTAATTTCCAAAATTACGTTCTCGAAAAAAAATACTTTTAATAAAAATATAAAAATATAAATTAAATTTTGTTGCAACATATATAAAATAAAAAATATAATTAGGGATGAGATAAATTTTGAATTTTGCAATATTTTAGGCGCTAATTTAATTTCCAAAATTACGTTCTCGAAAAAAAATACTTTTAATAAAAATATAAAAATATAAATTAAATTTTGTTGCAACAAATATAAAATAAAAAATATAATTAGGGATGAGATAAATTTTGAATTTTGCAATATTTTAGGCGCTAATTTAATTTCCAAAATTACGTTCTCGAAAAAAATACTTTTAATAAAAATATAAAAATATAAATTAAATTTTGTTGCAACAAATATAAAATAAAAAATATAATTAGGGATGAGATAAATTTTGAATTTTGCAATATTTTACGCGCTAATTTAATTTCCAAAATTACGTTCTCGAAAAAAAATACTTTTAATAAAAATATAAAAATATAAATTAAATTTTGTTGCAACATATATAAAATAAAAAATATAATTAGGGATGAGATAAATTTTGAATTTTGCAATATTTTACGCGCTAATTTAATTTCCAAAATTACGTTCTCGAAAAAAAATACTTTTAATAAAAATATAAAAATATAAATTAAATTTTGTTGCAACATATATAAAATAAAAAATATAATTAGGGATGAGATAAATTTTGAATTTTGCAATATTTTACGCGCTAATTTAATTTCCAAAATTACGTTCTCGAAAAAAAATACTTTTAATAAAAATATAAAAATATAAATTAAATTTTGTTGCAACAAATATAAAATAAAAAATATAATTAGGGATGAGATAAATTTTGAATTTTGCAATATTTTACGCGCTAATTTAATTTCCAAAATTACGTTCTCGAAAAAAAATACTTTTAATAAAAATATAAAAATATAAATTAAATTTTGTTGCAACATATATAAAATAAAAAATATAATTAGGGATGAGATAAATTTTGAATTTTGCAATATTTTACGCGCTAATTTAATTTCCAAAATTACGTTCTCGAAAAAAAATACTTTTAATAAAAATATAAAAATATAAATTAAATTTTGTTGCAACATATATAAAATAAAAAATATAATAAGGGATGAGATAAATTTTGAATTTTGCAATATTTTACGCGCTAATTTAATTTTCAAAATTACGTTCTCGAAAAAAAAATACTTTTAACAAAAAGATAAAAATATATTTTAAATTTTGTTGCAACAAATACAAAATAAAAAATATAATTAGGGGTGAGATAAATTTTGAATTTTGCAATATTTTACGCGCTAATTTAATTTCCAAAATTACGTTCTCGAAAAAAAAAATACTTTTAATAAAACTATACAAATATAAATTAAATTTTTTTGCAACAAATATAAAATAAAAAATATAATTAGGGATGAGATAAATTTTGAATTTTGCAATATTTTACGCGCTAATTTAATTTCCAAAATTACGTTCTCGAAAAAAAATACTTTTAATAAAAATATAAAAATTTAATTAAATTTTGTTGCAACATATATAAAATAAAAAATATAATTAGGGATGAGAAAAATTTTGAATTTTGCAATATTTTACGCGCTAATTTAATTTCCAAAATCACGTTCTCGAAAAAAAATACTTTTAATAAAAATATAAATTAAATTTTGTTGCAACAAATATAAAATAAAAAATATAATTAGGGATGAGATAAATTTTGAATTTTGCAATATTTTACGCGCTAATTTAATTTCCAAAATTACGTTCTCGAAAAAAAATACTTTTAATAAAAATATAAAAATATAAATTAAATTTTGTTGCAACATATATAAAATAAAAAATATAATTAGGGATGAGATAAATTTTGAATTTTGCAATATTTTACGCGCTAATTTAATTTCCAAAATTACGTTCTCGAAAAAAAATACTTTTAATAAAAATATAAAAATATAAATTAAATTTTGTTGCAACAAATATAAAATAAAAAATATAATTAGGGATGAGATAAATTTTGAATTTTGCAATATTTTACGCGCTAATTTAATTTCCAAAATTACGTTCTCGAAAAAAAATACTTTTAATAAAAATATAAAAATATAAATTAAATTTTGTTGCAACATATATAAAATAAAAAATATAATTAGGGATGAGAAAAATTTTGAATTTTGCAATATTTTACGCGCTTATTTAATTTCCAAAATCACGTTCTCGAAAAAAAATACTTTTAATAAAAATATAAATTAAATTTTGTTGCAACAAATATAAAATAAAAAATATAATTAGGGATGAGATAAATTTTGAATTTTGCAATATTTTACGCGCTAATTTAATTTCCAAAATTACGTTCTCGAAAAAAAATACTTTTAATAAAAATATAAAAATATAAATTAAATTTTGTTGCAACATATATAAAATAAAAAATATAATTAGGGATGAGATAAATTTTGAATTTTGCAATATTTTACGCGCTAATTTAATTTCCAAAATTACGTTCTCGAAAAAAAATACTTTTAATAAAAATATAAAAATATAAATTAAATTTTGTTGCAACATATATAAAATAAAAAATATAATTAGGGATGAGATAAATTTTGAATTTTGCAATATTTTACGCGCTAATTTAATTTCCAAAATTACGTTCTCGAAAAAAAATACTTTTAATAAAAATATAAAAATATAAATTAAATTTTGTTGCAACATATATAAAATAAAAAATATAATTAGGGATGAGATAAATTTTGAATTTTGCAATATTTTACGCGCTAATTTAATTTCCAAAATTACGTTCTCGAAAAAAAATACTTTTAATAAAAATATAAAAATATAAATTAAATTTTGTTGCAACATATATAAAATAAAAAATATAATTAGGGATGAGATAAATTTTGAATTTTGCAATATTTTACGCGCTAATTTAATTTCCAAAATTACGTTCTCGAAAAAAAATACTTTTAATAAAAATATAAATTAAATTTTGTTGCAACAAATATAAAATAAAAAATATAATTAGGGATGAGATAAATTTTGAATTTTGCAATATTTTACGCGATAATTTAATTTCCAAAATTACGTTCTCGAAAAAAAATACTTTTAATAAAAATATAAAAATATAAATTAAATTTTGTTGCAACAAATATAAAATAAAAAATATAATTAGGGATGAGATAAATTTTGAATTTTGCAATATTTTACGCGCTAATTTAATTTCCAAAATTACGTTCTCGAAAAAAAATACTTTTAATAAAAATATAAATTAAATTTTGTTGCAACAAATATAAAATAAAAAATATAATTAGGGATGAGATAAATTTTGAATTTTGCAATATTTTACGCGCTAATTTAATTTCCAAAATTACGTTCTCGAAAAAAAATACTTTTAATAAAAATATAAAAATATAAATTAAATTTTGTTGCAACATATATAAAATAAAAAATATAATTAGGGATGAGATAAATTTTGAATTTTGCAATATTTTAGGCGCTAATTTAATTTCCAAAATTACGTTCTCGAAAAAAAATACTTTTAATAAAAATATAAAAATATAAATTAAATTTTGTTGCAACAAATATAAAATAAAAAATATAATTAGGGATGAGATAAATTTTGAATTTTGCAATATTTTACGCGCTAATTTAATTTCCAAAATTACGTTCTCGAAAAAAAATACTTTTAATAAAAATATAAAAATATAAATTAAATTTTGTTGCAACATATATAAAATAAAAAATATAATTAGGGATGAGATAAATTTTGAATTTTGCAATATTTTACGCGCTAATTTAATTTCCAAAATTACGTTCTCGAAAAAAAATACTTTTAATAAAAATATAAAAATATAAATTAAATTTTGTTGCAACATATATAAAATAAAAAATATAATTAGGGATGAGATAAATTTTGAATTTTGCAATATTTTACGCGCTAATTTAATTTCCAAAATTACGTTCTCGAAAAAAAAAATACTTTTAATAAAAATATAAAAATATAAATTAAATTTTGTTGCAACAAATATAAAATAAAAAATATAATTAGGGATGAGATAAATTTTGAATTTTGCAATATTTTACGCGCTAATTTAATTTCCAAAATTACGTTCTCGAAAAAAAATACTTTTAATAAAAATATAAAAATATAAATTAAATTTTGTTGCAACATATATAAAATAAAAAATATAATTAGGGATGAGATAAATTTTGAATTTTGCAATATTTTACGCGCTAATTTAATTTCCAAAATTACGTTCTCGAAAAAAAATACTTTTAATAAAAATATAAAAATATAAATTAAATTTTGTTGCAACATATATAAAATAAAAAATATAATAAGGGATGAGATAAATTTTGAATTTTGCAATATTTTACGCGCTAATTTAATTTCCAAAATTACGTTCTCGAAAAAAAAATACTTTTAACAAAAAGATAAAAATATATTTTAAATTTTGTTGCAACAAATACAAAATAAAAAATATAATTAGGGGTGAGATAAATTTTGAATTTTGCAATATTTTACGCGCTAATTTAATTTCCAAAATTACGTTCTCGAAAAAAAAAATACTTTTAATAAAACTATACAAATATAAATTAAATTTTTTTGCAACAAATATAAAATAAAAAATATAATTAGGGATGAGATAAATTTTGAATTTTGCAATATTTTACGCGCTAATTTAATTTCCAAAATTACGTTCTCGAAAAAAAATACTTTTAATAAAAATATAAAAATATAAATTAAATTTTGTTGCAACATATATAAAATAAAAAATATAATTAGGGATGAGAAAAATTTTGAATTTTGCAATATTTTACGCGCTAATTTAATTTCCAAAATCACGTTCTCGAAAAAAAATACTTTTAATAAAAATATAAATTAAATTTTGTTGCAACATATATAAAATAAAAAATATAATTAGGGATGAGATAAATTTTGAATTTTGCAATATTTTACGCGCTAATTTAATTTCCAAAATTACGTTCTCGAAAAAAAATACTTTTAATAAAAATATAAAAATATAAATTAAATTTTGTTGCAACATATATAAAATAAAAAATATAATTAGGGATGAGATAAATTTTGAATTTTGCAATATTTTACGCGCTAATTTAATTTCCAAAATTACGTTCTCGAAAAAAAAATACTTTTAATAAAAATATAAAAATATAAATTAAATTTTGTTGCAACAAATATAAAATAAAAAATATAATTAGGGATGAGATAAATTTTTAATTTTGCAATATTTTACGCGCTAATTTAATTTCCAAAATTACGTTCTCGAAAAAAAATACTTTTAATAAAAATATAAAAATATAAATTAAATTTTGTTGCAACAAATATAAAATAAAAAATATAATTAGGGATGAGATAAATTTTGAATTTTGCAATATTTTACGCGCTAATTTAATTTCCAAAATTACGTTCTCGAAAAAAAATACTTTTAATAAAAATATAAAAATATAAATTAAATTTTGTTGCAACAAATATAAAATAAAAAATATAATTAGGGATGAGATAAATTTTGAATTTTGCAATATTTTACGCGCTAATTTAATTTCCAAAATTACGTTCTCGAAAAAAAATACTTTTAATAAAAATATAAAAATATAAATTAAATTTTGTTGCAACATATATAAAATAAAAAATATAATTAGGGATGAGATAAATTTTGAATTTTGCAATATTTTACGCGCTAATTTAATTTCCAAAATTACGTTCTCGAAAAAAAAATACTTTTAACAAAAAGATAAAAATATATTTTAAATTTTGTTGCAACAAATATAAAATAAAAAATATAATTAGGGGTGAGATAAATTTTGAATTTTGCAATATTTTACGCGCTAATTTAATTTCCAAAATTACGTTCTCGAAAAAAAAAATACTTTTAATAAAATATAAAAATATAAATTAAATTTTGTTGCAACAAATATAAAATATAAAATATAATTAGGGATGAGAAAAATTTTGAATTTTGCAATATTTTACGCGCTAATTTAATTTCCAAAATTACGTTCTCGAAAAAAAATACTTTTAATAAAAATATAAAAATATAAATTAAATTTTGTTGCAACAAATATAAAATAAAAAATATAATTAGGGATGAGATAAATTTTGAATTTTGCAATATTTTACGCGCTAATTTAATTTCCAAAATCACGTTCTCGAAAAAAAATACTTTTAATAAAAATATAAATTAAATTTTGTTGCAACAAATATAAAATAAAATATATAATTAGGGATGAGATAAATTTTGAATTTTGCAATATTTTACGCGCTAACTTAATTTCCAAAATTACGTTCTCGAAAAAAATACTTTTAATAAAAATATAAAAATATAAATTAAATTTTGTTGCAACATATATAAAATAAAAAATATAATTAGGGATGAGATAAATTTTGAATTTTGCAATATTTTACGCGCTAATTTAATTTCCAAAATTACGTTCTCGAAAAAAAATACTTTTAATAAAAATATAAAAATATAAATTAAATTTTGTTGCAACATATATAAAATAAAAAATATAATTAGGGATGAGATAAATTTTGAATTTTGCAATATTTTACGCGCTAATTTAATTTCCAAAATTACGTTCTCGAAAAAAAATACTTTTAATAAAAATATAAAAATATAAATTAAATTTTGTTGCAACATATATAAAATAAAAAATATAATTAGGGATGAGATAAATTTTGAATTTTGCAATATTTTACGCGCTAATTTAATTTCCAAAATTACGTTCTCGAAAAAAAATACTTTTAATAAAAATATAAAAATATAAATTAAATTTTGTTGCAACATATATAAAATAAAAAATATAATTAGGGATGAGATAAATTTTGAATTTTGCAATATTTTACTCGCTAATTTAATTTCCAAAATTACGTTTTCGAAAAAAAATACTTTTAATAAAAATATAAAATTATAAATTAAATTTTGTTGCAACATATATAAAATAAAAAATATAATTAGGGATGAGATAAATTTTGAATTTTGCAATATTTTACGCGCTAATTTAATTTCCAAAATTACGTTCTCGAAAAAAAAATACTTTTAACAAAAAGATAAAAATATATTTTAAATTTTGTTGCAACAAATACAAAATAAAAAATATAATTAGGGGTGAGATAAATTTTGAATTTTGCAATATTTTACGCGCTAATTTAATTTCCAAAATTACGTTCTTGAAAAAAAATTCTTTTAATAAAATATAAAAATATAAATTAAATTTTGTTGCAACAAATATAAAATATAATTTGGAATGAGATAAATTTTGAATTTTGCAATATTTTACGCGCTAATTTAATTTCCAAAATTACGTTCTCGAAAAAAAATACTTTTAATAAAAATATAAATTAAATTTTGTTGCAACAAATATAAAATAAAATATATAATTAGGGATGAGATAAATTTTGAATTTTGCAATATTTTACGCGCTAATTTAATTTCCAAAATTACGTTCTCGAAAAAAAATACTTTTAATAAAAATATAAAAATATAAATTAAATTTTGTTGCAACAAATATAAAATAAAATATATAATTAGGGATGAGATAAATTTTGAATTTTGCAATATTTTACGCGCTAACTTAATTTCCAAAATTACGTTCTCGAAAAAAAATACTTTTAATAAAAATATAAAAATATAAATTAAATTTTGTTGCAACATATATAAAATAAAAAATATAATTAGGGATGAGATAAATTTTGAATTTTGCAATATTTTACGCGCTAATTTAATTTCCAAAATTACGTTCTCGAAAAAAAATACTTTTAATAAAAATATAAAAATATAAATTAAATTTTGTTGCAACAAATATAAAATAAAAAATATAATTAGGGATGAGATAAATTTTGAATTTTGCAATATTTTACGCGCTAATTTAATTTCCAAAATTACGTTCTCGAAAAAAAATACTTTTAATAAAAATATAAAAATATAAATTAAATTTTGTTGCAACATATATAAAATAAAAAATATAATTAGGGATGAGATAAATTTTGAATTTTGCAATATTTTACGCGCTAATTTAATTTCCAAAATTACGTTCTCGAAAAAAAATACTTTTAATAAAAATATAAAAATATAAATTAAATTTTGTTGCAACAAATATAAAATAAAAAATATAATTAGGGATGAGATAAATTTTGAATTTTGCAATATTTTACGCGCTAATTTAATTTCCAAAATCACGTTCTCGAAAAAAAATACTTTTAATAAAAATATAAAAATATAAATTAAATTTTGTTGCAACATATATAAAATAAAAAATATAATTAGGGATGAGATAAATTTTGAATTTTGCAATATTTTACGCGCTAATTTAATTTCCAAAATTACGTTCTCGAAAAAAAATACTTTTAATAAAAATATAAAAATATAAATTAAATTTTGTTGCAACATATATAAAATAAAAAATATAATTAGGGATGAGATAAATTTTGAATTTTGCAATATTTTACGCGCTAATTTAATTTCCAAAATTACGTTCTCGAAAAAAAAATACTTTTAACAAAAAGATAAAAATATATTTTAAATTTTGTTGCAACAAATATAAAATAAAAAATATAATTAGGGGTGAGATAAATTTTGAATTTTGCAATATTTTACGCGCTAATTTAATTTCCAAAATTACGTTCTCGAAAAAAAAAATACTTTTAATAAAATATAAAAATATAAATTAAATTTTGTTGCAACAAATATAAAATATAAAATATAATTAGGGATGAGAAAAATTTTGAATTTTGCAATATTTTACGCGCTAATTTAATTTCCAAAATTACGTTCTCGAAAAAAAATACTTTTAATAAAAATATAAAAATATAAATTAAATTTTGTTGCAACATATATAAAATAAAAAATATAATTAGGGATGAGATAAATTTTGAATTTTGCAATATTTTACGCGCTAATTTAATTTCCAAAATTACGTTCTCGAAAAAAAATACTTTTAATAAAAATATAAAAATATAAATTAAATTTTGTTGCAACATATATAAAATAAAAAATATAATTAGGGATGAGAAAAATTTTGAATTTTGCAATATTTTACGCGCTAATTTAATTTCCAAAATCACGTTCTCGAAAAAAAATACTTTTAATAAAAATATAAATTAAATTTTGTTGCAACAAATATAAAATAAAAAATATAATTAGGGATGAGATAAATTTTGAATTTTGCAATATTTTACGCGCTAATTTAATTTCCAAAATTACGTTCTCGAAAAAAAATACTTTTAATAAAAATATAAAAATATAAATTAAATTTTGTTGCAACATATATAAAATAAAAAATATAATTAGGGATGAGATAAATTTTGAATTTTGCAATATTTTACGCGCTAATTTAATTTCCAAAATTACGTTCTCGAAAAAAAATACTTTTAATAAAAATATAAAAATATAAATTAAATTTTGTTGCAACATATATAAAATAAAAAATATAATTAGGGATGAGATAAATTTTGAATTTTGCAATATTTTACGCGCTAATTTAATTTCCAAAATTACGTTCTCGAAAAAAAATACTTTTAATAAAAATATAAAAATATAAATTAAATTTTGTTGCAACATATATAAAATAAAAAATATAATTAGGGATGAGATAAATTTTGAATTTTGCAATATTTTACGCGCTAATTTAATTTCCAAAATTACGTTCTCGAAAAAAAAAATACTTTTAACAAAAAGATAAAAATATATTTTAAATTTTGTTGCAACAAATACAAAATAAAAAATATAATTAGGGGTGAGATAAATTTTGAATTTTGCAATATTTTACGCGCTAATTTAATTTCCAAAATTACGTTCTTGAAAAAAAATACTTTTAATAAAATATAAAAATATAAATTAAATTTTGTTGCAACATATATAAAATAAAAAATATAATTAGGGATGAGATAAATTTTGAATTTTGCAATATTTTACGCGCTAATTTAATTTCCAAAATTACGTTCTCGAAAAAAAATACTTTTAATAAAAATATAAAATTATAAATTAAATTTTGTTGCAACATATATAAAATAAAAAATATAATTAGGGATGAGATAAATTTTGAGTTTTGCAATATTTTACGCGCTAATTTAATTTCCAAAATTACGTTCTCGAAAAAAAAATACTTTTAATAAAACTATACAAATATAAATTTAATTTTTTTGCAACAAATATAAAATAAAAAATATAATTAGGGATGAGATAAATTTTGAATTTTGCAATATTCTACGCGCTAATTTAATTTCCAAAATTACGTTCTCGAAAAAAAATACTTTTAATAAAACTATACAAATATAAATTAAATTTTTTTGCAACAAATATAAAATAAAAAATATAATTAGGGATGAGAAAAATTTTGAATTTTGCAATATTTTACGCGCTAATTTAATTTCCAAAATTACGTTCTCGAAAAAAAATACTTTTAATAAAAATATAAAAATATAAATTAAATTTTGTTGCAACAAATATAAAATAAAAAATATAATTAGGGATGAGATAAATTTTGAATTTTGCAATATTTTACGCGCTAATTTAATTTCCAAAATTACGTTCTCGAAAAAAAATACTTTTAATAAAAATATAAAAATATAAATTAAATTTTGTTGCAACATATATAAAATAAAAAATATAATTAGGGATGAGATAAATTTTGAATTTTGCAATATTTTACGCGCGAATTTAATTTCCAAAATTACGTTCTAGAAAAAAAAATACTTTTAATAAAACTATACAAATATAAATTAAATTTTTTTGCAACAAATATAAAATAAAAAATATAATTAGGGATGAGAAAAATTTTGAATTTTGCAATATTTTACGCGCTAATTTAATTTCCAAAATTACGTTCTCGAAAAAAAATACTTTTAATAAAAATATAAAAATATAAATTAAATTTTGTTGCAACAAATATAAAATAAAAAATATAATTAGGGATGAGATAAATTTTGAATTTTGCAATATTTTACGCGCTAATTTAATTTCCAAAATCACGTTCTCGAAAAAAAATACTTTTAATAAAAATATAAATTAAATTTTGTTGCAACAAATATAAAATAAAAAATATAATTAGGGAGAGATAAATTTTGAATTTTGCAATATTTTACGCGCTAACTTAATTTCCAAAATTACGTTCTCGAAAAAAAATACTTTTAATAATAATATAAAAATATAAATTAAATTTTGTTGCAACATATATAAAATAAAAAATATAATTAGGGATGAGATAAATTTTGAATTTTGCAATATTTTACGCGCTAATTTAATTTCCAAAATTACGTTCTCGAAAAAAAATACTTTTAATAAAAATATAAATTAAATTTTGTGCAACAAATATAAAATAAAAAATATAATTAGGGATGAGATAAATTTTGAATTTTGCAATATTTTACGCGCTAATTTAATTTCCAAAATTACGTTCTCGAAAAAAAATACTTTTAATAAAAATATAAAAATATAAATTAAATTTTGTTGCAACAAATATAAAATAAAAAATATAATTAGGGATGAGATAAATTTTGAATTTTGCAATATTTTACGCGCTAATTTAATTTCCAAAATTACGTTCTCGAAAAAAAATACTTTTAATAAAAATATAAAAATATAAATTAAATTTTGTTGCAACATATATAAAATAAAAAATATAATTAGGGATGAGATAAATTTTGAATTTTGCAATATTTTACGCGCTAATTTAATTTCCAAAATTACGTTCTCGAAAAAAAATACTTTTAATAAAAATATAAAAATATAAATTAAATTTTGTTGCAACATATATAAAATAAAAAATATAATTAGGGATGAGATAAATTTTGAATTTTGCAATATTTTACGCGCTAATTTAATTTCCAAAATTACGTTCTCGAAAAAAAATATATTTAATAAAAATATAAAAATATAAATTAAATTTTGTTGCAACATATATAAAATAAAAAATATAATTAGGGATGAGATAAATTTTGAATTTTGCAATATTTTACGCGCTAATTTAATTTCCAAAATTACGTTCTCGAAAAAAAATACTTTTAATAAAAATATAAAAATATAAATTAAATTTTGTTGCAACATATATAAAATAAAAAATATAATTAGGGATGAGATAAATTTTGAATTTTGCAATATTTTACGCGCTAATTTAATTTCCAAAATTACGTTCTCGAAAAAAAAATACTTTTAACAAAAAGATAAAAATATATTTTAAATTTTGTTGCAACAAATACAAAATAAAAAATATAATTAGGGGTCAGATAAATTTTGAATTTTGCAATATTTTACGCGCTAATTTAATTTCCAAAATTACGTTCTTGAAAAAAAATACTTTTAATAAAATATAAAAATATAAATTAAATTTTGTTGCAACAAATATAAAATATAATTTGGAATGAGATAAATTTTGAATTTTGCAATATTTTACGCGCTAATTTAATTTCCAAAATTACGTTCTCGAAAAAAAATACTTTTAATAAGACTATACATATATAAATTAAATTTTTTTGCAACAAATATAAAATAAAAAATATAATTAGGGATGAGATAAATTTTGAATTTTGCAATATTTTACGCGCTAATTTAATTTCCAAAATTACGTTCTCAAAAAAAAATACTTTTAATAAAACTATACAAATATAAATTAAATTTTTTTGCAAAAATATAAAATAAAAAATATAATTAGGGATGAGAAAAATTTTGAATTTTGCAATATTTTACGCGCTAATTTAATTTCCAAAATTACGTTCTCGAAAAAAAATACTTTTAATAAAAATATAAAAATATAAATTAAATTTTGTTGCAACATATATAAAATAAAAAATATAATTAGGGATGAGATAAATTTTGAATTTTGCAATATTTTACCCGCTAATTTAATTTCCAAAATTACGTTCTCGAAAAAAAAAATACTTTTAACAAAAAGATAAAAATATATTTTAAATTTTGTTGCAACAAATATAAAATAAAATATATAATTAGGGGTGAGATAAATTTTGAATTTTGCAATATTTTACGCGCTAATTTAATTTCCAAAATTACGTTCTCGAAAAAAAAAAATACTTTTAATAAAATATAAAAATATAAATTAAATTTTGTTGCAACAAATATAAAATATAAAATATAATTTGGAATGAGATAAATTTTGAATTTTGCAATATTTTACGCGCTAATTTAATTTCCAAAATTACGTTCTCGAAAAAAAAAATACTTTTAATAAAACTATACAAATATAAATTAAATTTTTTTGCAACAAATATAAAATAAAAAATATAATTAGGGATGAGAAAAATTTTGAATTTTGCAATATTTTACGCGCTAATTTAATTTCCAAAATTACGTTCTCGAAAAAAAATACTTTTAATAAAAATATAAAAATATAAATTAAATTTTGTTGCAACAAATATAAAATAAAAAATATAATTAGGGATGAGATAAATTTTGAATTTTGCAATATTTTACGCGCTAATTTAATTTCCAAAATCACGTTCTCGAAAAAAAATACTTTTAATAAAAATATAAATTAAATTTTGTTGCAACAAATATAAAATAAAAAATATAATTAGGGATGAGATAAATTTTGAATTTTGCAATATTTTACGCGCTAACTTAATTTCCAAAATTACGTTCTCGAAAAAAATACTTTTAATAAAAATATAAAAATATAAATTAAATTTCGTTGCAACATATATAAAATAAAAAATATAATTAGGGATGAGATAAATTTTGAATTTTGCAATATTTTACGCGCTAATTTAATTTCCAAAATTACGTTCTCGAAAAAAAATACTTTTAATAAAAATATAAAAATATAAATTAAATTTTGTTGCAACAAATATAAAATAAAAAATATAATTAGGGATGAGATAAATTTTGAATTTTGCAATATTTTACGCGCTAATTTAATTTCCAAAATTACGTTCTCGAAAAAAAATACTTTTAATAAAAATATAAAAATATAAATTAAATTTTGTTGCAACATATATAAAATAAAAAATATAATTAGGGATGAGATAAATTTTGAATTTTGCAATATTTTACGCGCTAATTTAATTTCCAAAATTACGTTCTCGAAAAAAAATACTTTTAATAAAAATATAAAAATATAAATTAAATTTTGTTGCAACATATATAAAATAAAAAATATAATTAGGGATGAGATAAATTTTGAATTTTGCAATATTTTACGCGCTAATTTAATTTCCAAAATTACGTTCTCGAAAAAAAATACTTTTAATAAAAATATAAAAATATAAATTAAATTTCGTTGCAACATATATAAAATAAAAAATATAATTAGGGATGAGATAAATTTTGAATTTTGCAATATTTTACGCGCTAATTTAATTTCCAAAATTACGTTCTCGAAAAAAAATACTTTTAATAAAAATATAAAAATATAAATTAAATTTTGTTGCAACAAATATAAAATAAAAAATATAATTAGGGATGAGATAAATTTTGAATTTTGCAATATTTTACGCGCTAATTTAATTTCCAAAATTACGTTCTCGAAAAAAAATACTTTTAATAAAAATATAAAAATATAAATTAAATTTTGTTGCAACATATATAAAATAAAAAATATAATTAGGGATGAGATAAATTTTGAATTTTGCAATATTTTACGCGCTAACTTAATTTCCAAAATTACGTTCTCGAAAAAAAATACTTTTAATAAAAATATAAAAATATAAATTAAATTTTGTTGCAACATATATAAAATAAAAAATATAATTAGGGATGAGATAAATTTTGAATTTTGCAATATTTTACGCGCTAATTTAATTTCCAAAATTACGTTCTCGAAAAAAAATACTTTTAATAAAAATATAAAAATATAAATTAAATTTTGTTGCAACAAATATAAAATAAAAAATATAATTAGGGATGAGATAAATTTTGAATTTTGCAATATTTTACGCGCTAATTTAATTTCCAAGATTACGTTCTCGAAAAAAAATACTTTTAATAAAAATATAAATTAAATTTTGTTGCAACATATATAAAATAAAAAATATAATTAGGGATGAGATAAATTTTGAATTTTGCAATATTTTACGCGCTAATTTAATTTCCAAAATTACGTTCTCGAAAAAAAATACTTTTAATAAAAATATAAAAATATAAATTAAATTTTGTTGCAACATATATAAAATAAAAAATATAATTAGGGATGAGAAAAATTTTGAATTTTGCAATATTTTACGCGCTAATTTAATTTCCAAAATTACGTTCTCGAAAAAAAATACTTTTAATAAAAATATAAAAATATAAATTAAATTTTGTTGCAACATATATAAAATAAAAAATATAATTAGGGATGAGATAAATTTTGAATTTTGCAATATTTTACGCGCTAATTTAATTTCCAAAATTACGTTCTCGAAAAAAAATACTTTTAATAAAATATAAAAATATAAATTAAATTTTGTTGCAACAAATATAAAATATAATTTGGAATGAGATAAATTTTGAATTTTGCAATATTTTACGCGCTAATTTAATTTCCAAAATTACGTTCTCGAAAAAAAAATACTTTTAATAAAACTATACAAATATAAATTAAATTTTTTTGCAACAAATATAAAATAAAAAATATAATTAGGGATGAGATAAATTTTGAATTTTGCAATATTTTACGCGCTAATTTAATTTCCAAAATTACGTTCTCGAAAAAAATACTTTTAATAAAAATATAAATTAAATTTTTTTGCAACAAATATAAAATAAAAAATATAATTAGGGATGAGAAAAATTTTGAATTTTGCAATATTTTACGCGCTAATTTATTTTCCAAAATTACGTTCTCGAAAAAAAAATACTTTTAACAAAGAGATAAAAATATATTTTAAATTTTGTTGCAACAAATATAAAATAAAAAATATAATTAGGGGTGAGATAAATTTTGAATTTTGCAATATTTTACGCGCTAATTTAATTTCCAAAATTACGTTCTCGAAAAAAAATACTTTTAATAAAATATAAAAATATAAATTAAATTTTGTTGCAACAAATATAAAATATAATTTGGAATGAGATAAATTTTGAATTTTGCAATATTTTACGCGCTAATTTAATTTCCAAAATTACGTTCTCGAAAAAAAATACTTTTAATAAAAATATAAAAATATAAATTAAATTTTGTTGCAACATATATAAAATAAAAAATATAATTAGGGATGAGATAAATTTTGAATTTTGCAATATTTTACGCGCTAATTTAATTTCCAAAATTACGTTCTCGAAAAAAAAATACTTTTAACAAAAAGATAAAAATATATTTTAAATTTTGTTGCAACAAATACAAAATAAAAAATATAATTAGGGGTCAGATAAATTTTGAATTTTGCAATATTTTACGCGCTAATTTAATTTCCAAAATTACGTTCTTGAAAAAAAATACTTTTAATAAAAATATAAAAATATAAATTAAATTTTGTTGCAACAAATATAAAATAAAAAATATAATTAGGGATGAGATAAATTTTGAATTTTGCAATATTTTACGCGCTAACTTAATTTCCAAAATTACGTTCTCGAAAAAAATACTTTTAATAAAAATATAAAAATATAAATTAAATTTTGTTGCAACATATATAAAATAAAAAATATAATTAGGGATGAGATAAATTTTGAATTTTGCAATATTTTACGCGCTAATTTAATTTCCAAAATTACGTTCTCGAAAAAAAATACTTTTAATAAAAATATAAAAATATAAATTAAATTTTGTTGCAACAAATATAAAATAAAAAATATAATTAGGGATGAGATAAATTTTGAATTTTGCAATATTTTACGCGCTAATTTAATTTCCAAAATTACGTTCTCGAAAAAAAATACTTTTAATAAAAATATAAAAATATAAATTAAATTTTGTTGCAACATATATAAAATAAAAAATATAATTAGGGATGAGATAAATTTTGAATTTTGCAATATTTTACGCGCTAATTTAATTTCCAAAATTACGTTCTCGAAAAAAAATACTTTTAATAAAAATATAAAAATATAAATTAAATTTTGTTGCAACATATATAAAATAAAAAATATAATTAGGGATGAGATAAATTTTGAATTTTGCAATATTTTACGCGCTAATTTAATTTCCAAAATTACGTTCTCGAAAAAAAATACTTTTAATAAAAATATAAAAATATAAATTAAATTTTGTTGCAACAAATATAAAATAAAAAATATAATTAGGGATGAGATAAATTTTGAATTTTGCAATATTTTACGCGCTAATTTAATTTCCAAGATTACGTTCTCGAAAAAAAAATACTTTTAATAAAAATATAAAAATATAAATTAAATTTTGTTGCAACATATATAAAATAAAAAATATAATTAGGGATGAGATAAATTTTGAATTTTGCAATATTTTACGCGCTAATTTAATTTCCAAAATTACGTTCTCGAAAAAAAATACTTTTAATAAAAATATAAAAATATAAATTAAATTTTGTTGCAACATATATAAAATAAAAAATATAATTAGGGATGAGAAAAATTTTGAAGTTTGCAATATTTTACGCGCTAATTTAATTTCCAAAATTACGTTCTCGAAAAAAAATACTTTTAATAAATATATAAAAATATAAATTAAATTTTGTTGCAACATATATAAAATAAAAAATATAATTAGGGATGAGATAAATTTTGAATTTTGCAATATTTTACGCGCTAATTTAATTTCCAAAATTACGTTCTCGAAAAAAAATACTTTTAATAAAATATAAAAATATAAATTAAATTTTGTTGCAACAAATATAAAATATAATTTGGAATGAGATAAATTTTGAATTTTGCAATATTTTACTCGCTAATTTAATTTCCAAAATTACGTACTCGAAAAAAAAAATACTTTTAATAAAACTATACAAATATAAATTAAATTTTTTTGCAACAAATATAAAATAAAAAATATAATTAGGGATGAGATAAATTTTGAATTTTGCAATATTTTACGCGCTAATTTAATTTCCAAAATTACGTTCTCGAAAAAAAATACTTTTAATAAAAATATAAATTAAATTTTTTTGCAACAAATATAAAATAAAAAATATAATTAGGGATGAGAAAAATTTTGAATTTTGCAATATTTTACGCGTTAATTTAATTTCCAAAATTACGTTCTCGAAAAAAAAATACTTTTAACAAAGAGATAAAAATATATTTTAAATTTTGTTGCAACAAATATAAAATAAAAAATATAATTAGGGGTGAGATAAATTTTGAATTTTGCAATATTTTACGCGCTAATTTAATTTCCAAAATTACGTTCTCGAAAAAAAATACTTTTAATAAAATATAAAAATATAAATTAAATTTTGTTGCAACAAATATAAAATATAATTTGGAATGAGATAAATTTTGAATTTTGCAATATTTTACGCGCTAATTTAATTTCCAAAATTACGTTCTCGAAAAAAAAAATACTTTTAATAAAAATATAAAAATATAAATTAAATTTTGTTGCAACATATATAAAATAAAAAATATAATTAGGGATGAGATAAATTTTGAATTTTGCAATATTTTACGCGCTAATTTAATTTCCAAAATTACGTTCTCGAAAAAAAAATACTTTTAATAAAACTATACAAATATAAATTAAATTTTTTTGCAACAAATATAAAATAAAAAATATAATTAGGGATGAGAAAAATTTTGAATTTTGCAATATTTTACGCGCTAATTTAATTTCCAAAATTACGTTCTCGAAAAAAATACTTTTAATAAAACTATACAAATATAAATTAAATTTTTTTGCAACAAATATAAAATAAAAAATATAATTAGGGATGAGATAAATTTTGAATTTTGCAATATTTTACGCGCTAATTTAATTTCCAAAATTACGTTCTCGAAAAAAAAATACTTTTAATAAAAATATACAAATATAAATTAAATTTTTTTGCAACAAATATAAAATAAAAAATATAATTAGGGATGAGAAAAATTTTGAATTTTGCAATATTTTACGCGCTAATTTAATTTCCAAAATTACGTTCTCGAAAAAAAATACTTTTAATAAAACTATACAAATATAAATTAAATTTTTTTGCAACAAATATAAAATAAAAAATATAATTAGGGATGAGATAAATTTTGAATTTTGCAATATTTTACGCGCTAATTTAAATTCCAAAATTACGTTCTCAAAAAAAAATACTTTTAATTAAACTATACAAATATAAATTAAATTTTTTTGCAACAAATATAAAATAAAAAATATAATTAGGGATGAGAAAAATTTTGAATTTTGCAATATTTTACGCGCTAATTTAATTTCCAAAATTACGTTCTCGAAAAAAAATACTTTTAATAAAAATATAAAAATATAAATTAAATTTTGTTGCAACAAATATAAAATAAAAAATATAATTAGGGATGAGATAAATTTTGAATTTTGCAAAATTTTACGCGCTAATTTAATTTCCAAAATTACGTTCTCGAAAAGAATACTTTTAATAAAACTACACATATATAAATTAAATTTTGTTGCAACATATATAAAATAAAAAATATAATTAGGGATGAGATAAATTTTGAATTTTGCAATATTTTACGCGCTAATTTAATTTCCAAAATTACGTTCTCGAAAAAAAATACTTTTAATAAAAATATAAATTAAATTTTTTTGCAACAAATATAAAATAAAAATATAATTAGGGATGAGAAAAATTTTGAAGTTTGCAATATTTTACGCGCTAATTTAATTTCCAAAATTACGTTCTCGAAAAAAAATACTTTTAATAAATATATAAAAATATAAATTAAATTTTGTTGCAACATATATAAAATAAAAAATATAATTAGGGATGAGATAAATTTTGAATTTTGCAATATTTTACGCGCTAATTTAATTTCCAAAATTACGTTCTCGAAAAAAAATACTTTTAATAAAATATAAAAATATAAATTAAATTTTGTTGCAACAAATATAAAATATAATTTGGAATGAGATAAATTTTGAATTTTGCAATATTTTACTCGCTAATTTAATTTCCAAAATTACGTACTCGAAAAAAAAATACTTTTAATAAAACTATACAAATATAAATTAAATTTTTTTGCAACAAATATAAAATAAAAAATATAATTAGGGATGAGATAAATTTTGAATTTTGCAATATTTTACGCGCTAATTTAATTTCCAAAATTACGTTCTCGAAAAAAAATACTTTTAATAAAAATATAAATTAAATTTTTTTGCAACAAATATAAAACAAAAAATATAATTAGGGATGAGAAAAATTTTGAATTTTGCAATATTTTACGCGCTAATTTAATTTCCAAAATTACGTTCTCGAAAAAAAAATACTTTTAACAAAGAGATAAAAATATATTTTAAATTTTGTTGCAACAAATATAAAATAAAAAATATAATTAGGGGTGAGATAAATTTTGAATTTTGCAATATTTTACGCGCTAATTTAATTTCCAAAATTACGTTCTCGAAAAAAAATACTTTTAATAAAATATAAAAATATAAATTAAATTTTGTTGCAACAAATATAAAATATAATTTGGAATGAGATAAATTTTGAATTTTGCAATATTTTACGCGCTAATTTAATTTCCAAAATTACGTTCTCGAAAAAAAATACTTTTAATAAAAATATAAAAATATAAATTAAATTTTGTTGCAACATATATAAAATAAAAAATATAATTAGGGATGAGATAAATTTTGAATTTTGCAATATTTTACGCGCTAATTTAATTTCCAAAATTACGTTCTCGAAAAAAAATACTTTTAATAAAAATATAAAAATATAAATTAAATTTTGTTGCAACAAATATAAAATAAAAAATATAATTAGGGATGAGATACATTTTGAATTTTGCAATATTTTACGCGCTAATTTAATTTCCAAAATTACGTTCTCGAAAAAAAATACTTTTAATAAAAATATAAAAATATAAATTAAATTTTGTTGCAACATATATAAAATAAAAAATATAATTAGGGATGAGATAAATTTTGAATTTTGCAATATTTTACGCGCTAATTTAATTTCCAAAATTACGTTCTCGAAAAAAAATACTTTTAATAAAAATATAAAAATATAAATTAAATTTTGTTGCAACATATATAAAATAAAAAATATAATTAGGGATGAGATAAATTTTGAATTTTGCAATATTTTACGCGCTAATTTAATTTCCAAAATTACGTTCTCGAAAAAAAATACTTTTAATAAAAATATAAAAATATAAATTAAATTTTGTTGCAACAAATATAAAATAAAAAATATAATTAGGGATGAGATAAATTTTGAATTTTGCAATATTTTACGCGCTAATTTAATTTCCAAGATTACGTTCTCGAAAAAAAAATACTTTTAATAAAAATATAAAAATATAAATTAAATTTTGTTGCAACATATATAAAATAAAAAATATAATTAGGGATGAGATAAATTTTGAATTTTGCAATATTTTACGCGCTAATTTAATTTCCAAAATTACGTTCTCGAAAAAAAATACTTTTAATAAAAATATAAAAATATAAATTAAATTTTGTTGCAACATATATAAAATAAAAAATATAATTAGGGATGAGAAAAATTTTGAAGTTTGCAATATTTTACGCGCTAATTTAATTTCCAAAATTACGTTCTCGAAAAAAAATACTTTTAATAAATATATAAAAATATAAATTAAATTTTGTTGCAACATATATAAAATAAAAAATATAATTAGGGATGAGATAAATTTTGAATTTTGCAATATTTTACGCGCTAATTTAATTTCCAAAATTACGTTCTCGAAAAAAAATACTTTTAATAAAATATAAAAATATAAATTAAATTTTGTTGCAACAAATATAAAATATAATTTGGAATGAGATAAATTTTGAATTTTGCAATATTTTACTCGCTAATTTAATTTCCAAAATTACGTACTCGAAAAAAAAAATACTTTTAATAAAACTATACAAATATAAATTAAATTTTTTTGCAACAAATATAAAATAAAAAATATAATTAGGGATGAGATAAATTTTGAATTTTGCAATATTTTACGCGCTAATTTAATTTCCAAAATTACGTTCTCGAAAAAAAATACTTTTAATAAAAATATAAATTAAATTTTTTTGCAACAAATATAAAATAAAAAATATAATTAGGGATGAGAAAAATTTTGAATTTTGCAATATTTTACGCGTTAATTTAATTTCCAAAATTACGTTCTCGAAAAAAAAATACTTTTAACAAAGAGATAAAAATATATTTTAAATTTTGTTGCAACAAATATAAAATAAAAAATATAATTAGGGGTGAGATAAATTTTGAATTTTGCAATATTTTACGCGCTAATTTAATTTCCAAAATTACGTTCTCGAAAAAAAATACTTTTAATAAAATATAAAAATATAAATTAAATTTTGTTGCAACAAATATAAAATATAATTTGGAATGAGATAAATTTTGAATTTTGCAATATTTTACGCGCTAATTTAATTTCCAAAATTACGTTCTCGAAAAAAAAAATACTTTTAATAAAAATATAAAAATATAAATTAAATTTTGTTGCAACATATATAAAATAAAAAATATAATTAGGGATGAGATAAATTTTGAATTTTGCAATATTTTACGCGCTAATTTAATTTCCAAAATTACGTTCTCGAAAAAAAAATACTTTTAATAAAACTATACAAATATAAATTAAATTTTTTTGCAACAAATATAAAATAAAAAATATAATTAGGGATGAGAAAAATTTTGAATTTTGCAATATTTTACGCGCTAATTTAATTTCCAAAATTACGTTCTCGAAAAAAATACTTTTAATAAAACTATACAAATATAAATTAAATTTTTTTGCAACAAATATAAAATAAAAAATATAATTAGGGATGAGATAAATTTTGAATTTTGCAATATTTTACGCGCTAATTTAATTTCCAAAATTACGTTCTCGAAAAAAAAATACTTTTAATAAAAATATACAAATATAAATTAAATTTTTTTGCAACAAATATAAAATAAAAAATATAATTAGGGATGAGAAAAATTTTGAATTTTGCAATATTTTACGCGCTAATTTAATTTCCAAAATTACGTTCTCGAAAAAAAATACTTTTAATAAAACTATACAAATATAAATTAAATTTTTTTGCAACAAATATAAAATAAAAAATATAATTAGGGATGAGATAAATTTTGAATTTTGCAATATTTTACGCGCTAATTTAAATTCCAAAATTACGTTCTCAAAAAAAAATACTTTTAATTAAACTATACAAATATAAATTAAATTTTTTTGCAACAAATATAAAATAAAAAATATAATTAGGGATGAGAAAAATTTTGAATTTTGCAATATTTTACGCGCTAATTTAATTTCCAAAATTACGTTCTCGAAAAAAAATACTTTTAATAAAAATATAAAAATATAAATTAAATTTTGTTGCAACAAATATAAAATAAAAAATATAATTAGGGATGAGATAAATTTTGAATTTTGCAAAATTTTACGCGCTAATTTAATTTCCAAAATTACGTTCTCGAAAAGAATACTTTTAATAAAACTACACATATATAAATTAAATTTTGTTGCAACATATATAAAATAAAAAATATAATTAGGGATGAGATAAATTTTGAATTTTGCAATATTTTACGCGCTAATTTAATTTCCAAAATTACGTTCTCGAAAAAAAATACTTTTAATAAAAATATAAATTAAATTTTTTTGCAACAAATATAAAATAAAAATATAATTAGGGATGAGAAAAATTTTGAAGTTTGCAATATTTTACGCGCTAATTTAATTTCCAAAATTACGTTCTCGAAAAAAAATACTTTTAATAAATATATAAAAATATAAATTAAATTTTGTTGCAACATATATAAAATAAAAAATATAATTAGGGATGAGATAAATTTTGAATTTTGCAATATTTTACGCGCTAATTTAATTTCCAAAATTACGTTCTCGAAAAAAAATACTTTTAATAAAATATAAAAATATAAATTAAATTTTGTTGCAACAAATATAAAATATAATTTGGAATGAGATAAATTTTGAATTTTGCAATATTTTACTCGCTAATTTAATTTCCAAAATTACGTACTCGAAAAAAAAATACTTTTAATAAAACTATACAAATATAAATTAAATTTTTTTGCAACAAATATAAAATAAAAAATATAATTAGGGATGAGATAAATTTTGAATTTTGCAATATTTTACGCGCTAATTTAATTTCCAAAATTACGTTCTCGAAAAAAAATACTTTTAATAAAAATATAAATTAAATTTTTTTGCAACAAATATAAAATAAAAAATATAATTAGGGATGAGAAAAATTTTGAATTTTGCAATATTTTACGCGCTAATTTAATTTCCAAAATTACGTTCTCGAAAAAAAAATACTTTTAACAAAGAGATAAAAATATATTTTAAATTTTGTTGCAACAAATATAAAATAAAAAATATAATTAGGGGTGAGATAAATTTTGAATTTTGCAATATTTTACGCGCTAATTTAATTTCCAAAATTACGTTCTCGAAAAAAAATACTTTTAATAAAATATAAAAATATAAATTAAATTTTGTTGCAACAAATATAAAATATAATTTGGAATGAGATAAATTTTGAATTTTGCAATATTTTACGCGCTAATTTAATTTCCAAAATTACGTTCTCGAAAAAAAAAAATACTTTTAATAAAAATATAAAAATATAAATTAAATTTTGTTGCAACATATATAAAATAAAAAATATAATTAGGGATGAGATAAATTTTGAATTTTGCAATATTTTACGCGCTAATTTAATTTCCAAAATTACGTTCTCGAAAAAAAAATACTTTTAATAAAACTATACAAATATAAATTAGATTTTTTTGCAACAAATATAAAATAAAAAATATAATTAGGGATGAGAAAAATTTTGAATTTTGCAATATTTTACGCGCTAATTTAATTTCCAAAATTACGTTCTCGAAAAAAATACTTTTAATAAAACTATACAAATATAAATTAAATTTTTTTGCAACAAATATAAAATAAAAAATATAATTAGGGATGAGATAAATTTTGAATTTTGCAATATTTTACGCGCTAATTTAATTTCCAAAATTACGTTCTCAAAAAAAAAATACTTTTAATAAAAATATAAATTAAATTTTTTTGCAACAAATATAAAATAAAAAATATAATTAGGGATGAGAAAAATTTTGAATTTTGCAATATTTTACGCGCTAATTTAATTTCCAAAATTACGTTCTCGAAAAAAAATACTTTTAATAAAACTATACAAATATAAATTAAATTTTTTTGCAACAAATATAAAATAAAAAATATAATTAGGGATGAGATAAATTTTGAATTTTGCAATATTTTACGCGCTAATTTAATTTCCAAAATTACGTTCTCAAAAAAAAAATACTTTTAATTAAACTATACAAATATAAATTAAATTTTTTTGCAACAAATATAAAATAAAAAATATAATTAGGGATGAGAAAAATTTTGAATTTTGCAATATTTTACGCGCTAATTTAATTTCCAAAATTACGTTCTCGAAAAAAAATACTTTTAATAAAAATATAAAAATATAAATTAAATTTTGTTGCAACAAATATAAAATAAAAAATATAATTAGGGATGAGATAAATTTTGAATTTTGCAATATTTTACGCGCTAATTTAATTTCCAAAATTACGTTCTCGAAAAGAATACTTTTAATAAAACTACACATATATAAATTAAATTTTGTTGCAACATATATAAAATAAAAAATATAATTAGGGATGAGATAAATTTTGAATTTTGCAATATTTTACGCGCTAATTTAATTTCCAATATTACGTTCTCGAAAAAAAATACTTTTAATAAAAATATAAAAATATAAATTAAATTTTGTTGCAACAAATATAAAGTAAAAAATATAATTAGGGATGAGATAAATTTTGAATTTTGCAATATTTTACGCGCTAATTTAATTTCCAAAATTACGTTCTCGAAAAAAAAATACTTTTAATAAAAATATAAAAATATAAATTAAATTTTGTTGCAACATATATAAAATAAAAAATATAATTAGGGATGAGATAAATTTTGAATTTTGCAATATTTTACGCGCTAATTTAATTTCCAAAATTACGTTCTCGAAAAAAAATACTTTTAATAAAAATATAAAAATATAAATTAAATTTTGTTGCAACATATATAAAATAAAAAATATAATTAGGGATGAGATAAATTTTGAATTTTGCAATATTTTACGCGCTAATTTAATTTCCAAAATTACGTTCTCGAAAAAAAATACTTTTAATAAAAATATAAAAATATAAATTAAATTTTGTTGCAACATATATAAAATAAAAAATATAATTAGGAATGAGATAAATTTTGAATTTTGCAATATTTTACGGCCTAATTTAATTTCCAAAATTACGTTCTCGAAAAAAAATACTTTTAATAAAAATATAAAAATATAAATTAAATTTTGTTGCAACATATATAAAATAAAAAATATAATTAGGGATGAGATAAATTTTGAATTTTGCAATATTTTACGCGCTAATTTAATTTCCAAAATTACGTTCTCGAAAAAAAAAATACTTTTAACAAAGAGATAAAAATATATTTTAAATTTTGTTGCAACAAATACAAAATAAAAAATATAATTAGGGGTGAGATAAATTTTGAATTTTGCAATATTTTACGCGCTAATTTTATTTCCAAAATTACGTTCTTGAAAAAAAATACTTTTAATAAAATATAAAAATATAAATTAAATTTTGTTGCAACAAATATAAAATATAATTTGGAATGAGATAAATTTTGAATTTTGCAATATTTTACGCGCTAATTTAATTTCCAAAATTACGTTCTCGAAAAAAAATACTTTTAATAAAACTATACAAATATAAATTAGATTTTTTTGCAACAAATATAAAATAAAAAATATAATTAGGGATGAGATAAATTTTGAATTTTGCAATATTTTACGCGCTAATTTAATTTCCAAAATTACGTTCTCAAAAAAAAAATACTTTTAATAAAACTATACAAATATAAATTAAATTTTTTTGCAACAAATACAAAATAAAAAATATAATTAGGGATGAGAAAAATTTTGAATTTTGCAATATTTTACGCGCTAATTTAATTTCCAAAATTACGTTCTCGAAAAAAAATACTTTTAATAAAAATATAAAAATATAAATTAAATTTTGTTGCAACATATATAAAATAAAAAATATAATTAGGGATGAGATAAATTTTGAATTTTGCAATATTTTACCCGCTAATTTAATTTCCAAAATTACGTTCTCGAAAAAAAATACTTTTAATAAAAATATAAATTAAATTTTGTTGCAACAAATATAAAATAAAAAATATAATTAGGGATGAGATAAATTTTGAATTTTGCAATATTTTACGCGCTAACTTAATTTCCAAAATTACGTTCTCGAAAAAAAATACTTTTAATAAAAATATAAAAATATAAATTAAATTTTGTTGCAACATATATAAAATAAAAAATATAATTAGGGATGAGATAAATTTTGAATTTTGCAATATTTTACGCGCTAATTTAATTTCCAAAATTACGTTCTCGAAAAAAAATACTTTTAATAAAATATAAAAATATAAATTAAATTTTGTTGCAACATATATAAAATAAAAAATATAATTAGGGATGAGATAAATTTTGAATTTTGCAATATTTCACGCGCTAATTTAATTTCCAAAATTACGTTCTCGAAAAAAAATACTTTTAATAAAAATATAAAAATATAAATTAAATTTTGTTGCAACATATATAAAATAAAAAATATAATTAGGGATGAGATAAATTTTGAATTTTGCAATATTTTACGCGCTAATTTAATTTCCAAAATTACGTTCTCGAAAAAAAATACTTATAATAAAAATATAAAAATATAAATTAAATTTTGTTGCAACAAATATAAAATAAAAAATATAATTAGGGATGAGATAAATTTTGAATTTTGCAATATTTTACGCGCTAATTTAATTTCCAAAATTACGTTCTCGAAAAAAAATACTTTTAATAAAAATATAAAAATATAAATTAAATTTTGTTGCAACATATATAAAATAAAAAATATAATTAGGGATGAGATAAATTTTGAATTTTGCAATATTTTACGCGCTAATTTAATTTCCAAAATTACGTTCTCGAAAAAAAATACTTTTAATAAAAATATAAAAATATAAATTACATTTTGTTGCAACATATATAAAATAAAAAATATAATTAGGGATGAGATAAATTTTGAATTTTGCAATATTTTACGCGCTAATTTAATTTCCAAAATTACGTTCTCGAAAAAAAATACTTTTAATAAAAATATAAAAATATAAATTAAATTTTGTTGCAACAAATATAAAATAAAAAATATAATTAGGGATGAGATAAATTTTGAATTTTGCAATATTTTACGCGCTAATTTAATTTCCAAAATTACGTTCTCGAAAAAAAATACTTTTAATAAAATATAAAAATATAAATTAAATTTTGTTGCAACATATATAAAATAAAAAATATAATTAGGGATGAGATAAATTTTGAATTTTGCAATATTTCACGCGCTAATTTAATTTCCAAAATTACGTTCTCGAAAAAAAATACTTTTAATAAAAATATAAAAATATAAATTAAATTTTGTTGCAACATATATAAAATAAAAAATATAATTAGGGATGAGATAAATTTTGAATTTTGCAATATTTTACGCGCTAATTTAATTTCCAAAATTACGTTCTCAAAAAAAAATACTTTAAATAAAAATATAAAAATATAAATTAAATTTTGTTGCAACATATATAAAATAAAAAATATAATTAGGGATGAGATAAATTTTGAATTTTGTAATATTTTACGCGCTAATTTAATTTCCAAAATTACGTTCTCGAAAAAAATACTTTTATTAAAAATATAAAAATATAAATTAAATTTTGTTGCAACATATATAAAATAAAAAATATAATTAGGGATGAGATAAATTTTGAATTTTGCAATATTTTACGCGCTAATTTAATTTCCAAAATTACGTTCTCGAAAAAAAAATACTTTTAACAAAAAGATAAAAATATATTTTAAATTTTGTTGCAACAAATACAAAATAAAAAATATAATTAGGGGTGAGATAAATTTTGAATTTTGCAATATTTTACGCGCTAATTTAATTTCCAAAATTACGTTCTTGAAAAAAAATACTTTTAATAAAATATAAAAATATAAATTAAATTTTGTTGCAACAAATATAAAATATAATTTGGAATGAGATAAATTTTGAATTTTGCAATATTTTACGCGCTAATTTAATTTCCAAAATTACGTTCTCGAAAAAAAAATACTTTTAATAAAACTATACAAATATAAATTAAATTTTTTTGCAACAAATATAAAATAAAAAATATAATTAGGGATGAGATAAATTTTGAATTTTGCAATATTTTACGCGCTAATTTAATTTCCAAAATTACGTTCTCCAAAAAAAAATACTTTTAATAAAAATATAAAAATATAAATTAAATTTTGTTGCAACAAATATAAAATAAAAAATATAATTAGGGATGAGATAAATTTTGAATTTTGCAATATTTTACGCGCTAATTTAATTTCCAAAATTACGTTCTCGAAAGAAAATACTTTTAATAAAAATATAAAAATATAAATTAAATTTTGTTGCAACATATATAAAATAAAAAATATAATTAGGGATGAGATAAATTTTGAATTTTGCAAAATTTTACGCGCTAATTTAATTTCCAAAATTATGTTCTCGAAAAAAAATACTTTTAATAAAAATATAAAAATATAAATTAAATTTTGTTGCAACATATATAAAATAAAAAATATAATTAGGGATGAGATAAATTTTGAATTTTGCAATATTTTACGCGCTAATTTAATTTCCAAAATTACGTTCTCGAAAAAAAATACTTTTAATAAAAATATAAAAATATAAATTAAATTTTGTTGCAACATATATGAAATCAAAAATATAATTAGGGATGAGATAAATTTTTAATTTTGTAATATTTTACGCGCTAATTTAATTTCCAAAATTACGTTCTCGAAAAAAAATACTTTTAATAAAAATATAAAAATATAAATTAAATTTTGTTGCAACATATATAAAATAAAAAATATAATTAGGGATGAGATAAATTTTGAATTTTGCAATATTTTACGCGCTAATTTAATTTCCAAAATTACGTTCTCGAAAAAAAAAAATACTTTTAACAAAAAGATAAAAATATATTTTAAATTTTGTTGCAACAAATACAAAATAAAAAATATAATTAGGGGTGAGATAAATTTTGAATTTTGCAATATTTTACGCGCTAATTTAATTTCCAAAATTACGTTCTTGAAAAAAAATACTTTTAATAAAATATAAAAATATAAATTAAATTTTGTTGCAACAAATAAAAAATATAATTAGGAATGAGAAAAATTTTGAATTTTGCAATATTTTACGCGCTAATTTAATTTCCAAAATTACGTTCTCGAAAAAAAAATACTTTTAATAAAACTATACAAATATAAATTAAATTTTTTTGCAACAAATATAAAATAAAAAATATAATTAGGGATGAGATAAATTTTGAATTTTGCAATATTTTACGCGCTAATTTAATTTCCAAAATTACGTTCTCGAAAAAAAAATACTTTTAATAAAACTATACAAATATAAATTAAATTTTTTTGCAAAAAATATAAAATAAAAAATATAATTAGGGATGAGATAAATTTTGAATTTTGCAATATTTTACGCGCTAATTTAATTTCCAAAATTACGTTCTCGAAAGAAAATACTTTTAATAAAAATATAAAAATATAAATTAAATTTTGTTGCAACATATATAAAATAAAAAATATAATTAGGGATGAGATAAATTTTGAATTTTGCAAAATTTTACGCGCTAATTTAATTTCCAAAATTATGTTCTCGAAAAAAAATACTTTTAATAAAAATATAAAAATATAAATTAAATTTTGTTGCAACATATATAAAATAAAAAATATAATTAGGGATGAGATAAATTTTGAATTTTGCAATATTTTACGCGCTAATTTAATTTCCAAAATTACGTTCTCGAAAAAAAATACTTTTAATAAAAATATAAAAATATAAATTAAATTTTGTTGCAACATATATGAAATCAAAAATATAATTAGGGATGAGATAAATTTTGAATTTTGTAATATTTTACGCGCTAATTTAATTTCCAAAATTACGTTCTCGAAAAAAAATACTTTTAATAAAAATATAAAAATATAAATTAAATTTTGTTGCAACATATATAAAATAAAAAATATAATTAGGGATGAGATAAATTTTGAATTTTGCAATATTTTACGCGCTAATTTAATTTCCAAAATTACGTTCTCGAAAAAAAAAATACTTTTAACAAAAAGATAAAAATATATTTTAAATTTTGTTGCAACAAATACAAAATAAAAAATATAATTAGGGGTGAGATAAATTTTGAATTTTGCAATATTTTACGCGCTAATTTAATTTCCAAAATTACGTTCTTGAAAAAAAATACTTTTAATAAAATATAAAAATATAAATTAAATTTTGTTGCAACAAATAAAAAATATAATTAGGAATGAGAAAAATTTTGAATTTTGCAATATTTTACGCGCTAATTTAATTTCCAAAATTACGTTCTCGAAAAAAAAATACTTTTAATAAAACTATACAAATATAAATTAAATTTTTTTGCAACAAATATAAAATAAAAAATATAATTAGGGATGAGATAAATTTTGAATTTTGCAATATTTTACGCGCTAATTTAATTTCCAAAATTACGTTCTCGAAAAAAAAATACTTTTAATAAAACTACACAAATATAAATTAAATTTTTTTGCAAAAAATATAAAATAAAAAATATAATTAGGGATGAGATAAATTTTGAATTTTGCAATATTTTACGCGCTAATTTAATTTCCAAAATTACGTTCTCGAAAAAAAATACTTTTAATAAAAATATAAAAATATAAATTAAATTTTGTTGCAACATATATAAAATAAAAAATATAATTAGGGATGAGATAAATTTTGAATTTTGCAATATTTTACGCGCTAATTTAATTTCCAAAATTACGTTCTCGAAAAAAAATACTTTTAATAAAAATATAAAAATATAAATTAAATTTTGTTGCAACATATATAAAATAAAAAATATAATTAGGGATGAGATAAATTTTGAATTTTGCAATATTTTACGCGCTAATTTAATTTCCAAAATTACGTTCTCGAAAAAAATACTTTTAATAAAAATATAAAAATATAAATTAAATTTTGTTGCAACATATATAAAATAAAAAATATAATTAGGGATGAGATAAATTTTGAATTTTGTAATATTTTACGCGCTAATTTAATTTCCAAAATTACGTTCTCCAAAAAAAAATACTTTTAATAAAAATATAAAAATATAAATTAAATTTTGTTGCAACATATATAAAATAAAAAATATAATTAGGGATGAGATAAATTTTGAATTTTGCAATATTTTACGCGCTAATTTAATTTCCAAAATTACGTTCTCGAAAATAAAATACTTTTAATAAAACTATACAAATATAAATTAAATTTTTTTGCAACAAATATAAAATAAAAAATATAATTAGGGATGAGAAAAATTTTGAATTTTGCAATATTTTACGCGCTAATTTAATTTCCAAAATTACGTTCTCGAAAAAAAATACTTTTAATAAAAATATAAAAATATAAATTAAATTTTGTTGCAACAAATATAAAATAAAAAATATAATTAGGGATGAGATAAATTTTGAATTTTGCAATATTTTACGCGCTAATTTAATTTCCAAAATTACGTTCTCGAAAAAAAATACTTTTAATAAAAATATAAAAATATAAATTAAACTTTGTTGCAACATATATAAAATAAAAAATATAATTAGGGATGAGATAAATTTTGAATTTTGCAATATTTTACGCGCTAATTTAATTTCCAAAATTACGTTCTCGAAAAAAAATACTTTTAATAAAAATATAAAAATATAAATTAAATTTTGTTGCAACATATATAAAATAAAAAATATAATTAGGGATGAGATAAATTTTGAATTTTGCAATATTTTACGCGCTAATTTAATTTCCAAAATTACGTTCTCGAAAAAAAATACTTTTAACAAAGAGATAAAAATATATTTTAAATTTTGTTGCAACAAATATAAAATAAAAAATATAATTAGGGGTGAGAGAAATTTTGAATTTTGCAATATTTTACGCGCTAATTTAATTTCCAAAATTACGTTCTCGAAAAAAAATACTTTTAATAAAATATAAAAATATAAATTAAATTTTGTTGCAACAAATATAAAATATAATTTGGAATGAGATAAATTTTGAATTTTGCAATATTTTACGCGCTAATTTAATTTCCAAAATTACGTTCTCGAAAAAAAAATACTTTTAATAAAACTATACAAATATAAATTAAATTTTTTTGCAACAAATATAAAATAAAAAATATAATTAGGGATGAGATAAATTTTGAATTTTGCAATATTTTACGCGCTAATTTAATTTCCAAAATTACGTTCTCGAAAAAAAATACTTTTAATAAAACTATACAAATATAAATTAAATGTTTTTGCAACAAATATAAAATAAAAAATATAATTAGGGATGAGAAAAATTTTGAATTTTGCAATATTTTACGCGCTAATTTAATTTCCAAAATTACGTTCTCGAAAAAAAAAATACTTTTAATAAAACTACACAAATATAAATTAAATTTTTTTGCAACAAATATAAAATAAAAAATATAATTAGGGATGAGATAAATTTTGAATTTTGCAATATTTTACGCGCTAATTTAATTTCCAAAATCACGTTCTCGAAAAAAAATACTTTTAATAAAAATATAAATTAAATTTTTTTGCAACAAATATAAAATAAAAAATATAATTAGGGATGAGAAAAATTTTGAATTTTGCAATATTTTACGCGCTAATTTAATTTCCAAAATTACGTTCTCGAAAAAAAATACTTTTAATAAAAATATAAAAATATAAATTAAATTTTGTTGCAACATATATAAAATAAAAAATATAATTTGGAATGAGATAAATTTTGAATTTTGCAATATTTTACGCGCTAATTTAATTTCCAAAATTACGTTCTCGAAAAAAAAATACTTTTAATAAAACTATACAAATATAAATTAAATTTTTTTGCAACAAATATAAAATAAAAAATATAATTAGGGATGAGATAAATTTTGAATTTTGCAATATTTTACGCGCTAATTTAATTTTTAAAATTACGTTCTCGAAAAAAATACTTTTAATAAAAATATAAATTAAATTTTTTTGCAACAAATATAAAATAAAAAATATAATTAGGGATGAGAAAAATTTTGAATTTTGCAATATTTTACACGCTAATTTAATTTCCAAAATTACGTTCTCGAAAAAAAATACTTTTAATAAAACTATACAAATATAAATTAAATTTTTTTGCAACAAATATAAAATAAAAAATATAATTAGGGGTGAGATAAATTTTGAATTTTGCAATATTTTACGCGCTAATTTAATTTCCAAAATTACGTTCTCGAAAAAAAATACTTTTAATAAAAATATAAATTAAATTTTGTTGCAACATATATAAAATAAAAAATATAATTAGGGATGAGATAAATTTTGAATTTTGCAATATTTTACGCGTTAATTTAATTTCCAAAATTACGTTCTCGAAAAAAAATACTTTTAATAAAATATAAAAATATAAATTAAATTTTGTTGCAACAAATATAAAATATAATTTGGAATGAGATAAATTTTGAATTTTGCAATATTTTACGCGCTAATTTAATTTTTAAAATTACGTTCTCGAAAAAAAATACTTTTAATAAAAATATAAATTAAATTTTGTTGCAACAAATATAAAATATAATTTGGAATGAGATAAATTTTGAATTTTGCAATATTTTACGCGCTAATTTAATTTTTAAAATTACGTTCTCGAAAAAAAATACTTTTAATAAAAATATAAATTAAATTTTTTTGCAACAAATATAAAATAAAAAATATAATTAGGGATGAGAAAAATTTTGAATTTTGCAATATTTTACACGCTAATTTAATTTCCAAAATTACGTTCTCGAAAAAAAATACTTTTAATAAAAATATAAAAATATAAATTAAATTTTGTTGCAACATATATGAAATCAAAAATATAATTAGGGATGAGATAAATTTTGAATTTTGCAATATTTTACGCGTTAATTTAATTTCCAAAATTACGTTCTCGAAAAAAAATACTTTTAATAAAATATAAAAATATAAATTAAATTTTGTTGCAACAAATATAAAATATAATTTGGAATGAGATAAATTTTGAATTTTGCAATATTTTACGCGCTAATTTAATTTCCAAAATTACGTTCTCGAAAAAAAAAATACTTTTAATAAAAATATAAAACTATAAATTAAATTTTGTTGCAACATATATAAAATAAAAAATATAATTAGGGATGAGATAAATTTTGAATTTTGCAATATTTTACGCGTTAATTTAATTTCCAAAATTACGTTCTCGAAAAAAAATACTTTTAATAAAATATAAAAATATAAATTAAATTTTGTTGCAACATATATAAAATAAAAAATATAATTAGGGATGAGATAAATTTTGAATTTTGCAATATTTTACGCGCTAATTTAATTTCCAAAATTACGTTCTCGAAAAAAAAATACTTTTAATAAAATATAAAAATATAAATTAAATTTTGTTGCAACAAATATAAAATATAATTTGGAATGAGATAAATTTTGAATTTTGCAATATTTTACGCGCTAATTTAATTTCCAAAATTACGTTCTCGAAAAAAAATACTTTTAATAAAACTACACAAATATAAATTAAATTTTTTTGCAAAAAATATAAAATAAAAAATGTAATTAGGGATGAGATAAATTTTGAATTTTGCAATATTTTACGCGCTAATTTAATTTCCAAAATTACGTTCTCGAAAAAAAATACTTTTAATAAAACTATACAAATATAAATTAAATTTTTTTGCAACAAATATAAAATAAAAAATATAATTAGGGGTGAGATAAATTTTGAATTTTGCAATATTTTACGCGCTAATTTAATTTCCAAAATTACGTTCTCGAAAAAAAATACTTTTAATAAAAATATAAATTAAATTTTGTTGCAACATATATAAAATAAAAAATATAATTAGGGATGAGATAAATTTTGAATTTTGCAATATTTTACGCGCTAATTTAATTTCCAAAATTACGTTCTCGAAAAAAAATACTTTTAATAAAACTACACAAATATAAATTAAATTTTTTTGCAACAAATATAAAATAAAAAATATAATTAGGGATGAGATAAATTTTGAATTTTGCAATATTTTACGCGCTAATTTAATTTCCAAAATTACGTTCTCGAAAAAAAATACTTTTAATAAAAATATAAAAATATAAATTAAATTTTGTTGCAACATATATAAAATAAAAAATATAATTAGGGATAAGATAAATTTTGAATTTTGCAATATTTTACGCGCTAATTTAATTTCCAAAATTACGCTCTCGAAAAAAAATACTTTTAATAAAATATAAAAATATAAATTAAATTTTGTTGCAACAAATATAAAATAAAAAATATAATTAGGGGTGAGAGAAATTTTGAATTTTGCAATATTTTACGCGCTAATTTAATTTCCAAAATTACGCTCTCGAAAAAAAATACTTTTAATAAAATATAAAAATATAAATTAAATTTTGTTGCAACAAATATAATATATAAAATATAATTTGGAATGAGATAAATTTTGAATTTTGCAATATTTTACGCGCTAATTTAATTTCCAAAATTACGTTCTCGAAAAAAAAATACTTTTAATAAAACTATAAAAATATAAATTAAATTTTGTTGCAACAAATATAAAATAAAAAATATAACTAGGGATGAGATAAATTTTGAATTTTGCAATATTTTACGCGCTAATTTAATTTCCAAAATAACGTTCTCGAGGTCTTTTTTATAAACAAATAAAAATATTGTTAATTTGTTTATAAAAAGAGACCTCAAGCTTATAATAAAAAATTTAATTGTTGCTGAGGGCAAAATATTATGAGCTTGCAAAAATGAAATAGTTAAATAAACTCAAAAATTTTGGAAAAATTACATCTTTCGCAAAAAAAACCCAGAAATTCGCGAAAAAGTGCAAAATTTTAATTTTATTAAAAATCGCTAAAACTATAAACAATGCTAAAAATTTGGCTAAGACGCGAAAATAGCGAAAATTCGCCAGCAGTTGTAAAATCCTAAACAAGCCCTAAAATTTATTAGAAATCGCCAAAACTTTTAACAATAAAAAAAAATCGAAGAGAACGCGAAAAAATGTTCGCGAAAAATTTCTAAATTAATTACTTGCACATGAAATCAAAATCACAAGAATTTTTCTCATCTATTTTTAAGTTGCTTAATCACATTTGAATTTATACTGAAAAAATAAAAATAATAAACAAATAAAATAAAATAATAAATAATAAACCAAAACGAACAGACTCGTACATACATATCTGTTGACTTTTGACTTGAAAAATTTTTTAATAAAAAAATGCTTAATGTAAATTAGGTATAACCACCGACATGAATCCAAAACATGTTCAACGAAATATGATATGAAACATTTTAATGTTTAATAAGTATTTTTTTGCTGTATTTGCCACAGTTTGGCGTTTGCTCCAAACTATTCATACAAAAACGTACAAAATAAATTTGGCTATTGTTTTGCTTCATTTCCGTAATGTTTTAAGCACAATTGGGACGAACAACAAACTTTGTACTATGTGTACAGCCACCAAAGCTTAACATTCGTGAAAATTAAACAACAGCCCGAATCGATTACAATTTTCGAAGGAGAACATAACTTGGTATGTACAAGAAGGAGTTACCTTAATTGTTGCAAAGCTGTGGTTTTTACTGATATCTTCTAAACAGCTGGCACATTTTTCTTAAAACATAAATACGAACCATCTCGATCAATTCAACTTTCAAACGAAAAACAAAACTAAATCAACATCGGTCCAGCCGTTTGGTTTGTACGTGGACTCGAACAGACATACAGAAAATATAAATTTTTTTGTATTAATTTTACTTAATGCATTTTTTTAATTGCACAAATTCTATACAAAACCTTTTTAAAAAGAGATAATAAAAGAGAGATGGTAATGATTCAATGACCACAACTTTTACTGCAATAAGAACTATTATGAAAATCTAAAAGGGGCAGCAAATTTCATAAAATGAAATGTTCATTTCCTTTACATAATGCAAATTATCTACACAACAAGACCATTTTACTTTGTGCATATGATTCGGTATGTCTTAAACTTTAAGACGTACTTAAAATTTAAGACTTAAATCATCATAACTTGTTGTTCTTATTGTGGTCCGTAAACTTTATTGTAAAAATTTTGCACTATTGAATGAAATAGTATTGAAGTAGGTGGTGTATTTTGTTGTACAAAGGTTAACTCCACACTGAAACAAAAAGTTGTGTTGAATTTCGTTTGTTGCCACCAAAAATTAAAAAGTTGTCAATGCTGCTACGAGTCCACAGATATCTATTGTATTTTTAATTTAATCGCGAATTTTATTTGTTTTTCGTTTGTGAATTTTATTTTTAAATTTAGGGGAAATTTTTTACAATATGAAAAATAAAATTCGTTCGAATTAAATTCGATTGCGAAAGAAATTAATTCAAGCACTCTTCCCCTACCCAGATTTACATATACCGTGCACCTGATTGTATATGTATTTTCTTTTATTACGCTTTAGAAAGAATTCTATCTTTACGTTTTATTTTTTAAATAGGCTTTAATCAATAAATGAAGAAAAGGTTTTTTATTGCACTTAATCAACAATTTTCAGTAGAGATGAAAAACTGTCTGTGGTTCCATTTTAAAGTAGTAATAAGCAAATTCCAATTGAAAATATATTTTACAATTTTGCAATTATTGGGGAAAAAAATCTAGATATGTATGTTTTGAAGAGTCACAACTTAAAAAAAATGTGAGCAATTTTATCATAGAGACAGATACATTTCGAATTTAAATCATAAAGTAAAACAATTTTCATCAACAGTACGAACCAAATTTAACTTGAATAAAAGGCTCAATTCAAAATAATGGATGTTGTAGGTTGATTTCTTGCAAAAATTTAAGATTTTGAGTTAATACCCTCTTGTTGATCAAGTGCGATCGATATATGACTTGAAAAATAAAAAGCCTGCTTAGTATTAATTTGGGCACCGTAACATTACGTTTGGTTCATTCCACAGCAAAAGTATTCAATATTTTGATAACTATTTTTACAGCAGGGAAACCGCCCTATGCTCCAGTGGAAGTTAGAGGAATATACATACATATATGTACATACATATGTATGTATATGGTTTTTTGGTGTGACGTAGTAATGCATAAATAAGATATTTATCCGTTTCAGAACATTTCATGAATTTTGGCATCGATTTGTGTTCATGCATATTTTACCCTTTACAACATGTTTTTGCATATTATTGCAGTATTTCTTAAGCGCATAGTTTTAGAGCATATTTGACGCTTTTAGGGCATATTTTGATAGTTTATACAAGTTTTTTTAATTTTCATATTCAATGTTCTATGAATGAGGTGCATTTATATTTATTTGATACGCCATTGTTACGGACTTTAGTTTGACTAAAAATTTGGTTTTGCTATTTGTGACGGATTACCTCGATTATATTAGTAGACGTTTAAGGGATATTTTCAACCAATAAAAGTTTATTTAGATGAGACAGGCAACAGTTTTTATTTAAAAATCTTGTTCAATATTTTCTTGTTTATTGCAATAAAGAAAAGGCTTTTCACATTTATCCAAAATACAGATCCAACATTTTAATTTTGATATTGTGGTGTCTTTTGAAGTCGAAGTTAAATTTGTACGGCCGTATCAAAAAATTAATTTGTAATATTTGCTTGATTAAAATATTACATTTTATCCACGTTTTTGGTCGTTCGTCATTTCCGAATAGGTTGAACTTGTACTATTCCGTAAAAATAACTCTTTCCCAAAACTTAGATTTATTAAGATGGGCATGTAATCCAGCATAAGTATATCGTTTAGTTTTATTTATTTTTTTGACTATACACATTTATAATCCAACTTTCTTTAACAAACGGCTAATTGTATTACATAGTATCTACAAGAATTCCATAATTATTTTTAGGGTCCCCTTTCAGTTTTGTGCAACTTCTGTTTGTATTTTTTCGCAATTTCCCTTTAAATTTTGGGGCTTAGTACATCATCAAGCCTTCCTGTTCGTCTCGATTGCGGCAAACTTTGATTCTTTTGTAGTTCTAATGATTGCTTGGATTGTAAATTTAGAAAAATTAAAGATTTGTCCGGCTTTTGTTGCCGAATTCTCTTCATTTGAAAGCTTGATGGCTAATTTTCGAACGTCGGTTGATATTTCCTTATTTGTTTCCATTTTTTCAACTACTGCTAATTATGAAAGCAAAATCCAACACATATTGTTAAAACAAGACTAACTAAATGAACACAAAATTATAAATATAACGTGCTACTATATTTGTATTTAATACAATTCAAACGCGTATGTACACTTTTGCCACGTTTGCTAAGCGTAATTTTTCAGTAGTTTTTACTTTACCAAAAAAGGTAACATTGTTTTTTTAGGGTTTCTATCTCAATATAATACTCAAGACACAATATTTTCAAAAATTAAATACTAAATAAAAATTATGAACAAAAGATATGAAATTCCTAAAATCATATGTAGAGTTTTGCGGCTAAGTGTACATACGATAAATCTTTGCTCATTCATATTTTAATAGTAACAAAACCTTGGTTAGTAATTCGTAAAGCATTTAATTTTTATTGAATAAATTTAAATACAAATAATTATAATTAAAGTACAAAGATAAAACTTTAATTTAAAAAGTTGCTTTTTCTGATAGTAAAAGATCATTTATTAATACACAAACACCATTAGATATAATGATAACTGCAATATACATATGTAGATAGTCTGGATACTTAGCATCCATTTCCTTAAAGTTATTGATGCATCATCCAATATCCTCCATATTTAGAATTTTTTTCTGCAATATTTTTTCTAACCATCGCCGTTTTTCTTCACCTTTAACGTACATATATTTCGGAGTGTCCTAGATTAGCTTTAAAAAATTTACAAACGCTTTGATATTAAACAGTTCCATCGTTCCAGCTCAAGTGATGACAATGTTTTGTTAACCAGTTTCTTTTGCTTTTATGTAGTTAAAAATTTAAAATCAAAAGGAGGTTTTATGATCAAATTGAAGTAGTGATTATTATTGAAAACGACTGCTACTTCTTTTGGTATAAATTAGTTTTGAAACCTTGCAAGTCTATGAAAACTATATTATTTTCCATCTTTTTTAATTTATAAGATTTTACGAACTTATCATCTTATAGGTACATACATACATATGTATTCAATTAGACAATCATAAATAAGAATGCAGTAAGCTGATGTTTTGGCTGGAATATTTATTGCTGTTTAAAATTCAATTTTTATGTCAATTGGTCCTTTATTAAGTGTTTCGTTTTGATAATTAACATACATATACTACAATAATGGGCGCTTTATTCTTAAACTTTTGAGAAGTTAGAAGAGGTTGCGATTCCTTCATACCATAGTTTTGTTGAAATCTTACATACATACATATCATATAGAATCGCGAAGCGTTAATTTTTAAATTTCATCTTAAGATCGTCATATGGATATGAAACTAAATTCAAATGTACTTTTAGATTAGTGAGATCGCAATTAACAAACTTTTTTTCTTGCTGAAATGCAATCATTACAAAACGGAGTCGCTCTCTACTTGCAGCCATCTTTAGATTCCAGATGTGGCAAGTTCCTGCAGTTAATTGTGGATTTACATGACAATCCCAACTGCGGAATGTTATTGGTATAGAAGCAGCATTATTTATCATTTTAATCATATTCAATTTACTATGATCGGATAAGTGTACATACATGGTGAATTCTCCATGAGATTATCGAAATTGTACGTTTTGGTTTGTCAGCAGAAGTGCTCGATTGTACGAGATCTTCATCATTCTTGTTACGCCTTCATGTTTACCATTTACTATTATTTTACTATATATATAGTCTTCAGCAAATCCTACGAAGATTTTAAGTAGAACATATAAATTAAAATATGCATTTTCAATATTCAAATTATCAATTTTGTTCCATCCAGCATTTTGCAGGACAGTGCTTTCCGTTGGTTATAAAGAAATCAGATTTTTTATGATGCTTGTGTGTCCTAAATACCTTGTATGATCAAGTTCAATACTATTAAGTTCATAACGGATTTCATCACAAAGCTGTTTTTTAATTTAAAGCTTTAATTCCAGATACATACATATACATAACTTTCACCGGGCAATACGTACAAATCTTGATTTTGTATTGAAATACGAATTTCATCATTATTGTTGTATGATTGTAGATATGGTACATACATACATATTTATGTATGTGTGATAGTCTTTTTTGATTATACTCTCATCAGATAATGGGTTATCTAGTACATCCATTATTGAATTAATTTTTTCGTTTTCAATTTTAAATTTAAGGACTTGAGAAAGTTTTGATTTGGTTAGATTTTTTCGTTTGACTGATCTCTTGAACTGTCGCTTAGGTTCAAGTATAGTTTTAGAATTATATACAGATTTATTCTTTGATATGTTTGTGTTATATATGTATTATCATTATTTAGTTGGTCTCAAATGTATACGAATGGTTATTTCCTCTTCTCGGAAATTTATTAGGTTACCGTGCTGATCAACCACGCCTGGAGCTGGTGAACTAATCTCTTGGGAGTTGACTGGTAAATAAATTAGATTTCTATGGATTTCATCTATTTTATAGCCTGGAGGAACATTAATCAGAAATTCGTGTAGTGCGTGTGCCTTGGAATTGTTCATGTATGTATTAACAGCGATTCTACTTTCAACTCGCAAGATATTTTCCTTAAATACATTGACTGGAAGATCTGAGCAATGATCTTGATTTGGAGTCAGAATTTTAGTATTAATTCCTAAAAGTTTTCCAATTGTATTTTCTTTTTCTGAAATCTATTAAATCTTTATACATATATAGCTATTAATTTTAATTTGCATTGTATTGTTATTAGTTTCTATTCGAATTTTATTTGTTGGACTGCAGTCTTTATATTGTTTATCTAAGTAATCAACTATATTAATTAATTGATAAGATCCAATTGGTATTTTAATTACATGTTCTCCTATGTGAAACATATTGTTATAGACATCTATATTCGGTATGCTATTATATGAATAAAAAGCAGTTAGAGCGCACTCATAAGCTCCATTTAACTCGATAGGAGGGAAGTAATTTGCAGATAACTCTGATGAGCTAGAGCGCAAAGTAAGTGTATTGACATTATGACAATCTGATTGCAAATAAATAAAACTTACTGCAATATTGTTTATAAAAACGCTTTATATATTATTACATTATGTGCTAAATATAAGTAATGTTGTTGTTGATTTACTCCAACTGCGATATATCATCTTTACTTATCCAAGAATTGTGTTGACTAGAAAACCCCAACGATTTAACATATGCCTCTTCTCCTTTAGTTTTAAGAACCTTTTAAACTAGACATGTGTTTGGATATCTTCATGGAATCCACCTTTAACAGATTTCCAAAATAATCTTGTAATATGTACATATGTATGTTGTAATATATGTATTTTGAACTCTTTTGATTGTGAACATTTCTGTTGTCCAGCTTGGTGTATAGATAGGCCTTTTCAAAAGTATGTTTATGTTTGCTTATGCGTACATAATCTCCAACATTAAATTTTGATATTTTATACATCTTCAAAATGTATTTAGCATTTTTTTACTCATTTGTTGAGTTGACTTTAATTGGAGGCATTTTAATTGTACGATGAAATTTTTTGTTGTATTCATAAAGTAAATCTTTATATATGTATATCAATCCACTTACATATGTATATGAACCATTAAAGCTAAATTCTTTCCACATCGTCCCTTTTAATGTTCTATTAAATCGTTCTACTATTGATGCTTTCATACTGCTATATGTTGAGTAGTTATTAATGTTGTATTTCTGCATTAATTTTCTAAAGTGTGTATTGAGAAATTCTTCAGCATCATCCGTTTGCAAGTTTTTTGGAACTCGTCCTAACTGAAAAATATTTTCCATTGCCTTTCTTGTTTTGAGTGCAGTTTTTGTTTTCAGCGGTACTGCCCATGAGCATTTTGAGAGTGTGTCAATTACAGTGAACCCATTTCAACTAAATCATTTTGCCAAAGATCATCTAATCGTTTCATCACAACTCTACGGCGTACAAAAATTGTTCGGGCTTACTTATGGAGTTCGTCAACTAAGTTTCTTTTTTGGTGACATTGAGTAGTCTTACGGATTTTTTCCGAGTATTGTGATATATTTGATGCACTTTCAGATATTGATACGAACATGTAATTTTTTAATCTATAAATTTTCTCATTCGGCAGTTCAATTTGTTCTTCAAAAGATGATTTAATTTTTAAAATGTTTTTTTTTTAATTTAATTTAATTGACTTCTACCTGTAATTTTATTTCGCTTTGTAATTCCTTGATCTGTAATTGAATAGTTTATTGAATTAGATTATTGTCTTCCTCAAAGTAATCTAAGAATTTGGCTATTAGTCTTTCGATTTGAGTTTGCAAAAACAATATATTTTCCTCCACAGCTTTTGCAACATTTTTAAACCTTTTGTTTTGGATATCAATGTTGTTCGTATCCACAAAGAACCCCAGCAGTTTAGGTGAATTTTCAAAGAAATTATGCTGCAATGCTAGTATCGTTTAAATAATGTCCAAATTTGTCAGAGATACTTTATATACATCCATAAGTATGTATGTATGTATGTATTTTTATACTTTATTAAAGTTAGTGTACTCGTATTATATTCACTTCACATAGTTCTTCAATAATTGATACAATCTCGTTATTGTGATTAGTATGATCTGCAGCTTGTGATGCGAGCAGTAGTCGAAGTCGATCTACTAACTCATTGGGATTATCCCAATATACATATAGTTTTGTTTTCGGGGGTAAAGTGCGTTATTCCATCACCTTTGTAATTAGGAATGTATGTATTCTGAGTATTTTCTTTGAATATTTTTTTAAATTATATGCTTATATTTATTTATATCCTTTTATTCCCTTGATCTGGCCATCAGGTTTATAGTCTCTCCTGCATGCATTAGTTGTAGATTTCAAGTTAAAATTTGTCATAGTTTTTTGGTGTTTTATGAAACGTTAGAGAAAATAGTTAAGGTGTTGGAGCCCATATTTGAGCACCAACTTGTATTTTATCTTCATTCAGTTTCATTAATTATTGAAATCTTTATGTGGGCCATAGTTTGCATCTAGTTCATTTCTTCCTTCCAATACTGGTAAGTCAGTATAAGTGTCTTCGGTATTGAAAGTCTGTGATTAAAAATCATCTTCATCGTCGTCATCATCATTCTAATTGTTAGTATCTGCAAGTTTCTTTGGTGTACTTGTACTGATGGTTTCTGAAGCTTTAAACTTCTATTATTTTCAACTTCTCTGTCTTGATTTCACGTTCTTCTTTCACGGGCATTTTTTAATATTTTTAGAAGTATTTATGAATTTTTTTTTGAGAGGTTCTGTTATAGGTTCAGATGTATCTCTTATTTGTGCACGTGTATCTGTTTCACCAGTTTTTATACTACGATGTTTTTTCTTCAATACATTTCTTGTCGAAACCAACTGCTTTAAAACTTTCTCATCTATGTTTGCTAACAGCAAATAGCAGAACAGGTATCAGCTTAAAACCTATTCTGATAACCTAATCTGAAACCTGATCTGCTAACCTAATCTGAAACCTGATCTGTTAACCTGATCTGATAACCTAATAAAATACATAGTAACCTGATCTGATAGCTGATAAGCTAATCTGATATTTAACGTTATTAAATATGGATGAGAAAGTTTTAAAAGAGCTGGTTACAACAAGAAATGTTCTGAAGAAAAAGCTCTGTAGTATAAAAACTGATGTAATAGATACGCTTAATTTAATTTTCATTTAAGCCTATAACAGAACCTCTCAAAGAATGTTTAAATAGTTCTAAAAATATTGTCAGAATCCTCAAGAAAGAAGAAAGTAAATTCTAATCAAAAATCTAAGCATCAGTCAAGATATAGACAACTACACCAAAGAAACTTGTATAAGGAACAATATTTGATAACACCATCTTATTTAATGATGCGAATGACCCCTATGACAAGGATGAAGATGAGACTTCCAACACAGAAGAGAGTTGTACAGAGTTATCACTCTTGGAAGCGAGAAATTAATTAGATATTTACTATGATCTACATGGAGATTACAATAACGAATGGAAATTTTGTAGTATTAACATTGAGCCAAATGAAGATAAAATTAAATTTTGCGGTCAAAGATGGGCTCTAACATCTCTTTTTTTTCTTTAATGTTTCATAAAACACCAAAGAACTGAAATCTACAAAAAAAATTAAGTACAACTAATGCATGCATGCAGGTCAGATCAAGGGAACGAGAGGATATAAATATAAGCATATAATTCAAAAAATATTCAAGTAAAATACTCAGAAGAGTAGTGTAGTAGCTAATGCAGCAATTCCTAATTCCAAAGGTGATGGAATAATGTACTTTAACCCCCAAAAACAAAACTATATGTCGAGCCATAACACATTTTTTGAACTTCGATTTTTTGACGAAAATCTACTACTTTCGATCGCAAATAATAGATTTTGGTGAAAAATTTTAGTTCCAAATTTATGTCGCTTAAGCTCTTTTAGCGGTTATGACGCGATAAATTGGGATGATCCCAATGAGTTAGTAGATCGTCTTCGACTTTTCCTTGCATCACAAGCTGCTGGTGATACTAATCACAATAATGATATTGTGTCAATTATTGAAGAACTACGTGAAGCGAATATAATACGAGTACACTAACTTTAATAAAGTATACACATACATACACACATATGTATGTATATAACGTATCTCGTGACAAATTTGGACATCACTTAATGATACTAGCATTGCAGCATAATTTCTTTGAAAATTCACCTAAACTGCTGGGGTTCTTTTTGGATACGAACAGCAACGTTGATATCCAAAACAAAAGGTTTAAAAATGTTGCAAAAGCTGTGGAGGAAAATATATTGTTTTTGCAAACTCAAATCGAAAGACTACTAGCCAAATTCTTAGATTACTTTGAGGAAGACAATAATCTAATTCAATAAACTATTCAATTACAGATCAAGGAATTACAAAGCGAAATAAAATTACAGGTAGAAGTCAATTATAAAATTAAAAAAAAAAACATTTTAAAAATTAAATCATCTTTTGAAGAACAAATTGAACTGCCGAATGAGAAAATTTATAGATTAAAAAATTACATGTTCGTATCAATATCTGAAAGTGCATCAAATATATCACAATACTCGCAAAAAAATCCGTAAGACTACTCAATGTCACCAAAAAAGAAACTTAGTTGACGAACTCCATAAGTAAGCCCGAACAATTTTTGTACGCCGTAGAGTTGTGATGAAACGATTAGATGATCTTTGGCAAAATGATTTAGTTGAAATGGGTTCACTGTAATTGACACACTCTCAAAATGCTCATGGGCAGTACCGCTGAAAACAAAAACTGCACTCAAAACAAGAAAGGCAATGGAAAATATTTTTCAGTTAGGACGAGTTCCAAAAAACTTGCAAACGGATGATGCTGAAGAATTGCTCAATACACACTTTAGAAAATTAATGCAGAAATACAACATTAATAACTACTCAACATATAGCAGTATGAAAGCATCAATAGTAGAACGATTTAATAGAACATTAAAAGGGACGATGTGGAAAGAATTTAGCTTTAATGGTTCATATACATATGTAAGTGGATTGATATACATATATAAAGATTTACTTTATGAATACAACAAAAAATTTCATCGTACAATTAAAATGCCTCCAATTAAAGTCAACTCAACAAATGAGTAAAAAAATGCTAAATACATTTTGAAGATGTATAAAATATCAAAATTTAATGTTGGAGATTATGTACGCATAAGCAAACAGAAACATACTTTTGAAAAGGCCTATCTATACACCAAACTGGACAACAGAAATGTTCACAATCAAAAGAGTTCAAAATACATATATTACAACATACATATGTACATATTACAAGATTATTTTGGAAATCTGTTAAAGGTGGATTCCATGAAGATATCCAAACACATGTCTAGTTGAAAAGGTTCTTAAAACTAAAGGAGAGGAGGCATATGTTAAATCGTTGGGGTTTTCTAGTCAACACAATTCTTGGATAAGTAAAGATGATATATCGCAGTTGGAGTAAATCAACAACAACATTACTTATATTTAGCACATAATGTAATAATATATAAAGCGTTTTTATAAACAATATTGCAGTAAGTTTTATTTATTTGCAATCAGATTGTCATAATGTCAATACACTTACTTTGCGCTCTAGCTCATCAGAGTTATCTGCAAATTACTTCCCTCCTATCGAGTTAAATGGAGCTTATGAGTGCGCTCTAACTGCTTTTTATTCATATAATAGCATACCGAATATAGATGTCTATAACAATATGTTTCACATAGGAGAACATGTAATTAAAATACCAATTGGATCTTATCAATTAATTAATATAGTTGATTACTTAGATAAACAATATAAAGACTGCAGTCCAACAAATAAAATTCGAATAGAATCTAATAACAATACAATGCAAATTAAAATTAATAGCTATATATGTATAAAGATTTAATAGATTTCAGAAAAAGAAAATACAATTGGAAAACTTTTAGGAATTAATACTAAAATTCTGACTCCAAATCAAGATCATTGCTCAGATCTTCCAGTCAATGTATTTAAGGAAAATATCTTGCGAGTTGAAAGTAGAATCGCTGTTAATACATACATGAACAATTCCAAGGCACACGCACTACACGAATTTCTGATTAATGTTCCTCCAGGCTATAAAATAGATGAAATCCATAGAAATCTAATTTATTTACCAGTCAACTCCCAAGAGATTAGTTCACCAGCTCCAGGCGTGGTTGATCAGCACGGTAACCTAATAAATTTCCGAGAAGAGGAAATAACCATTCGTATACATTTGAGACCAACTAAATAATGATAATACATATATAACACAAACATATCAAAGAATAAATCTGTATATAATTCTAAAACTATACTTGAACCTAAGCGACAGTTCAAGAGATCAGTCAAACGAAAAAATCTAACCAAATCAAAACTTTCTCAAGTCCTTAAATTTAAAATTGAAAACGAAAAAATTAATTCAATAATGGATGTACTAGATAACCCATTATCTGATGAGAGTATAATCAAAAAAGACTATCACACATACATAAATATGTATGTATGTACCATATCTACAATCATACAACAATAATGATGAAATTCGTATTTCAATACAAAATCAAGATTTGTACGTATTGCCCGGTGAAAGTTATGTATATGTATGTATCTGGAATTAAAGCTTTAAATTAAAAAACAGCTTTGTGATGAAATCCGTTATGAACTTAATAGTATTGAACTTGATCATACAAGGTATTTAGGACACACAAGCATCCTAAAAAATCTGATTTCTTTATAACCAACGGAAAGCACTGTCCTGCAAAATGCTGGATGGAACAAAATTGATAATTTGAATATTGAAAATGCATATTTTAATTTATATGTTCCACTTAAAATGTTCGTAGGATTTGCTGAAGACTATATATATAGTAAAATAATAGTAAATGGTAAACATGAAGGCGTAACAAGAATGATGAAGATCTCGTACAATCGAGCACTTCTGCTGACAAACCAAAACGTACAATTTCGATAATCTCATGGAGAATTCACCATGTATGTACACTTATCCGATCATAGTAAATTGAATATGATTAAAATGATAAATAATGCTGCTTCTATACCAATAACATTCCGCAGTTGGGATTGTCATGTAAATCCACAATTAACTGCAGGAACTTGCCACATCTGGAATCTAAAGATGGCTGCAAGTAGAGAGCGACTCCGTTTTGTAATGATTGCATTTCAGCAAGAAAAAAAGTTTGTTAATTGCGATCTCACTAATCTAAAAGTACATTTGAATTTAGTTTCATATCCATATGATGATCTTAAGATGAAATTTAAAAATTAACGCTTCGCGATTCCATATGATATGTATGTATGTAAGATTTCAACAAAACTATGGTATGAAGGAATCGCAACCTCTTCTAACTTCTCAAAAGTTTAAGAATAAAGCGCCCATTATTGTAGTATATGTATGTTAATTATCAAAACGAAACACTTAATAAAGGACCAATTGACATAAAAATTGAATTTTAAACAGCAATAAATATTCCAGCCAAAACATCAGCTTACTGCATTCTTATTTATGATTGTCTAATTGAATACATATGTATGTATGTACCTATAAGATGATAAGTTCGTAAAATCTTATAAATTAAAAAAGATGGAAAATAATATAGTTTTCATAGACTTGCAAGGTTTCAAAACTAATTTATACCAAAAGAAGTAGCAGTCGTTTTCAATAATAATCACTACTTCAATTTGATCATAAAACCTCCTTTTGATTTTAAATTTTTAACTACATAAAAGCAAAAGAAACTGGTTAACAAAACATTGTCATCACTTGAGCTGGAACGATGGAACTGTTTAATATCAAAGCGTTTGTAAATTTTTTAAAGCTAATCTAGGACACTCCGAAATATATGTACGTTAAAGGTGAAGAAAAACGGCGATGGTTAGAAAAAATATTGCAGAAAAAAATTCTAAATATGGAGGATATTGGATGATGCATCAATAACTTTAAGGAAATGGATGCTAAGTATCCAGACTATCTACATATGTATATTGCAGTTATCATTATATCTAATGGTGTTTGTGTATTAATAAATGATCTTTTACTATCAGAAAAAGCAACTTTTTAAATTAAAGTTTTATCTTTGTACTTTAATTATAATTATTTGTATTTAAATTTATTCAATAAAAATTAAATGCTTTACGAATTACTAACCAAGGTTTTGTTACTATTAAAATATGAATGAGCAAAGATTTATCGTATGTACACTTAGCCGCAAAACTCTACATATGATTTTAGGAATTTCATATCTTTTGTTCATAATTTTTATTTAGTATTTAATTTTTGAAAATATTGTGTCTTGAGTATTATATTGAGATAGAAAACCTAAAAAAACAATGTTACCTTTTTTGGTAAAGTAAAAACTACTGAAAAATTACGCTTAGCAAACGTGGCAAAAGTGTACATACGCGTTTGAATTGTATTAAATACAAATATAGTAGCACGTTATATTTATAATTTTGTGTTCATTTAGTTAGTCTTGTTTTAACAATATGTGTTGGATTTTGCTTTCATAATTAGCAGTAGTTGAAAAAATGGAAACAAATAAGGAAATATCAACCGACGTTCGAAAATTAGCCATCAAGCTTTCAAATGAAGAGAATTCGGCAACAAAAGCCGGACAAATCTTTAATTTTTCTAAATTTACAATCCAAGCAATCATTAGAACTACAAAAGAATCAAAGTTTGCCGCAATCGAGACGAACAGGAAGGCTTGATGATGGACTAAGCCCCAAAATTTAAAGGGAAATTGCGAAAAAATACAAACAGAAGTTGCACAAAACTGAAAGGGGACCCTAAAAATAATTATGGAATTCTTGTAGATACTATGTAATACAATTAGCCGTTTGTTAAAGAAAGTTGGATTATAAATGTGTATAGTCAAAAAAATAAATAAAACTAAACGATATACTTATGCTGGATTACATGCCCATCTTAATAAATCTAAGTTTTGGGAAAGAGTTATTTTTACGGAATAGTACAAGTTCAACCTATTCGGAAATGACGAACGACCAAAAACGTGGATAAAATGTAATATTTTAATCAAGCAAATATTACAAATTAATTTTTTGATACGGCCGTACAAATTTAACTTCGACTTCAAAAGACACCACAATATCAAAATTAAAATGTTGGATCTGTATTTTGGATAAATGTGAAAAGCCTTTTCTTTATTGCAATAAACAAGAAAATATTGAACAAGATTTTTAAATAAAAACTGTTGCCTGTCTCATCTAAATAAACTTTTATTGGTTGAAAATATCCCTTAAACGTCTACTAATATAATCGAGGTAATCCGTCACAAATAGCAAAACCAAATTTTTAGTCAAACTAAAGTCCGTAACAATGGCGTATCAAATAAATATAAATGCACCTCATTCATAGAACATTGAATATGAAAATTAAAAAAACTTGTATAAACTATCAAAATATGCCCTAAAAGCGTCAAATATGCTCTAAAACTATGCGCTTAAGAAATACTGCAATAATATGCAAAAACATGTTGTAAAGGGTAAAATATGCATGAACACAAATCGATGCCAAAATTCATGAAATGTTCTGAAACGGATAAATATCTTATTTATGCATTACTACGTCACACCAAAATACAATGCATACATATGTATGTACATATATGTATGTGTATTCCTCTAACTTCCACTGGAGCATAAGGCGGTTTCCCTGCTATAAAAATAGTTATCAAAATATTATTAAATACTTTTGCTGTGGAATGAACCAAACTTAATGTTACGGTGCCCAAATTAATACTAAGCAGGCTTTTTATTTTTCAAGTTATATATCGCACTTGATCAACAAGAGAGTATTAACCCAAAATCTTTAAAATTTCACTTTTTGCAAGAAATCAAATTATTTTGAATTGAGCGTTTTATTCAAGTTAAATTTGGTTGGATTTTGAGTTGATACTGTTGATGAAATTTGTTTGACTTTATGATTTTAATTCGAAATATGACTGTTTTTATGATAAAATTGCTCACATTTTTTTTTAGTTGTGACTTCAAAACATATCTAGATTTTAATTGGAAATTGCTTATTACTACTTTTGAAATGGAACCGCAGACAGTTTTTCATCTATACTGAAAATTTTCATCTTGTTGATTAAGTGCAATAAAAAAACCTTTTCTTCATTTATTGATTAAAGCCTATTAAAAAAAAACGTAAAGATAGAATTCTTTCTAAAACGGAATAAAAGAAAATACATGTACAATCAGGTGCACGGTATATGTAAATCTGGGTAGGAAGAGTGCTCGAATTAATTTCTTTCACAATCGAATTTGATTCGAACGAATTATATTTTTCATGTTGTAAAGAATTTTATTTATAAAATTTGCAAACAAAAAACTAGATCAAAATGTGCAAAATGAATAAAAAAAAAATAAAAACAAAAATAAAATTAAAAATACAATAGATATCTGTGGACTCGTAGCAGCATTGACAACTTTTTAATTTTTGGTGGCACCAAACGAAATTCAACACAACTTTTTGTTTCAGTGTGGGAAAAATTTTTGTACAACAAAATACACCACCTACTTCAATACTATTTCATTCAATAGTGCAAAATTTTTACCATCAATTTTACAGACCACAATAAGAACAACAAGTTATGATGATTTAAGTCTTAAATTTTAAGTACGTCTTAAAGTTTAAGACATACCGAATCATATGCACAAAGTAAAATGGTCTTGTTGTGTAGATAATTTGCATTATGTAAAGGAAATTAACATTTCATTTTATAAAATTTGCTGCCCCTTTTAGATTTTCATAATAGTTCTTATTGCAGTAAAAGTTGTGGTCATTGTTAATTTTTTAAAAATTGCTTTGTTAAATAAAAGGATTAATACTGAACTGTTATTAATTTTGAATCCTTACTATAAATTGGTTATCTTTTTTTAGAAAAGTTTTGTACCTATAGAATTTATGCAATTAAAAAAAAGCATTGTTAAGTAAAATTAATATAAACATATTTTTTTTTGTTTTTTATTTTAATTTTTTTTAACCCGAAGGTTTTTTCTGTTTATCTGTGTGTCTGTCCGAGTCCACGTACAAACCAAAAGGCTGGACGGACCTTAATTTAGTTTTTTTTTAAGTTGAATTGATCGAGATGGTTTTTATCTATGTTTTAAAAAAATGGTCCAACCGTTTAGAAGATAACAGATCTCTAGATATATTCGGGAATTTTAAAAATTTTTAATTTTTGTTCTGATCAGTAAAAACTACAGCTTTTCAATCATTATGCTAACTCCTTCTTCCGAATTGTAATCGATTCGGGTTTTTGTTTAAAGGCAAATTTTGTAAATAGAAACGTTTTTTTCGTTTTGAAATTTGTATGGAAAAAATATTTTTTGAAACGAATTTTCGTTATTTTTCATACAAAATTGAAACGTTTAGAAACGAAATTTTTTACAAAATCTGCCTATTAATTTTCACAAATGTTAAGCTTTGATGGCTGTACACAAAATACAAAGTTCGTTGTTCGTCCCAATTTTGTTTATAATATTACGGAAATGAAGCAAAATATCTTTAGTTTATTTTGTACGCTTTTGTATGAATAATTTAGAGCAAACGCCAAACTGTGGCATGTAATGCAAAACAATACTTATTAAAACTTCAAATAGTTGAAAAAGAATGAATATCTCAGAAACCATAATTAATTTCGTTGAACATGTTTTTGGATTCAGGAAGGAGATATTCGAAATATATGTATGTATGTATATAACCGTGAAGGCCACTTGTTGTATAAATTAAAATGTGATTAATGAGAAAAATTCTTTTGATTTTTATTTCATGTGTATTAGAAAATTGTGGACTTGTGTAATGATATCGAGCCTTATTATCGGTTTTATCGTAAGCGACATGTTATCGAAAATAGACAGACGTTTTTATTGATGTTTTTTGATATTTCTACCCATAGTTTAGAATTATTTAAATTCCAAAATTGTTGATAACTTCTATGATATGGGCTGTAAAATTTTATCGTAAGCTACAATTTACGTATAAAACATGTATGCATTTATGATTAGATTATGGAAAAATATGCATTTTCAGCAAAATACACTGAACCAAAAAGGTACATAAATACAAGGAAAAAATTCGTTGATTCAACGAATAATCGCTTTTTTGGCGGTTATGGTTCGATATAACATTTAAATATATATACGGAACATGTTAACTTGTTCAATACTAGTTATTGACAGAGTTGCGACTTTTCACCGAAGCCGAACATGATCAGACATGTTTTATATATTTAGCGTGATTCTCAAAATATAGTTTTAGAAAATAATTAATTTACCTAGTCATTGTTTCAATTCGAAACAATGACTTCTTCTGCAGCATTGAATTTGAGCATTTATTTTGAGAACTGCTCGCATCTGTCTTGAATTTCCTTACGCAAGGCGTTTTCTTTTTGCATTTCTTCATTATTTAACTCACATATGCAGCATATCTAGAGGAAAAGAATATAATTAAGGGCAATGAAACCTTTCTTAAACGTTTTTACCTCATTGATTAGATCATTTTTATTTTATTTTTAACGTTGGAATTTTTTGATGTTCCGCAGAGTGTAGTTCTCTGTGAAATGCCATACATAAAGCACGGATACTTTCAAACTAGTGCTCCTCTGCTTGCAATTGTTATTCGAGCAAAGCTTTATCCGCCTATAGGATGATCAAAGTTGTTGTCTCTGTAAGATTAACATCCTCGAATGACCGCTTTAAGTGGAAGTTCAATTAATTCATCATTGCTCTTTGGTTCAATACGGAAAAACAAGATAATAAGGTAAAGCTTGTTTTTGGCTTTTGTAGCCTGCTGAAGGTGACAATATTAAAAACTTTTGATGTCTAAAGGATTTGAATTTGATTGGATTTTGCGTTGATTGGATGGATTTGGATTGAATTTGATTGGCTATTGCATCTATTAACGCCTCGTAAAATAATAATCCACATTTTCATCACAATTGATTGTTTGAGTATGGCATGTTTATTTGAGGTCGTATATGAGAAAATGATTTCCTAAAAAAAATTACGGAAAAAGTTGTCGCACTAAACAAGAAATTTTACGCCTTGTTGGACCAAATTTTTTTCTGCAGGTAGTGTCTTAACTACAGCTATTAAAGGTGATGGGAAGAAATTGCTGGAACCTGATGAAGAAGGCGTTAAAAAAATTATAATAATCGTCAATTATTTTTTTTTTAATATTTTAAATTTAGAAGATTTTCATAAAGACTCAAATTAAAATCTGCTAGATTTGGTGCAGGTGTAAATGCCCTATAAACAAATATTAAAATAATATTCGTCTGTTGCTATGAAAATTGTCGTTGATATTTTTTTAAAATTAGATACTAAATCATTCAACACATTCACCACAGCCAGCTACCGACTACAAAATGTATGTGTGTGGGAAATAGAAGAATTCTACATATATCCCACTATATAGAAATGGTGCTCCTTGTGGCTCTTTAAAGAGCAAGCTACCGACTACAAAATGTCAAGGATATAATACACATGTTATGACGAAAATTTGCAAAAACAGCGGGATGATAACAAAGTCTTATAATCGTGTCTGTCATGACTTTCACATCCGTGTGAAAGTGAATCTTTTCTGCATATTTTGGTGTCCTGACATTCACTTCCGAATAATTTTTTCGTATTACTTTCGACTGCACCAAGCAAAGTGAAAGTAAATAGAATCGCCATTTTTCCACAATAAAATTAATTTAATTGAAACAAAATCGTTTTTAAAATTAGGCTTGATATCTCATCTACCTAATTCGGAAATTTAAACCAATATATATTTGGTTTTAATACATAGAAAAGGGGATATGAAAAACATTCCCACATTAGCAACCAATTTTGCAAAAATATTCGGAATTATGCAGACACCAAATCTTCTTTTTTGCGATTCGGAAATTTTCATTCTAATTGAAAACGGTCGAAAGTAATGACAGACATGATTGTTTAAAAATCGGCAAAAATGTTAGGAGGCTGAAAGCATGCAAAAAGTGGCGTTTATCGCGAAGTTTGCAAAAATTCGCGAGAAGATGCAAAAAATTTGATATAAATCGCGGAAACGGCAAAGATTTTCAAAGTTATTAACAGCGGGATGATAAAGAAATCTAATATTGTTTATAAGCTGCAAGCCTTAAAATTGATTACAATGTTCTGCAAAAATATAAAAAAAGTCCATGCACGCAATATCTCATTAGAACCTTTTCAGCATGCTATCCCGATATGATAAAGCGAAAAAATCTAAATGCGAAGTTCTTCGTAATTTGGAGCCTTATTTCCAATAAAATTGTGACCTATATTTTTTATTCTTTTTTCTCCGAACTCACTGTGGTATATTAGTACATAATTACTTGAAATAAAATGCACATATGTACATATGTATGTATTTCCTCATATAAAATATTTTATTATATCACAAAAACAATTCATATTACAGAAAATAAATACATAAGGTGCATATATTTGATTGCAGAATTGCATGGATATATACGTCGGTAGTTTTGGGGAAATAAACCGAGAGATTTTACGGGAAAATTCATTTTTGGGTAAAATATTTCTGGGTAATTATCAAAAATGGAAAATTAAAGTTAAAAGTTAATTAAGCGTGAACTTTTGTGTGAATATGAGTAAAAACGGGGATTCAATATTTGGGGTAAATAAACGATAAAGGTATTTAACCGATGAGTAATTAAACCGGGTATACTGTATTACTATATTTTTTTAATTCGAGGAAACATAAAAAAATAATTCCTTTAGATGGTATGGCCTAGCGATTGAACCACAAGATGCAAGTGTGTTACCGATAAATGTATTTATTACACAATGTTTATTAAAGTAGGATATCTGCTTTAAATGTGAATAAAATCAAAAATTTTTTTTATTTTAAACATTGCGAAAAGTTACAAATATTTAAAATATTTGCGGTTTTAATTTTTTTTATAAAGTTTTGAAAACAAATAATAAAGTAAATTTTGCATGAAAAATATTTTGTAATTTCGGAATAAATCCGAAACCATTGAAAATCGAAAAAAGGAATTTTATTTAAAGATAATTTTCTTTTGCATCTTTAAGTATTTAATTTATTAAAATCTAACAACCCGTCAAAAAGTTATATTGAAATAACAGCTAGATCGCCTTTATTATTGGTTAATATTGGACACACGCCCATTAAAAAAAATATGTACGTCATAGACAAAAACTGAAAACGGATTTGAGTTTAGGGCACGAATTTCCATATAAAACACAAATCAAGAGTCAAAATGTCCCGCACCCCCCCCCCCCCCCTCCCTGAGAAAAATTCTAACTATGGCAATGTTCAAAATTGATCCACTATAAAGTTTGTAATCAGATTTTAATAATATTGGTTTCATCCGAAAGCTTTTAATCTATATCTAACACTATTTAAAAAGGATGTAGCTTTCATTTTAATTAATAAATAAAATTTACTATTCTGAGTGATGGACAAAAAATGTCGGCCCTCTGCATGTTTTTTATATGTATTAATTTTTTTTAATTATGTACGTTATTAATTTATAATAGAAACTTACCTCGTGCTATTTGGATTTCCATGCCTTTTGTAACGGGTATTTATTTTGTCGTAAATTTGGCCTATTTTGCTGTGGTCCTAAGACTGAAATGTTGAGCTCATTAGCAGTAGCTTTAACATTCGGTAATCGCATGTTTGGATCTTTGGCACATATGGTACCGATTTTTGTAGCCTTAAGTACATTTGGTGGTGTTAATGGCGTATTATTTACATCGGCTCGTCTAGTTGTCACCGGCGCACAAGAAGGATATTTACCAAAATTCTTTCAACTTTTTCATGTCAAGCAACAAACACCCATACCATTGATAGTTTCGGTAAGCTGCAATAAATAAACATATTGTGCGCGTCAAAAGAAAGTAAACAGTTTTTTTATTTGTATAAAACCTTTTGTTACAGTACAGTAATTATTAAAAATTAAAAAGTTTAGTTGTAGTTTGAGAGGCTTATATAATAACAGCCGTATTTATAAAACTTATAAAGGCTTTATAAAGAGTTTTTAAAATAAATTGTCATACAAAATTTTCCTTAAAAAGACTTTATAAAGCCTTAATAATTTTTTATAAGGCTGTAAGAGTTTAATTCTGTATAAATAGTAAACGAAAAGAAAATAATAATAAAAATAATTCACTTTATCTTAAAATAATAATGATTTTAAGCGTTAAAAAAGTAAATAGCTGCAGCATTCCTTGATTTTTATTTAAAAATTTCGGGATAAAATCTAAAATTCTTTGATGATTTCACTTATAGACACTAGTGAAAGCGACTGTGAGGCTAATGCCAATTCTCATCTTGGTGTTTCAAATACTGCTGGGTCATCAATACGAAAAACTATAGATGATTATTTGGTGGAAAAGGGATAGCAGAAAATAGAAATAAATTTCTTTTTTTAATTATTACAAACTAATATTTGTGTGCCATTCATTTAAACTTCGTTCTGGATTTATGAATTACTTTATATATTTTTTTAAACGAATACGAATATCTAGAAATGGGCAATTTGGGAATTGGAATAAGCATCAGTAAAACATACATACAGTTTCGGAATAATCTCTCCATAAAACCATAATTTTTGGAGTTTGAAAGCACTTGGGAAGAAATTTAAAAAATATTTTTGCCAATATTTGGAGTGCGTTCATAAGTAAGCTTATTTAGTTTTTGTATACGCACTGTGCTAGTCTAAAAAACAAATTTACTACACTGATATAAATTAAATTTTTTTAAATAAAAACCGTTTTTTAACATTTTGTTACGTTATCCCTGTTGCGGGGTCATAGTTTTGTTACGATCTGTTACTATCGGGAGGGGGGCCAAAAATCGGGGAAACCGGCGTTACGTAATATATGGACGGCCCCTAAGTATGTATTTATGTATGTATGTATGTATGTACTATGTAAGTATGTGTGTGTATGTAAGTACCCTGCAGGAGAATAGGCGATAATTGTCAAAAAGCTACTAGTATAATTACTAGAATAGCAAGAACTAGTGCAAAATGGGTTAAAGTTGTTGTGTAAAATTACTAGTGCTGATGAGTACTAGTATATGAAGTAGTTCCAAGGCACCATATTGCAAAATAAATTTTAACTGTCTAACATATCTTGCACTGTATAAAAATTGGTATCATATAATTATTAAAATTTTAGCTTGGTCTAAAAATAATTATAATTAAATAATTATAATTACCCTTTTGTATTTCTGAATTTTGATAAATAATTGCAAATATTAACTAGCGTTGTAACAAAGGAATAAAACCACCATTTTATAGAATTTTTCTTTACAAAAGAACTGGTAATAAATTAGTCCTAAACTAGTACCAATGGTACTAGTAGTTTTCTAAACACACTCAATGCTAATTTGAGCATTACGATAGTATAGGAAGGGTTACAGTTGGGAACTAGTGGTGGTGATTTCTGTACTACTAAAATACTAGTTGGACACCAGTTCGTTCTCCTGCAGGTTATGTATGCACGTATGTATGTATGTATGTATGCATATATGCATGTATGCATGTATGCATGTACGCATGTTGTATGCATGTATGTATGTATGTATGTATCCATGTATGCATGTATGCATGTATGCATATATGCATGTTGTATGCATGTATGTATGTATGTATGCATGTATGCATGTATGCATGTTGTATGCGTGTTGTGTGCATGTTGTATGTATGTATGTATGTATGTATGCAAATACATATCTAGTACAATAATTACCTTTAGAACGTCACTCCAGAAAATATCTATTAATGCCGCTCCCGGCTTAGACTGAAATGGACCCCGAAGTACAGATGAAAATTCTAAAATTCGCACATTTCCACCATAATCGCCAAGTACCAGACCAAATTAAAAGTTGTAGTTATAGCATCATGGAAACGCAACTCTCTTTCGGTAGACGACGTGCAAAGTATACCCACATCGGACAAAGCATGTACATATGTATAAAATCCATGTGGTCATTTTTAAATGCACTAAAAATAGTTTTTCAAATTAACACTTTTTCATTAGAATTTCAATTTCAACATACAACTTTCTGATATGCCACTACACAAAGGTTTCAACAGCGATGTCCAAAAACGAATCTGACTCACCTTGCTTGCTGTGATCCACATTCCTTTATTTTCAGGTGTTTCATTTATTGCCAAATAATTTTTTCTCCTCTTTGTGTAATCATCGTCTTCTTTGTGCTTTACATCTTGCTCCTCCTTCTACGCATCATCTTCCTCGGCATCAGATATATTTTTTAGCAAGCTTATTATTATTGTTTCGATTTTTTAACACGAGGAGCGGAAGATATAGGTAAAATTAACGCTTCATTCTGAGTTGAGAGGGATTATTTTCTCTTTTGTTTTTTGTTTTTCCAAAAAAACTTCATTCAAATTTTCAATCTCTTCTGGTTTTAACCATTCATGCAAACGTTCTGGGGTTTCAATTGCATTCACGGAATGTGTCGAGGACAATGTTTGATAGTCCACAATAGTTTCATCTTTGAAAGAACAAGAATAATCGTATGAATTTATTGTTAAATTAAATTTCTGTTTTGAACTCGTTCCAATAGAAAGAAGAAAATTGTAAAACAAAAAAATTCTGACAATATGTCGAATAATAAAATTCTTAAATCAAAAAAAAAAAAAAATTTTTTTTCATATTATTCAGTCATTCAAAACAAAAACAAGTTAAATTTTATTGAGTGTGAATTTTATTTGGCCCAGCCAACATTTTTTGGAATTTTCAATCAAATTCCAGTCTTTTATGCGCCCATTTTCAATCCAATTTTTGTACATTATGTAAGTAATTTTTGCAGGAGTTAATATTTGCATAACTTGGTATCCATGCGCTACACAAATATCCATAGCAAGGCAGAGATTTGTAGTAAATCGAATTCTTGAAGGCAAGTTCATCGATCTATGCATAACCGTCGTTCGTCCACGTTGTGTTTATAACATTACGGAAATGAAGCAAAACAATAGCTAATTTTATTTTGTACGCTTTTGTATGAATAGTTTGGAGCAAACGCCAAACTGTGACATGTAATGCAAAACAATACTTATTAAAACTTCAAATAGTTGAAATGGAGCAAAATGAATGATGAATATCTCAGAAACCATAATTAATTTCGTTGAACATGTTTTGGATTCAGGAAGGAGATATTCGAAATATATTTATGTATGTACATATCGTGCCATAACCGCCAAAAACCCTTAAGCGACATTGTTTTCGACCAAAATCGGCTATGAGCGACCCTAACTAATCGATTTTTGTCACAAAAAAAATAAAATAATCATGTCCAAGAAATGTGTCCGCTTTTTTGCGGTTATGGTTCGATATAACATTTAAATATATATATATATATATATACTGATAATTTTAACTTTAATCTACCACGAAAAATGTTCCACTGTAGTTATAAAAGCAAAGCAAAAACTGTTTAATGCCGTATAACAAATGTTCAATACTACCCAGCAAAAAATAAAATGAGTACTTCTTTAGAAAGTACTTCCAAATTACTTCCAAAATAGGTTATGCATTTTATTCTGGTTTAATGAAGCTATCTTTAATCACATATCTAAAGTAATGACAAATCACCTATTTTATTATTATTATCCTGTAAAATATAAACCCAGTAAAAAAGTGATGAAAAAAAGTAGAAAAAGCACCACAACTACTGATACGAACCACTTCAAACTCCGACCAAGCCCGTAAGCTAATAAATTGACTGATTGATTTAATTGTTTAAAAGTACCAATTCCTCAACTTCAGAAATGAACGAAAACTAGAACAGATTTTCCTTCTTTTTTTTCTGAGACAATTATTTTAATGAGTAGAATACTTTTAGGAATTAAGTAGCTTCCAATTGGGTTAGTAAATAAGAGAATAAGCACCACTTCCTAAATCATAGATTTAAGTGCTTTAGAAAAGCACTATATATATATATATATATATATATATATATATATATATATATATATATATATATATATATATTGGATTTGCTTCACCAATAAAAAATCACACCTTATTTTAGAGATTCTATAGCAAATAAAAAGTAAATCTTATTCACTCACGGGGTTGGCAAAAACAAATCACTTCGCTCCAATGACACGCTAATGTAAAATTCACTACTTTTTGCTCGGAGTTCGAAGTGCTTCATATTAGTAGCTGTGGTGCTTTTTCTACTTTTTTTCACCACTTTTTTTGCTGGGTAGTTATTGACAAAACTTATTAGCAGCGGGATGATAAAGAAATCTAATGTTTATAAACTGCAAGCCTTAAAATTGATTACAATGTTCTGCAAAAATATAAAAAACGTCGGGAGGAGCAAGACCGTTATACCTTTTTCGATGCAGGTTCATTAGAACCTTTTCAGCATGCTATCCAGATATGATAAAGCGAAAAAATCTAAATGCGAAGTTCTTCGTAATTTGGAGCCTTATTTCCAATAAAATTATGACCTACATTTTTTATTCTTTTTTCTCCGAACTCACTGTGGTATATTAGTACATAATTACTTGAAATAAAATGCACATACATATGTATGTATTTCCTCATATAAAATATTTTATTATATCACAAAAACAATTCATATTACAGAAAATAAATACATAAGGTGCATATATTTGATTGCAGAATTGCATGGATATATACGTCGGTAGTTTTGGGGAAATAAACCGAGAGATTTTACGGGAAAATTCATTTTTGGGTAAAATATTTCTGGGTAATTATCAAAAATGGAAAATTAAAGTTAAAAGTTAATTAAGCGTGAACTTTTGTGTGAATATGAGTAAAAACGGGGATTCAATATTTGGGGTAAATAAACGATAAAGGTATTTAACCGATGAGTAATTAAACCGGGTATACTGTATTACTATATTTTTTTAATTCCAGGAAACATACAAAAATAATTCCTTTAGATGGTATGGCCTAGCGATTGAACCACAAGATGCAAGTGTGTTACCGATAAATGTATTTATTACACAATGTTTATTAAAGTAGGATATCTGCTTTAAATGTGAATAAAATCAAAAATTTTTTTTATTTTAAACATTGCGAAAAGTTACAAATATTTAAAATATTTGCGGTTTTAATTTTTTTTATAAAGTTTTGAAAACAAATAATAAAGTAAATTTTGCATGAAAAATATTTTGTAATTTCGGAATAAATCCGAAACCATTGAAAATCGAAAAAAGGAATTTTATTTAAAGATAATTTTCTTTTGCATCTTTAAGTATTTAATTTATTAAAATCTAACAACCCGTCAAAAAGTTATATTGAAATAACAGCTAGATCGCCTTTATTATTGGTTAATATTGGACACACGCCCATTAAAAAAAATATGTACGTCATAGACAAAAACTGAAAACGGATTTGAGTTTAGGGCACGAATTTCCATATAAAACACAAATCAAGAGTCAAAATGTCCCGCACCCCCCCCCCCCTCCCTGAGAAAAATTCTAACTATGGCAATGTTCAAAATTGATCCACTATAAAGTTTGTAATCAGATTTTAATAATATTGGTTTCATCCGAAAGCTTTTAATCTATATCTAACACTATTTAAAAAGGATGTAGCTTTCATTTTAATTAATAAATAAAATTTACTATTCTGAGTGATGGACAAAAAATGTCGGCCCTCTGCATGTTTTTTATATGTATTAATTTTTTTTAATTATGTACGTTATTAATTTATAATAGAAACTTACCTCGTGCTATTTGGATTTCCATGCCTTTTGTAACGGGTATTTATTTTGTCGTAAATTTGGCCTATTTTGCTGTGGTCCTAAGACTGAAATGTTGAGCTCATTAGCAGTAGCTTTAACATTCGGTAATCGCATGTTTGGATCTTTGGCACATATGGTACCGATTTTTGTAGCCTTAAGTACATTTGGTGGTGTTAATGGCGTATTATTTACATCGGCTCGTCTAGTTGTCACCGGCGCACAAGAAGGATATTTACCAAAATTCTTTCAACTTTTTCATGTCAAGCAACAAACACCCATACCATTGATAGTTTCGGTAAGCTGCAATAAATAAACATATTGTGCGCGTCAAAAGAAAGTAAACAGTTTTTTTATTTGTATAAAACCTTTTGTTACAGTACAGTAATTATTAAAAATTAAAAAGTTTAGTTGTAGTTTGAGAGGCTTATATAATAACAGCCGTATTTATAAAACTTATAAAGGCTTTATAAAGAGTTTTTAAAATAAATTGTCATACAAAATTTTCCTTAAAAAGACTTTATAAAGCCTTAATAATTTTTTATAAGGCTGTAAGAGTTTAATTCTGTATAAATAGTAAACGAAAAGAAAATAATAATAAAAATAATTCACTTTATCTTAAAATAATAATGATTTTAAGCGTTAAAAAAGTAAATAGCTGCAGCATTCCTTGATTTTTATTTAAAAATTTCGGGATAAAATCTAAAATTCTTTGATGATTTCACTTATAGACACTAGTGAAAGCGACTGTGAGGCTAATGCCAATTCTCATCTTGGTGTTTCAAATACTGCTGGGTCATCAATACGAAAAACTATAGATGATTATTTGGTGGAAAAGGGATAGCAGAAAATAGAAATAAATTTCTTTTTTTAATTATTACAAACTAATATTTGTGTGCCATTCATTTAAACTTCGTTCTGGATTTATGAATTACTTTATATATTTTTTTAAACGAATACGAATATCTAGAAATGGGCAATTTGGGAATTGGAATAAGCATCAGTAAAACATACATACAGTTTCGGAATAATCTCTCCATAAAACCATAATTTTTGGAGTTTGAAAGCACTTGGGAAGAAATTTAAAAAATATTTTTGCCAATATTTGGAGTGCGTTCATAGTAAGCTTATTTAGTTTTTGTATACGCACTGTGCTAGTCTAAAAAACAAATTTACTACACTGATATAAATTAAATTTTTTTAAATAAAAACCGTTTTTTAACATTTTGTTACGTTATCCCTGTTGCGGGGTCATAGTTTTGTTACGATCTGTTACTATCGGGAGGGGGCCAAAAATCGGGGAAACCGGCGTTACGTAATATATGGACGGCCCCTAAGTATGTATTTATGTATGTATGTATGTATGTAAGTATGTGTGTGTATGTAAGTACCCTGCAGGAGAATAGGCGATAATTGTCAAAAAGCTACTAGTATAATTACTAGAATAGCAAGAACTAGTGCAAAATGGGTTAAAGTTGTTGTGTAAAATTACTAGTGCTGATGAGTACTAGTATATGAAGTAGTTCCAAGGCACCATATTGCAAAATAAATTTTAACTGTCTAACATATCTTGCACTGTATAAAAATTGGTATCATATAATTATTAAAATTTTAGCTGGGTCTAAAAATAATTATAATTAAATAATTATAATTACCCTTTTGTATTTCTGAATTTTGATAAATAATTGCAAATTTTAACTAGCGTTGTAACAAAGGAATAAAACCACCATTTTATAGAATTTTTCTTTACAAAAGAACTGGTAATAAATTAGTCCAATAGTACCAATGGTACTAGTAGTTTTCTAAACACACTCAATGCTAATTTGAGCATTACGATAATATAGGAAGGGTTACAGTTGGGAACTAGTGGTGGTGATTTCTGTACTACTAAAATACTAGTTGGACACCAGTTCGTTCTCCTGCAGGGTATGTATGCACGTATGTATGTATGTATGTATGCATATATGCATGTATGCATGTATGCATGTACGCATGTTGTATGCATGTATGTATGTATGTATGTATCCATGTATGCATGTATGCATGTATGCATATATGCATGTTGTATGCATGTATGTATGTATGTATGCATGTATGTATGTATGTATGCATGTATGCATGTATGCATGTTGTATGCGTGTTGTGTGCATGTTGTATGTATGTATGTATGCAAATACATATCTAGTACAATAATTACCTTTAGAACGTCACTCCAGAAAATATCTATTAATGCCGCTCCCGGCTTAGACTGAAATGGACCCCGAAGTACAGATGAAAATTCTAAAATTCGCACATTTCCACCATAATCACCAAGTACCAGACCAAATTAAAAGTTGTAGTTATAGCATCATGGAAACGCAACTCTCTTTCGGTAGACGACGTGCAATTTATACCCACATCGGACAAAGCATGTACATATGTATAAAATCCATGTGGTCATTTTTAAATGCACTAAAAATAGTTTTTCAAATTAACACTTTTTCATTAGAATTTCAATTTCAACATACAACTTTCTGATATGCCACTACACAAAGGTTTCAACAGCGATGTCCAAAAACGAATCTGACTCACCTTGCTTGCTGTGATCCACATTCCTTTATTTTCAGGTGTTTCATTTATTGCCAAATAATTTTTTCTCCTCTTTGTGTAATCATCGTCTTCTTTGTGCTTTACATCTTGCTCCTCCTTCTACGCATCATCTTCCTCGGCATCAGATATATTTTTTAGCAAGCTTATTATTATTGTTTCGATTTTTTAACACGAGGAGCGGAAGATATAGGTAAAATTAACGCTTCATTCTGAGTTGAGAGGGATTATTTTCTCTTTTGTTTTTTGTTTTTCCAAAAAAACTTCATTCAAATTTTCAATCTCTTCTGGTTTTAACCATTCATGCAAACGTTCTGGGGTTTCAATTGCATTCACGGAATGTGTCGAGGACAATGTTTGATAGTTCACAATAGTTTCATCTTTGAAAGAACAAGAATAATCGTATGAATTTATTGTTAAATTAAATTTCTGTTTTGAACTCGTTCCAATAGAAAGAAGAAAATTGTAAAACAAAAAAATTCTGACAATATGTCGAATAATAAAATTCATAAATCAAAAAAAAAAAATTTTTTTTTTCATATTATTCAGTCATTCAAAACAAAAACAAGTTAAATTTTATTGAGTATGAATTTTATTTGGCCCAGCCAACATTTTTTGGAATTTTCAATCAAATTCCAGTCTTTTATGCGCCCATTTTCAATCCAATTTTTGTACATTATGTAAGCAATTTTTGCAGGAGTTAATATTTGCATAACTTGGTATCCATGCGCTACACAAATATCCATAGCAAGGCAGAGATTTGTAGTAAATCGAATTCTTGAAGGCAAGTTCATCGATCTATGCATAACCGTCGTTCGTCCACGTTGTGTTTATAACATTACGGAAATGAAGCAAAACAATAGCTAATTTTATTTTGTACGCTTTTGTATGAATAGTTTGGAGCAAACGCCAAACTGTGACATGTAATGCAAAACAATACTTATTAAAACTTCAAATAGTTGAAATGGAGCAAAATGAATGATGAATATCTCAGAAACCATAATTAATTTCGTTGAACATGTTTTGGATTCAGGAAGGAGATATTCGAAATATATTTATGTATGTACATATCGTGCCATAACCGCCAAAAAACCTTAAGCGACATTGTTTTCGACCAAAATCGGCTATGAGCGACCCTAACTAATCGATTTTTGTCACAAAAAAAATAAAATAACCATGTCCAAGAAATGTGTCCGCTTTTTTGCGGTTATGGTTCGATATAACATTTAAATATATATATATATATATATATATATATATATATATATATATATATATATATATATATATATATATATATATACGGATAATTTTAACTTTAATCTACCACGAAAAATGTTCCACTGTAGTTATAAAAGCAAAGCAAAAACTGTTTAATGCCATGTAACAAATGTTCAATACTACCCAGCAAAAAATAAAATGAGTACTTCTTTAGAAAGTACTTCCAAATTACTTCCAAAATAGGTTATGCATTTTATTCTGGTTTAATGAAGCTATCTTTAATCACATATCTAAAGTAATGACAAATCACCTATTTTATTATTATTATCCTGTAAAATATAAACCCAGTAAAAAAGTGATGAAAAAAAGTAGAAAAAGCACCACAACTACTGATACGAACCACTTCAAACTCCGACCAAGCCCGTAAGCTAATAAATTGACTGATTGATTTAATTGTTTAAAAGTACCAATTCCTCAACTTCAGAAATGAACGAAAACTAGAACAGATTTTCCTTCTTTTTTTTCTGAGACAATTATTTTAATGAGTAGAATACTTTTAGGAATTAAGTAGCTTCCAATTGGGTTAGTAAATAAGAGAATAAGCACCACTTCCTAAATCATAGATTTAAGTGCTTTAGAAAAGCACTATATATATATATATATATATATATATATATATATATATATATATATATATATATATATTGGATTTGCTTCACCAATAAAAAATCACACCTTATTTTAGAGATTCTATAGCAAATAAAAAGTAAATCTTATTCACTCACGGGGTTGGCAAAAACAAATCACTTCGCTCCAATGACACGCTAATGTAAAATTCACTACTTTTTGCTCGGAGTTCGAAGTGCTTCATATTAGTAGCTGTGGTGCTTTTTCTACTTTTTTTCACCACTTTTTTTGCTGGGTAGTTATTGACAAAACTTATTAACAGCGGGATGATAAAGAAATCTAATGTTTATAAACTGCAAGCCTTAAAATTGATTACAATGTTCTGCAAAAATATAAAAAACGTCGGGAGGAGCAAGACCGTTATACCTTTTTCGATGCAGGTTCATTAGAACCTTTTCAGCATGCTATCCAGATATGATAAAGCGAAAAAATCTAAATGCGAAGTTCTTCGTAATTTGGAGCCTTATTTCCAATAAAATTATGACCTACATTTTTTATTCTTTTTTCTCCGAACTCACTGTGGTATATTAGTACATAATTACTTGAAATAAAATGCACATACATATGTATGTATTTCCTCATATAAAATATTTTATTATATCACAAAAACAATTCATATTACAGAAAATAAATACATAAGGTGCATATATTTGATTGCAGAATTGCATGGATATATACGTCGGTAGTTTTGGGGAAATAAACCGAGAGATTTTACGGGAAAATTCATTTTTGGGTAAAATATTTCTGGGTAATTATCAAAAATGGAAAATTAAAGTTAAAAGTTAATTAAGCGTGAACTTTTGTGTGAATATGAGTAAAAACGGGGATTCAATATTTGGGGTAAATAAACGATAAAGGTATTTAACCGATGAGTAATTAAACCGGGTATACTGTATTACTATATTTTTTTAATTCCAGGAAACATACAAAAATAATTCCTTTAGATGGTATGGCCTTGCGATTGAACCACAAGATGCAAGTGTGTTACCGATAAATGTATTTATTACACAATGTTTATTAAAGTAGGATATCTGCTTTAAATGTGAATAAAATCAACAATTTTTTTTATTTTAAACATTGCGAAAAGTTACAAATATTTAAAATATTTGCGGTTTTAATTTTTTTTATAAAGTTTTGAAAACAAATAATAAAGTAAATTTTGCATGAAAAATATTTTGTAATTTCGGAATAAATCCGAAACCATTGAAAATCGAAAAAAGGAATTTTATTTAAAGATAATTTTCTTTTGCATCTTTAAGTATTTAATTTATTAAAATCTAACAACCCGTCACCAAGTTATATTGAAATAACAGCTAGATCGCCTTTATTATTGGTTAATATTGGACACACGCCCATTAAAAAAAATATGTACGTCATAGACAAAAACTGAAAACGGATTTGAGTTTAGGGCACGAATTTCCATATAAAACACAAATCAAGAGTCAAAATGTCCCGCACCCCCCCCCCCTCCCTGAGAAAAATTCTAACTATGGCAATGTTCAAAATTGATCCACTATAAAGTTTGTAATCAGATTTTAATAATATTGGTTTCATCCGAAAGCTTTTAATCTATATCTAACACTATTTAAAAAGGATGTAGCTTTCATTTTAATTAATAAATAAAATTTACTATTCTGAGTGATGGACAAAAAATGTCGGCCCTCTGCATGTTTTTTATATGTATTAATTTTTTTTAATTATGTACGTTATTAATTTATAATAGAAACTTACCTCGTGCTATTTGGATTTCCATGCCTTTTGTAACGGGTATTTATTTTGTCGTAAATTTGGCCTATTTTGCTGTGGTCCTAAGACTGAAATGTTGAGCTCATTAGCAGTAGCTTTAACATTCGGTAATCGCATGTTTGGATCTTTGGCACATATGGTACCGATTTTTGTAGCCTTAAGTACATTTGGTGGTGTTAATGGCGTATTATTTACATCGGCTCGTCTAGTTGTCACCGGCGCACAAGAAGGATATTTACCAAAATTCTTTCAACTTTTTCATGTCAAGCAACAAACACCCATACCATTGATAGTTTCGGTAAGCTGCAATAAATAAACATATTGTGCGCGTCAAAAGAAAGTAAACAGTTTTTTTATTTGTATAAAACCTTTTGTTACAGTACAGTAATTATTAAAAATTAAAAAGTTTAGTTGTAGTTTGAGAGGCTTATATAATAACAGCCGTATTTATAAAACTTATAAAGGCTTTATAAAGAGTTTTTAAAATAAATTGTCATACAAAATTTTCCTTAAAAAGACTTTATAAAGCCTTAATAATTTTTTATAAGGCTGTAAGAGTTTAATTCTGTATAAATAGTAAACGAAAAGAAAATAATAATAAAAATAATTCACTTTATCTTAAAATAATAATGATTTTAAGCGTTAAAAAAAGTAAATAGCTGCAGCATTCCTTGATTTTTATTTAAAAATTTCGGGATAAAATCTAAAATTCTTTGATGATTTCACTTATAGACACTAGTGAAAGCGACTGTGAGGCTAATGCCAATTCTCATCTTGGTGTTTCAAATACTGCTGGGTCATCAATACGAAAAACTATAGATGATTATTTGGTGGAAAAGGGATAGCAGAAAATAGAAATAAATTTCTTTTTTTAATTATTACAAACTAATATTTGTGTGCCATTCATTTAAACTTCGTTCTGGATTTATGAATTACTTTATATATTTTTTTAAACGAATACGAATATCTAGAAATGGGCAATTTGGGAATTGGAATAAGCATCAGTAAAACATACATACAGTTTCGGAATAATCTCTCCATAAAACCATAATTTTTGGAGTTTGAAAGCACTTGGGAAGAAATTTAAAAAATATTTTTGCCAATATTTGGAGTGCGTTCATAAGTAAGCTTATTTAGTTTTTGTATACGCACTGTGCTAGTCTAAAAAACAAATTTACTACACTGATATAAATTAAATTTTTTTAAATAAAAACCGTTTTTTAACATTTTGTTACGTTATCCCTGTTGCGGGGTCATAGTTTTGTTACGATCTGTTACTATCGGGAGGGGGGCCAAAAATCGGGGAAACCGGCGTTACGTAATATATGTATTAAGTATGTATTTATGTATGTATGTATGTATGTATGTAAGTATGTGTGTGTATGTAAGTACCCTGCAGGAGAATAGGCGATAATTGTCAAAAAGCTACTAGTATAATTACTAGAATAGCAAGAACTAGTGCAAAATGGGTTAAAGTTGTTGTGTAAAATTACTAGTGCTGATGAGTACTAGTATATGAAGTAGTTCCAAGGCACCATATTGCAAAATAAATTTTAACTGTCTAACATATCTTGCACTGTATAAAAATTGGTATCATATAATTATTAAAATTTTAGCTTGGTCTAAAAATAATTATAATTAAATAATTATAATTACCCTTTTGTATTTCTGAATTTTGATAAATAATTGCAAATTTTAACTAGCGTTGTAACAAAGGAATAAAACCACCATTTTATAGAATTTTTCTTTACAAAAGAACTGGTAATAAATTAGTCCAATAGTACCAATGGTACTAGTAGTTTTCTAAACACACTCAATGCTAATTTGAGCATTACGATAGTATTAGGAAGGGTTACAGTTGGGAACTAGTGGTGGTGATTTCTGTACTACTTAAATACTAGTTGGACACCAGTTCGTTCTCCTGCAGGGTATGTATGCACGTATGTATGTATGTATGTATGCATATATGCATGTATGCATGTACGCATGTTGTATGCATGTATGTATGTATGTATGTATCCATGTATGCATGTATGCATATATGCATGTTGTATGCATGTATGTATGTATGTATGTATGCATGTATGCATGTTGTATGCGTGTTGTGTGCATGTTGTATGTATGTATGTATGTATGTATGCAAATACATATCTAGTACAATAATTACCTTTAGAACGTCACTCCAGAAAATATCTATTAATGCCGCTCCCGGCTTAGACTGAAATGGACCTACGAAGTACAGATGAAAATTCTAAACTTCGCACATTTCCACCATAATCACCAAGTACCAGACCAAATTAAAAGTTGTAGTTATAGCATCATGGAAACGCAACTCTCTTTCGGTAGACGACGTGCAATTTATACCCACATCGGACAAAGCATGTACATATGTATAAAATCCATGTGGTCATTTTTAAATGCACTAAAAATAGTTTTTCAAATTAACACTTTTTCATTAGAATTTCAATTTCAACATACAACTTTCTGATATGCCACTACACAAAGGTTTCAACAGCGATGTCCAAAAACGAATCTGACTCACCTTGCTTGCTGTGATCCACATTCCTTTATTTTCAGGTGTTTCATTTATTGCCAAATAATTTTTTCTCCTCTTTGTGTAATCATCGTCTTCTTTGTGCTTTACATCTTGCTCCTCCTTCTACGCATCATCTTCCTCGGCATCAGATATATTTTTTAGCAAGCTTATTATTATTGTTTCGATTTTTTAACACGAGGAGCGGAAGATATAGGTAAAATTAACGCTTCATTCTGAGTTGAGAGGGATTATTTTCTCTTTTGTTTTTTGTTTTTCCAAAAAAACTTCATTCAAATTTTCAATCCTTCTGGTTTTAACCATTCATGCAAACGTTCTGTGGTTTCAATTGCATTCACGGAATGTGTCGAGGACAATGTTTGATAGTCCACAATAGTTTCATCTTTGAAAGAACAAGAATAATCGTATGAATTTATTGTTAAATTAAATTTCTGTTTTGAACTCGTTCCAATAGAAAGAAGAAAATTGTAAAACAAAAAAATTCTGACAATATGTCGAATAATAAAATTCTTAAATCAAAAAAAAAAAAAAAAAAAAATTTTTTCATATTATTCAGTCATTCAAAACAAAAACAAGTTAAATTTTATTGAGTGTGAATTTTATTTGGCCCAGCCAGCATTTTTTGGAATTTTCAATCAAATTCCAGTCTTTTATGCGCCCATTTTCAATCCAATTTTTGTACATTATGTAAGTAATTTTTGCAGGAGTTAATATTTGCATAACTTGGTATCCATGCGCTACACAAATATCCATAGCAAGGCAGAGATTTGTAGTAAATCGAATTCTTGAAGGCAAGTTCATCGATCTATGCATAACCGTCGTTCGTCCACGTTGTGTTTATAACATTACGGAAATGAAGCAAAACAATAGCTAATTTTATTTTGTACGCTTTTGTATGAATAGTTTGGAGCAAACGCCAAACTGTGACATGTAATGCAAAACAATACTGATTAAAACTTCAAATAGTTGAAATGGAGCAAAATGAATGATGAATATCTCAGAAACCATAATTAATTTCGTTGAACATGTTTTGGATTCAGGAAGGAGATATTCGAAATATATTTATGTATGTACATATCGTGCCATAACCGCCAAAAAACCTTAAGCGACATTGTTTTCGACCAAAATCGGCTATGAGCGACCCTAACTAATCGATTTTTGTCACAAAAAAAATAAAATAACCATGTCCAAGAAATGTGTCCGCTTTTTTGCGGTTATGGTAACATTTAAATATAACATTTAAATATATATATATATACATATATATATATATATACATATATATATATATATATATATATATATATACATATATATATATATACGGAAAATTTTAACTTTAATCTACCACGAAAAGTGTTCCACTGTAGTTATAAAAGCAAAGCAAAAACTGTGTAATGCCGTATAACAAATGTTCAATACTACCCAGCAAAAAATAAAATGAGTACTTCTTTAGAAAGTACTTCCAAATTACTTCCAAAATAGGTTATGCATTTTATTCTGGTTTAATGAAGCTATCTTTAATCACATATCTAAAGTAATGACAAATCACCTATTTTATTATTATTATCCTGTAAAATATAAAACCAGTAAAAAAGTGACGAAAAAAAAAAAAAAGCACCACTACTGATACGAACCACTTCATACTCCGACCAAGCGCGTAAGCTAATAAATTGACTGATTGATTTAATTGTTTAAAAGTACCAATTCCTCAACTTCAGAAATGAACGAAAACTAGAACAGATTTTCCTTCTTTTTTCTTCTCAGACAATTATTTTAATGAGTAGAATACTTTTAGGAATTAAGTAGATTCCAATTGGGTTAGTAAATAAGAGAATAAGCACCACTTCCTAAATCATAGATTTAAGTTCTTTAGAAAAGTGGTTAATAACCACATCCCAAATGTAAAATATATTGGATTTGCTTCACCAATAAAAAATCACACCTTATTTTAGAGTTTCTATAGAAAATAAAAAGTAAATCTTATTCAATCACGGGTTGGCAAAAACAAATCACTTCGCTCCAATGACACGCTAATGTAAAATTCACTACTTTTTGTTCGGAATTCGAAGTGCTTAATATTAGTAGTTGTGGTGATTTTTCTACTTTTTTTTCACCACTTTTTTTGCTGGGTAGTTATTGACAAAACTTATTAACAGCGGGATGATAAAGAAATCTAATGTTTATAAACTGCAAGCCTTAAAATTGATTACAATGTTCTGCAAAAATATAAAAAACGTCGGGAGGAGCAAGACCGTTATACCTTTTTCGATGCAGGTTCATTAGAACCTTTTCAGCATGCTATCCAGATATGATAAAGCGAAAAAATCTAAATGCGAAGTTCTTCGTAATTTGGAGCCTTATTTCCAATAAAATTATGACCTACATTTTTTATTCTTTTTTCTCCGAACTCACTGTGGTATATTAGTACATAATTACTTGAAATAAAATGCACATACATATGTATGTATTTCCTCATATAAAATATTTTATTATATCACAAAAACAATTCATATTACAGAAAATAAATACATAAGGTGCATATATTTGATTGCAGAATTGCATGGATATATACGTCGGTAGTTTTTGGGGAAATAAACCGAGAGATTTTACGGGAAAATTCATTTTTGGGTAAAATATTTCTGGGTAATTATCAAAAATGGAAAATTAAAGTTAAAAGTTAATTAAGCGTGAACTTTTGTGTGAATATGAGTAAAAACGGGGATTCAATATTTGGGGTAAATAAACGATAAAGGTATTTAACCGATGAGTAATTAAACCGGGTATACTGTATTACTATATTTTTTTAATTCGAGGAAACATAAAAAAATAATTCCTTTAGATGGTATGGCCTAGCGATTGAACCACAAGATGCAAGTGTGTTACCGATAAATGTATTTATTACACAATGTTTATTAAAGTAGGATATCTGCTTTAAATGTGAATAAAATCAAAAATTTTTTTTATTTTAAACATTGCGAAAAGTTACAAATATTTAAAATATTTGCGGTTTTAATTTTTTTTATAAAGTTTTGAAAACAAATAATAAAGTAAATTTTGCATGAAAAATATTTTGTAATTTCGGAATAAATCCGAAACCATTGAAAATCGAAAAAAGGAATTTTATTTAAAGATAATTTTCTTTTGCATCTTTAAGTATTTAATTTATTAAAATCTAACAACCCGTCAAAAAGTTATATTGAAATAACAGCTAGATCGCCTTTATTATTGGTTAATATTGGACACACGCCCATTAAAAAAAATATGTACGTCATAGACAAAAACTGAAAACGGATTTGAGTTTAGGGCACGAATTTCCATATAAAACACAAATCAAGAGTCAAAATGTCCCGCACCCCCCCCCCCCCCCCTCCCTGAGAAAAATTCTAACTATGGCAATGTTCAAAATTGATCCACTATAAAGTTTGTAATCAGATTTTAATAATATTGGTTTCATCCGAAAGCTTTTAATCTATATCTAACACTATTTAAAAAGGATGTAGCTTTCATTTTAATTAATAAATAAAATTTACTATTCTGAGTGATGGACAAAAAATGTCGGCCCTCTGCATGTTTTTTATATGTATTAATTTTTTTTAATTATGTACGTTATTAATTTATAATAGAAACTTACCTCGTGCTATTTGGATTTCCATGCCTTTTGTAACGGGTATTTATTTTGTCGTAAATTTGGCCTATTTTGCTGTGGTCCTAAGACTGAAATGTTGAGCTCATTAGCAGTAGCTTTAACATTCGGTAATCGCATGTTTGGATCTTTGGCACATATGGTACCGATTTTTGTAGCCTTAAGTACATTTGGTGGTGTTAATGGCGTATTATTTACATCGGCTCGTCTAGTTGTCACCGGCGCACAAGAAGGATATTTACCAAAATTCTTTCAACTTTTTCATGTCAAGCAACAAACACCCATACCATTGATAGTTTCGGTAAGCTGCAATAAATAAACATATTGTGCGCGTCAAAAGAAAGTAAACAGTTTTTTTATTTGTATAAAACCTTTTGTTACAGTACAGTAATTATTAAAAATTAAAAAGTTTAGTTGTAGTTTGAGAGGCTTATATAATAACAGCCGTATTTATAAAACTTATAAAGGCTTTATAAAGAGTTTTTAAAATAAATTGTCATACAAAATTTTCCTTAAAAAGACTTTATAAAGCCTTAATAATTTTTTATAAGGCTGTAAGAGTTTAATTCTGTATAAATAGTAAACGAAAAGAAAATAATAATAAAAATAATTCACTTTATCTTAAAATAATAATGATTTTAAGCGTTAAAAAAAGTAAATAGCTGCAGCATTCCTTGATTTTTATTTAAAAATTTCGGGATAAAATCTAAAATTCTTTGATGATTTCACTTATAGACACTAGTGAAAGCGACTGTGAGGCTAATGCCAATTCTCATCTTGGTGTTTCAAATACTGCTGGGTCATCAATACGAAAAACTATAGATGATTATTTGGTGGAAAAGGGATAGCAAAAAATAGAAATAAATTTCTTTTTTTAATTATTACAAACTAATATTTGAGTGCCATTCATTTAAACTTCGTTCTGGATTTATGAATTACTTTATATATTTTTTTAAACGAATACGAATATCTAGAAATGGGCAATTTGGGAATTGGAATAAGCATCAGTAAAACATACATACAGTTTCGGAATAATTTCTCCATAAAACCATAATTTTTGGAGTTTGAAAGCACTTGGGAAGAAATTTAAAAAATATTTTTGCCAATATTTGGAGTGCGTTCATAAGTAAGCTTATTTAGTTTTTGTATACGCACTGTGCTAGTCTAAAAAACAAATTTACTACACTGATTTAAATTAAATTTTTTTAAATAAAAACCGTTTTTTAACATTTTGTTACGTTATCCCTGTTGCGGGGTCATAGTTTTGTTACGATCTGTTACTATCGGGAGGGGGGCCAAAAATCGGGGAAACCGGCGTTACGTAATATATGGACGGCCCCTAAGTATGTATTTATGTATGTATGTATGTATGTAAGTATGTGTGTGTATGTAAGTACCCTGCAGGAGAATAGGCGATAATTGTCAAAAAGCTACTAGTATAATTACTAGAATAGCAAGAACTAGTGCAAAATGGGTTAAAGTTGTTGTGTAAAATTACTAGTGCTGATGAGTACTAGTATATGAAGTAGTTCCAAGGCACCATATTGCAAAATAAATTTTAACTGTCTAACATATTTTGCACTGTATAAAGATTGGTATCATATAATTATTAAAATTTTAGCTTGGTCTAAAAATAATTATAATTAAATAATTATAATTACCCTTTTGTATTTCTGAATTTTGATAAATAATTGCAAATTTTAACTAGCGTTGTAACAAAGGAATAAAACCACCATTTTATAGAATTTTTCTTTACAAAAGAACTGGTAATAAATTAGTCCTAAACTAGTACCAATGGTACTAGTAGTTTTCTAAACACACTCAATGCTAATTTGAGCATTACGATAGTATAGGAAGGGTTACAGTTGGGAACTAGTGGTGGTGATTTCTGTACTACTAACATGCTAGTTGGACACCAGTTCGTTCTCCTGCAGGGTATGTATGCACGTATGTATGTATGTATGTATGTATGTATGCATATATGCATGTATGCATGTATGCATGTACGCATGTTGTATGCATGTATGTATGTATGTATGTATCCATGTATGCATGTATGCATATATGCATGTTGTATGCATGTATGTATGTATGTATGCATGTATGCATGTTGTATGCGTGTTGTGTGCATGTTGTATGTATGTATGTATGTATGTATGCAAATACATATCTAGTACAATAATTACCTTTAGAACGTCACTCCAGAAAATATCTATTAATGCCGCTCCCGGCTTAGACTGAAATGGACCCCGAAGTACAGATGAAAATTCTAAAATTCGCACATTTCCACCATAATCACCAAGTACCAGACCAAATTAAAAGTTGTAGTTATAGCATCATGGAAACGCAACTCTCTTTCGGTAGACGACGTGCAATTTATACCCACATCGGACAAAGCATGTACATATGTATAAAATCCATGTGGTCATTTTTAAATGCACTAAAAATAGTTTTTCAAATTAACACTTTTTCATTAGAATTTCAATTTCAACATACAACTTTCTGATATGCCACTACACAAAGGTTTCAACAGCGATGTCCAAAAACGAATCTGACTCACCTTGCTTGCTGTGATCCACATTCCTTTATTTTCAGGTGTTTCATTTATTGTCAAATAATTTTTTCTCCTCTTTGTGTAATCATCGTCTTCTTTGTGCTTTACATCTTGCTCCTCCTTCTACGCATCATCTTCCTCGGCATCAGATATATTTTTTAGCAAGCTTATTATTATTGTTTCGATTTTTTAACACGAGGAGCGGAAGATATAGGTAAAATTAACGCTTCATTCTGAGTTGAGAGGGATTATTTTCTCTTTTGTTTTTTGTTTTTCCAAAAAAACTTCATTCAAATTTTCAATCTCTTCTGGTTTTAACCATTCATGCAAACGTTCTGGGGTTTCAATTGCATTCACGGAATGTGTCGAGGACAATGTTTGATAGTCCACAATAGTTTCATCTTTGAAAGAACAAGAATAATCGTATGAATTTATTGTTAAATTAAATTTCTGTTTTGAACTCGTTCCAATAGAAAGAAGAAAATTGTAAAACAAAAAAATTCTGACAATATGTCGAATAATAAAATTCTTAAATCAAAAAAAAAAAAAAATTTTTTTTCATATTATTCAGTCATTCAAAACAAAAACAAGTTAAATTTTATTGAGTGTGAATTTTATTTGGCCCAGCCAACATTTTTTGGAATTTTCAATCAAATTCCAGTCTTTTATGCGCCCATTTTCAATCCAATTTTTGTACATTATGTAAGTAATTTTTGCAGGAGTTAATATTTGCATAACTTGGTATCCATGCGCTACACAAATATCCATAGCAAGACAGAGATTTGTAGTAAATCGAATTCTTGAAGGCAAGTTCATCGATCTATGCAAAATCGACGTTCGTCCACGTCGTGTTTATAACATTACGGAAATGAAGCAAAACAATAGCTAAATTTATTTTGTACGTTTTTGTATGAATAGTTTGGAGCAAACGCCAAACTGTGGCATGTAATGCAAAACAATACTTATTAAAACTTCAAATAGTTGAAATGGAGCAAAATGAATGATGAATATCTCAGAAACCATAATTAATTTCGTTGAACATGTTTTGGATTCAGGAAGGAGATATTCGAATTATATTTATGTATGTACATATCGTGCCATAACCGCCAAAAAATCGGCTATGAGCGATCCTAACTAATCGATTTTTGTCACAAAAAAAAATAAAATAACTATGTCCAAGAAATGTGTCCGCTTTTTTGCGGTTATGGTTCGATATAACATTTAAATATATATATGTATACGGAAAATTTTAACTTTAATCTACCACGAAAAATGTTCCACTGTAGTTATAAAAGCAAAGCAAAAACTGTTTAATGCCGTATAACAAATGTTCAATACTAGTTATTGACAAAACTTATTAACAGCGGGATGATAAAGAAATCTAATGTTTATAAACTGCAAGCCTTAAAATTGATTACAATGTTCTGCAAAAAAATAAAAAACGTTGGGAGGAGCAAGACCACTATACCTTTTTCAATGCAGGTTCGTTAGAACCTTTTCAGCATGATATCCAGATATGATAAAGCGAAAACATCTAAATGCGAAGTTCTTCGTAATTTGGAGCCTTATTTCCAATAAAATTGTGACCTACATTTTTTATTCTTTTTTCTCCGAACTCACTGTGGTATATAGTACATAATTACTTGAAATAAAATGCACATATGTACATATGTATGTATTTCCTCATATAAAATATTTTATTATATCACAAAAACAAATCATTTTACAGAAAATAAATACATAAGGTGCATATATTTGATTGCAGAATTGCATGGATATATACGTCGGTAGTTTTGGGGAAATAAACCGAGAGATTTTACGGGAAAATTCATTTTTGGGTAAAATATTTCTGGGTAATTATCAAAAATGGAAAATTAAAGTTAAAAGTTAATTAAGCGTGAACTTTTGTGTGAATATGAGTAAAAACGGGGATTCAATATTTGGGGTAAATAAACGATAAAGGTATTTAACCGATGAGTAATTAAAACGGGTATACTGTATTACTATATTTTTTTAATTCCAGGAAACATAAAAAAATAATTCCTTTAGATGGTATGGCCTTGCGATTGAACCACAAGATGCAAGTGTGTTACCGATAAATGTATTTATTACACAATGTTTATTAAAGTAGGATATCTGCTTTAAATGTGAATAAAATCAACAATTTTTTTATTTTAAACATTGCGAAAAGTTACAAATATTTAAAATATTTGCGGTTTTAATTTTTTTTTATAAAGTTTTGAAAACAAATAATAAAGTAAATTTTGCATAAAAAATATTTTGTAATTTCGGAATAAATCCGAAACCATTGAAAATCGAAAAAAGGAATTTTATTTAAAGATAATTTTCTTTTGCATCTTTAAGTATTTAATTTATTAAAATCTAACAACCCGTCACCAAGTTATATTGAAATAACAGCTAGATCGCCTTTATTATTGGTTAATATTGGACACACGCCCATTAAAAAAAATATGTACGTCATAGACAAAAACTGAAAACGGATTTGAGTTTAGGGCACGAATTTCCATATAAAACACAAATCAAGAGTCAAAATGTCCCGCACCCCCCCCCCCCTCCCTGAGAAAAATTCTAACTATGGCAATGTTCAAAATTGATCCACTATAAAGTTTGTAATCAGATTTTAATAATATTGGTTTCATCCGAAAGCTTTTAATCTATATCTAACACTATTTAAAAAGGATGTAGCTTTCATTTTAATTAATAAATAAAATTTACTATTCTGAGTGATGGACAAAAAATGTCGGCCCTCTGCATGTTTTTTATATGTATTAATTTTTTTTAATTATGTACGTTATTAATTTATAATAGAAACTTACCTCGTGCTATTTGGATTTCCATGCCTTTTGTAACGGGTATTTATTTTGTCGTAAATTTGGCCTATTTTGCTGTGGTCCTAAGACTGAAATGTTGAGCTCATTAGCAGTAGCTTTAACATTCGGTAATCGCATGTTTGGATCTTTGGCACATATGGTACCGATTTTTGTAGCCTTAAGTACATTTGGTGGTGTTAATGGCGTATTATTTACATCGGCTCGTCTAGTTGTCACCGGCGCACAAGAAGGATATTTACCAAAATTCTTTCAACTTTTTCATGTCAAGCAACAAACACCCATACCATTGATAGTTTCGGTAAGCTGCAATAAATAAACATATTGTGAGCGTCAAAAGAAAGTAAACAGTTTTTTTATTTGTATAAAACCTTTTGTTACAGTACAGTAATTATTAAAAATTAAAAAGTTTAGTTGTAGTTTGAGAGGCTTATATAATAACAGCCGTATTTATAAAACTTATAAAGGCTTTATAAAGAGTTTTTAAAATAAATTGTCATACAAAATTTTCCTTAAAAAGACTTTATAAAGCCTTAATAATTTTTTATAAGGCTGTAAGAGTTTAATTCTGTATAAATAGTAAACGAAAAGAAAATAATAATAAAAATAATTCACTTTATCTTAAAATAATAATGATTTTAAGCGTTAAAAAAGTAAATAGCTGCAGCATTCCTTGATTTTTATTTAAAAATTTCGGGATAAAATCTAAAATTCTTTGATGATTTCACTTATAGACACTAGTGAAAGCGACTGTGAGGCTAATGCCAATTCTCATCTTGGTGTTTCAAATACTGCTGGGTCATCAATACGAAAAACTATAGATGATTATTTGGTGGAAAAGGGATAGCAGAAAATAGAAATAAATTTCTTTTTTTTAATTATTACAAACTAATATTTGTGTGCCATTCATTTAAACTTCGTTCTGGATTTATGAATTACTTTATATATTTTTTTAAACGAATACGAATATCTAGAAATGGGCAATTTGGGAATTGGAATAAGCATCAGTAAAACATACATACAGTTTCGGAATAATCTCTCCATAAAACCATAATTTTTGGAGTTTGAAAGCACTTGGGAAGAAATTTAAAAAATATTTTTGCCAATATTTGGAGTGCGTTCATAAGTAAGCTTATTTAGTTTTTGTATACGCACTGTGCTAGTCTAAAAAACAAATTTACTACACTGATATAAATTAAATTTTTTTAAATAAAAACCGTTTTTTAACATTTTGTTACGTTATCCCTGTTGCGGGCTCATAGTTTTGTTACGATCTGTTACTATCGGGAGGGGGGCCAAAAATCGGGGAAAACAGCGTTACGTAATATATGGACAGCCCCTAAGTATGTATTTATGTATGTCTGTAAGTATGTATGTGTGTGCATGTAGGTATGTATGTATGCACGTATGTATGTATGCATGCATGCATGTATATATGTGTGTATGTATGTATGTATGTATGTATGTATGTATGCATGTATGCATGTATGCATGTATGCATGTATGCATATATGCATGTATGCATATATGCATGTCCCCAGCTAGCATTTGGATGATCGTTTTGGCAAAAATCATCTACGCGAGTCTTCCTCGAGTCCCCCGGATGACAAAAGGGGATTAATCAGCTGCGTGCGTGAAACGCGACTCGAGAGAGATTCGTGTCTATGCTTCAAAAGTGATTTCAGCAAAATTACAATAACAAAATATATAATAATAAGAAAAAGAGCAAAAACGGGTAAACTTGCTCTGTGCACATCTGGCATTCAATTTTTAGTTGCTAATTTCGAGGAATTTTTTGACAGAACAAAGAAGAAATCAAGAGGAAAAAAAAGAAGAATTGGTTTGCTTTCTTATTTTCAGTCGAAGCGTGAACACAAGTGGATCAGAAGCTTATTAAAGTGAAGTTGACAAAAGTATAAAACATATTATTAAAAGTGATAGATTTAAAAATACAAAAAAATAAATACCTTCAAATAAATAAATACCTTCAAATAAAAAACTAAATAAAAAAGTGATGTCAGCCAAACAAATAAAAAGATTGGCTAAAAAAGAAGCCGAAAGGCTCATAAACCCAAAAAATAAAGAAGTGAAATCGCAAGAGCAGGAGGAGCCATATGATGTATGATGATGTATGATCATTTTAATCGCGCGGGGGAGTCGTAGAAGACGCATATACGATCAGAAAATGAGCGCATGTATGATTATTTTAATCGCGCAGGGGAGTCGTAGAAGACGCATATACGATCAGACAATTACTCGAAAATGACTCGAAGACAGTTCGAAATTGATTAGATGGGAGGGCTCATAAAAGACTCTTCCAGATGAGTCGCGGCTAGGCTACCATTTTCTGCCGACAAGGGAGTCATTTATGATCAGAAAATGAGCGCATATTCCATCATTTTAATCGCGGCAGGGAGTCCTAATCGACACATCTATGATCAGAAATCTCGCAAAATGCCAGCTGGGTGTATGCACATACATATCTAGTACAATAATTACCTTTAGAACGTAACTCAAGAAAATATCTATTAATGCCGCTCCCGGCTTAGACTGAAATGGACCCCGAAGTACAGATGAAAATTCTAAAATTCGCACATTTCCACCATAATCGCCAAGTACCAGACCAAATTAAAAGTTGTAGTTATAGCATCATGGAAACGCAACTCTCTTTCGGTAGACGACGTGCAAAGTATACCCACATCGGACAAAGCATGTACATATGTATGTATAAAATCCATGTGGTCATTTTTAAATGCACTAAAAATAGTTTTTCAAATTAACACTTTTTCATTAGAATTTCAATTTCAACATACAACTTTCTGATATGCCACTACACAAAGGTTTCAACAGCGATGTCCAAAAACGAATCTGGCTCACCTTGCTTGCTGTGATCCACATTCCTTTATTTTCAGGTGTTTCATTTATTTGCAAATTTTTAACAACTTTTATTCTCCTCTTTGTGTAATCATCGTCTTCTTTGTGCTTTACATCTTGCTCCTCCTTCGCCGCATCATCTTCCTCGGCATCAGATATATTTTTTAGCAAGCTTATTAAACACGCAACTGATCGGTGTTGAAATTTTTTAACACGAGGAGCAGAAGATATAGGTAAAATTAAAGCTAAATTCTGAGTTGAGGGATCATCTTCTTTAAAAGCGAATATAAGATATGAAACGAATTCATCCCAATCACATTTGAAATCACGATTTTGATTAATTTTCAAAAATACAATATTTAAGGCTTCTAGTTCTTCGCGTAATTCGCCATACGTTTGTTTTTGTTTTCCCAAAAAAAAACTTCATTCAAATTTTCAATTTCTTCTGGTTTTAACCATTAATGCAAACGTTCTGGGGTTTCAATTGCATTCACGGAATGTGTCGAGAACAATATTTGATAGTCCACAATAGTTTCATCTTTGAAAGAACCAGAATAATCGTATGAATTCATTGTTAAATTTAATTTTCTGTTTTGAATTCGTTCCAATAGAACGAAGAAAATTGTAAAAGAAAAAAATTCTGACAATAGGTGCGTTTGAGTACTTTTCCAGTAAAATCCAGTAACTGAGTAAATACTGAGTAATTTAAAGAAATTACTCTCAATAAAAAAGTTTGCATCTAAAAGTACGCGAACGGAAAAATTGTAAAATCCAGTAAAATATATACAACAGCTGATTACCAATTTTGGCGCTAAAAAACTTATTCATATGAAATACACGATATAATATTTTTTAAATAATGAATGTAATAGAGGACATATGTATGTTTTTAACTTATTTGGCTGGTCCACGATGTCGACAAGAAACTTTCTATAGCTTACTTATATTGAAAACAAAAATAAACTTTCTTATACCTGATTTACATTAAGCATTTTTTCATGAAATTTCATGAATTTTTTTGCACGCAACTTTTTCTATTTGCTAATTGCAGCGCAATGGAAGATAATTTTATATAAAAAAGAGCGTATAATGAATCTTTGATGCATTTTTGACAAATTTTTTGATATAAGTTGCCCCTCCAGGCCTCCTATTGAAAAATAAAAAATTTTCATGCAACTAATTTCATGAAAAAAATGATTAATGTAAATTAGGTATTATTTTGATTTTGTTTTAAATATAAGTAAGCGAGAGAAACTTTCTTGTCGACATCGCGAGTCAGGCCGTTAAAGTTTCTAAGCTTTTTACCCTGAACGTGAGAAGTTATTAGGATGATATATTCAAGACAACGAAGAACTGTGAAAAAATTAAAAAAAAAGTACACAAAGTAAATTTTTTTAAATGTTCCATACGTCAAACCAAGAACCGTCGACCCGACGATATGTGTAAACAAAAATTTCAATATAATAATCTATTAACTTTATTCACGTTTAAAACAATCGGTTATGTTCTGAATTCCACGTGAAATTAAATAGTTCGCAAATGCCATAGCATTGTTATTATAAATACATACATACATACATGTCCTGCGCAAGAGTATTTATAAGACTTTTCAAGACATGAGAGATTTTTTCCAATGCTTTACTACAGCGAAATATTCTAAACGAATCGCTAAACAACACTGTTGGCAAGACAAACCACCGAAAAAAATTACTTGCGAACAGTGCACAGTGGGGACTTTTGCAAAATAAATGGTAATAAATCTGGAACTTCTAAACTACTGATTGGATTTATATATATGAAACTTCGAACATCCGTAGAGGAGGACTCAGGCTTTATAACAAATGTCTTGGCAGCCGTCTGGCCTAAGCTGGACAGGAGTTACAGTGGGCCTAAGTTGACAACATGGGACTCAAAAAAAATTCTGAGGCTTGTAACTTTTAGAAAACTTATCCGATTTTTATGAGATAAAGCGTTTTGATCTAAGCTTAACATTTTTAATAAATAATGTCCTTAGATGTGTTTTCGTATCTCTCATAACTTAGAAGATATTTGACTTTTAACAAAAAAAAATTTTTTTTGCCTTGACTTTTTTTAGTATTTCACCTACAACTTTTTAGTTAATTGTTGGATTTTAAATTAAAAGACAGCATTAAATTTCTGATCAAATTTTAAATAAAAATAAGTAAAAAACTTATTAATATCTGCAGTCGTAAAAACGGGAAAAGGCAAAGAATTCTAAGTTTTAAAATTTTTCTGGAAAAGGTACGTTTTTTTAAGAAAAAGTATCTTCATTATTTTCAATTTTGTGAAAAACTTTGTTTAACACATACACTTTTAAACCACATAGCGCTAAAAACAATCTATTCAAAATATGCTAAGAGCCAATTATTTTGTATTTTGGGCATGCACCCTGCACTCAGCAGTGTCCGAAAATTGCCAATTTCAAAATTTTTTTTTGTGCTTATGCGCTTATAAAAAGTTGTGACGGTATATTTTGAAAGCTTTAGCTATATCATTTAATTATTAGGATAGTTGGCAACATGTTAAACTTAAATTTTTAACAGCCTTTTCATAAATGCGAGGATGCGCGCAAATTTTCTGAAAAAGTCAAAATTTTGGAAAAATTTTGTTTTGTACCATAAAAAATATATATAAAAATAATTTTCTTTTTTTATGTTGGCATTTTTAGCTTTCATGTGAGTCCTTTTACTTTGCCTGAAAAAATTATTCCAATATAATTAACTGATCTCGAGATATTCCGATTGTAGGGTGCAATTCAAAAAATATGTAGAATGCGCTTAACTTTTTTCCCTTTATTCACACATCAGCTGTTTAAAACTTTTATGAATTCTGAAATTCAACCTAAATAGAAAAACAAAAATAAATTTGGAATGTTATCCAATAAGTCTATGTATATTTTTCGCAATAAAAAATATTTATGGTAATTATACCACATGTTTTTCCATGTAAGTGTAGTTAATGTTAATAACAGGTAAGCATTTAACGAATAACAACACACATGTTTAATGGATTAAAAAAAGGTTTTTGCGGAGTTTATTACAGCAACATCGGGAGGTGCTACCTGATTGTGCTACTACTACTTAATAACACTTCACAGTACTAGGTAATTAGACAAAATTAGCAAAGGTTCTTATAAATTATGCTGTATTGCATAAAAACGCAGGGTTCTTTTATAAGAACAATCACTCTATATTGAACTGTTATGGAGATTAGTATTAAATATAACGCGGTATGTAAACTTCTATGGGAATACGTTCCTGTTAGTTTATTGCGCCAAGAAAAATGTTCTAAAATCATAGATATAATTGACAACTCATTTGGATTAAAACTAAATGAAGATGCTACTAAAAAAAATGGAGAACTTTTTGGTAGCGTACGAAAGAAAAATGAAAGAATTAAATTATAACAAAACTAAGTTCCAAAAACAAAATGAACAATGGCTAAAAACCGAGATAGTTACACAGATTGGTATGAAACAATTGGGAAGGCCTAATAAATTATACGAGGAACTTCAACCAAGAAGCCAGAAAAGAAAGCAAGAAGACCTCATTGAAAACCACTCTTTTGGCCTTATAAAGGATGCCTTTAGAAGTGCCTTAACCAAAAACAAACCGAAGGAAGTTGGCAAAATTGTAGATGCTCTTCCAAAAGCATCTCCAAAGAGAATACAACGTATGGTGGAAAGCATACCAACGCCTAAATCTAAAACAGATTTTACTAATGAAGATGCATTAGCCCTTATTCTAAACTTGGGTCTAACAAGGAATAAATATGAAATATTAAGAAAAGCTATGACTGAAAAGAAATGGGGAAATTTGCCATCTACAAAGTCATTGAAGGCAACAAAGGATGTAATTTTGCCATCGGTTTCGAACGTTAGTAGCACGGGCGCCACTATTGAGTTATGCAGTCTCCTCGAAAATACTGCTTCTAGGATAATTTCAACCTTTAGCAAAGAAGACATAAGTAAATGCCACAAGTCCGAGCTAGTATTAATTTGTAAATGGGGTTGTGATAGGAATACTGGATTTTCTGAATATAGACAACAAAGCGAAGATAATATATCTTTTTCATCGATATTTATGTCTACGTTGGTACCTCTTAGAATGCGTTTATATACAAATTCATCATCATCATCCACTGTATATGCATTTGAAGACGTATGGATAAATAGGACGCCTGCATCAAAGTTATTATGTCGACCAATAAAATTTGAATATATGAAAGAAAATAGAGATGAAACTCAAAATATTGTAGTTACTATATCAGAAGAAATAAGGAACTTACCAAGCATTGCAATAAAAATTTCTGACTGCATTATAAATGTCACATTTGATTTACAATTGACTATGATAGATGGAAAAGTTGCCAATGCCCTAACGGATACCAAGTCATACTGGAAATGCAATATATGTGGGAAAAAAAGCTCTGAGTTTGAAGATAAATCTGATGAAACTATAAAAGAGGAAGCCCTTAAATTTGGAATTTCCCCACTTCATGCTCGCATTAGATTTATGGAGTATTGCTTGCATCTATCATATGATATAAAATATAGAAATATTTACCTTTGATATACCTTTGAAACTGTCTCCTCACGAAACAACAAAGATTTAGCAGATACACGAAGAACTGAGAAGAAAAGGATACAAGATGAATTTAGAAAGCATGGGCTTATAATTGATAAGCCAATTAACGGTTATGGTAGCTCGAATAATGGAAATACTGCTAGACGCTTTTTTGAGGATCCTGAGACTACATCCTTGATAACCGGCTTGGATAAAAAACTAATAAGGAACTTCAAAATAATACTGGCAACTATTAACAGTAAAAAGCAAATTAATGCAGAAAAATTTGATGCTTTTGCTAATGAAACAAAAGTATTGATAAAAAATTTATATCCATGGAGATTGATGACGCCAACTGTACATAAGGTATTATCTCATGGAAAAGAAATCATTGAAACCAACATCCTACCTCTGGGAGAACTTACAGAAGAAGCTCAAGAAGCAAGGAACAAATATGTAAAGCAGTACAGATTATTTAATAGTCGAAAGTGTTCAAAATTAGCAGAAAATTATGATTTTATGCTTCACTTATTGTTATCCTCAGATCCAGTTTTACAAGCAATACGGTTGAAATGGTTACCAAAGATAACTAAAGAAATAGAGAAAGACGACAGTGAAGCAATTCAAATAAAAAACCTCTTAAGCTTCGATATTTCGGATTGTTTTCTTAAAAATAATTGAAATAAATAAATTGTAAAATTATGGTAATTAGCATAGCTCAAACATGTAATTTAAAAATAAATAAATTATTTAGTGTTAAATAGTTTTTCTTAGCTATAGCCTAATATTAAATAGATTATCTATTGGTAAATAATAATAAAAAAAACAATACACACAAATAAAACTTTTCAAATTTTTTATGCAATACAGCATAATTTATAAGAACCTTTGCTAATTTTGTCTAATTACCTAGTACTGTGAAGTGTTATTAAGTAGTAGTAGCACAATCAGGTAGCACCTCCCGATGTTGCTGTAATAAAATCCGCAAAAACCTTTTTTTAATCCATTAAACATGTGTGTTGTTATTCGTTAAATGCTTACCTGTTATTAACATTAACTACACTTACATGGAAAAACATGTGGTATAATTACCATAAATATTTTTTATTGCGAAAAATATACATAGACTTATTGGATAACATTCCAAATTTATTTTTGTTTTTCTATTTAGGTTGAATTTCAGAATTCATAAAAGTTTTAAACAGCTGATGTGTGAATAAAGGGAAAAAAGTTAAGCGCATTCTACATATTTTTTGAATTGCACCCTACAATCGGAATATCTCGAGATCAGTTAATTATATTGGGAAAGAATCTCCAGCGCTTCTAACTACATCAGACTTTAAGAAAAAAGCTCCTTTTATTCAATTGAATGAAATTTTAATTTGAAACAGTAAGCAAAGACATCAGCGATTGTTTTCAACAATTATGAAAATAATAATTACAATATAAAACTCCCTTTTGATTTTAAATGTTTATCAATAAAAAATAAAAAAGAAGTAAGTTAACTACCCTACAAGAAATGAATGACTGAAACTAACACAAACAACATTTTTTTACTAACACACTTGCAACAATTTTACATTAAATTCAATAGCGGTTATAGTTGCTCTACTCTAACATATATGCTAGAGTGAAACATCTAATGAACATATGTCAGAATTTTTAAGATATTGAATTTTACTGAAAATAATTTATAGTTGGTTCTGTTTGTAAAATTAAAATGTATAAAAGTGGTAAAAAAAATTATGGTATTTGTGAAAAAGTAAGATAAAAACAATAAAGAAAAAAAGAAATTTTATTCAGTTTAATTAAAAATATAAGTACATACATATACATGTATGTAGGTATTCGTTTCTTTTTCAGTTTTTAGATATTTGGAAAGATCAAGATGCGTTGGGGTTGAAGAAGGCGTTAATACAATTCATTTTGTCTGGGAAAAGATTATAAAAGTGTTAAAAAAGATAAGTGAAATAGTGAATAAAAGAAATTCACAAAGTTTAATTTAATATGTATATTTATTTTCAAAATTGTAGAAGGTGTGAAGAGGGCTAGATACCGCTAAAGTTATTTGGTCTTTTTGTTAATTTGTGTTTTTTGCTTTAAATATGTTATTTACATGTGTATTTTAAAGTTTTTTTATAATAAAAAGCAAATAATAAGAATAAAAAGTATATTTGCTGTCAGTATATCAATCAAGTTTGTTTTCTCAATTGTGGGGGATATATTATTCAATTATGAACAGTCAAACTTGAGTAATATTTATGCTATCAATGATTATTTAAAAAGCACTGGAGTGAGCAGTTCAACTATATGTTACATTCATTGGTTAGAGAGAGATGCAACATCACACGTACACAAAAGTTTACATCACATTTTTCATTTTGCCTTTAACAATGTGATAGAAACTTTGTTCTACGCATTGATGAATATATCCTGCATGATTTCCGATGAAATGAGCAGTCAATTGACTGGTATTGTTCTTGTAGGGTAACAAAAAGAAAAAAAAACTATCAGTACCTAAGCTGGATTGCCGTATCAGTTTCATTTAAAAATGTGTATACATTTTTAAAAAGCAAAGCAAGATTTCCAAAATAAATGTAGAAGGCTATAGTTAGAAAAAATTTTATACCCCAAACGTTGACTAACTAACGTTGCATCAACTTTAAAAAAATGTAAATTAAGTATAAGAAATATTTCTATTCAGGTCTATTCGGGAAGTCACTTTCACCACAAATACGCGCATCTTTCACTTTTTGCTATTCTAAAATACTACGTTGGAGATGAGTGATAGAAAGCATATGTTTTCTTTCACTTTGGAGGTATTCTAAAATACTTCGTCACCATGATCAATGGCATATTCGTTCGACACCAATTTTAGTGCGTTAAGTTTAAATAAATAAAGAAAAAAGAGATACGAAGTGTTTATATGGTGTCTACCACTGTTAATTAAGCTTTAATGGCGTTCGGCCAGGCTCTACAAGACAATTAAGTTTTCTTAAATTCTTCAAAGATGTAAACACGTTTTTAAAACAAATAAAAGAAGTAACTAATTTTACTTTTACTGTTTATTATTTTTTTATGTTACTTAGCACTTGTACTGTTAAGTTTTTTATTAATTATTTCTTTAAATTACTTCTTAAATCCCTTTTTGTTTTAAACTTTTTCTGCATACAAGTCAGCTGTTTTCAATGTTGTTGGTGTTTTTAGAAGAGATAACATAATATCGATTACTGAAAACGATATTTCTTCGCACGTATTTTAGAATCTGTCGACGTCGAATTGTCGAAAGTGAACGTTCGACGATGAAGAAGTGAAGCGCGTATTCTCGAATAGACCTGATTATATTTACTATTACTATAGAGTATGTATCTTCAAGAATTCAGTTTTACTTAAAACAGAAAATCCTCACAAACTTTTAAGTAAACGCAGATAAAAATTAAAACGTTTTTAATTTCAAATAAAAAAACTATGAATATTTCGCATCTATACACAGGCGAATATTTACAACAACAACAACAGACATCACATGACAAAAAAATATAAAATGTATTCAAAGATTGAGTTAAACAGTTATTTGTATGTACATACATACATACATACATAAAATCAATTTGTAGATATGTATGTATACATATCAAATTTCTTATCAATGCTTAAGTATTTATTAGATCTACATCATGAAAAATATATGAAGCGTCGTTTAGTTAAAGCACAATGCAAATACAAACAATCCATACACTCAGGGAAAATCTGCAGCTTAAAAATAAGAATTCGTCACATTAATTCAATAATTTTTAATATAATAGAAAATGTATATTGAGATATCTACAAACTAATGAGTTTAATAAATGAATACTGTAAATTAATATTTTGTCCATATTGAAATAAGAAATTTCAATATGACTAAACCTTTGTTAATAGTTCTTATTAATTCAGTATGGTTTTTACTGATTTCAAGTTGGTTTTTCTCTGTGTGTAGAAAACTCATTCAGTCAAAGAAGACGGATGTAGTTAAATAAACAAAATCTGTAATACATATAAACAAATTTCACACAGACAGACTTTAACGCGAGACAAATTTAAGCATGAGAAAATATAAAGCAATCGTAAGTATAAAAGCATACTAGGGTTAGGGAAGTCCAGATATATGATAGTATTTTATAGTATCAAATGTCTATATTGAAAACAATTTATTTTACATATAAATACCAGCGCAAATACACACACACACATAGCAGAATTCATATAAGAAATATCCAAGAAAATTTCCACAACACCCCACCTTTCACAAATCTCGACCAGCCTTAAATTCTCCCCCAGATATACATACACAAAATACCATGTTACATACATACATATACAATATACAAAATTAATCTCAACAATACAACACTCTCACCTACCCTAAATTACGAATAGTCTTAAACTCCTACAGACATACATATATACATAGATTCTCACGGCTACATAATAAAAGAACACTTCGTCCCTAATAAATTACAATCATCTTAAATTCTTACAGATATACATACATACATACATACACGTAACCAATTTACCTCAACATCCTCACCCACCTCAAATCACGATCAGCCTTAAACTCCTACAGACAGACACACCCACAAATCCACATGGCTACATATTACGTCAACAACCCTGCCCACCCAAATCATGGTCAGCCTGAAACTTCTACAGACATATAAACACACCGATTCCCCTGGTTACATATTACAAGAACACCTCACCCCTCATAAATCACAATCAGCCGTAAGCTCCTACAGAAATGTATACATTGAAATTCCTACAAACATACACACATATATACACGCAATCGATCTACCTCTACTACACCCCGTCCCCTGCCAATCAAACCTTCACCTAAATTCTCACAGACAGACAGACACATCCACGAATTCCTATGGTTACATATTACGGCAACAAGGCCACCTACTCAAATCACGGTCTGCCTTAAATTCACACAGTCTAGCAACACCTACATTAGCATTAGAAAAAATAACTTTCACGTTTTCCCGTTGGCATTTGAAAAATATAATATTCATGTTTTGCCGTCGGCATTTGAAAAAAATAATAATCATGTATTGCCGTCGGCATTAGGAAAAATTAATAATCATGTTTTGCCGTCGGCATGTATGTATACTTATAAAATCTTAATCTTATGAAACCCCTTAAAACACCCCGACAAAAAAATCACCCGTTCACACAATTAATGCCAACAAAAAAAAATTACCCGTCCACACAAAGTTAATGTAAACAAAAAACTCCTAATGTAAACAAAAAACATCAAAGCGCCGCCGAAAACATAAATTTCTAAGAATTTAACAATTTCAGCAACAATTTAACAATTTCAGCCCACAATTTAACAATTTCAGCAACAATTTAACAATTTTAATCGGCGCCCGGATCGGTAGTTCACTACTACTTACGTAATATATGGACGGCCCCTAAGTATGTATGTATGTATGCATGTTGTATGTATGTATGTATGTATGCAAATACATATCTAGTACAATAACCTTTAGAACGTCACTCCAGAAAATATCTATTAATGCCGCTCCCGGCTTATACTGAAATGGACGAACAACAGATAAAAATTCTAAAATTCGCACATTTCCACCATAATCACCAAGTACCAGACGTGATTTAGTTTTACATTTTGGATGAAAACTGTATGCCATTCGGCAGACTGCAAACGGCATACTACGTATTATCATACGCATATTAAACGTTGTAGTTATAGCATCATGGAAACGCAACTCTCTTTCGGTAGACGACGTGCAACGTAAAACCCACATCGGACAAAGCATGTACATATGTATAAAATCCATGTGGTCATTTTTAAATGCAATAAAAATAGTTTTCAAATTAACACTTTTTCATTAGAATTTCAATTTCAACATACAACTTTCTGATATGCCACTACACAAAGGTTTCAACAGCGATGTCCAAAAACGAATCTGACTCACCTTGCTTGCTGTGATCCACAGGTGTTTCATTTATTGCCAAATTTTTAACAACTTTTTTTCTCCTCTTTGTGTAATCATCGTCTTCTTTGTGCTTTACATCTTGCTCCTCCTTCGCCGCATCATCTTCCTCGGCATCAGATATATTTTTTAGCAAGCTTATTAAACACGCAACTGATCGGTGTTGCGATTTTTTAACACGAGGAGCTGAAGATATAGGTAAAATTAACGCTTCATTCTGAGTTGGGAGGGATCATCTTCTTTAAAAGCGATTATAAGATATGAAACGAATTCATCCCAATCACATTTGAAATCACGATTTTGATTAATTTCCAAAAATACAATATTTAAGGCTTCTAGTTCTTCGCGTAATTCGCCATACGTTTGTTTTTGTTTTCCCAAAAAAAAACAAAACTTCATTCAAATTTTTAATTTCTTCTGGTTTTAACCATTCATGCAAACGTTCTGGGGTTTCAATTGCATTCACGGAATGTGTCGAGGAGAATATTTGATAGTCCACAATAGTTTCATCTTTGAAAGAACCAGAATAATCGTATGAATTCATTGTTAAATTTAATTTTCTGTTTTGAATTCGTTCCAATAGAACGAAGAAAATTGTAAAACAAAAGAATTCCGACAATATGTCGAATAATAAAATTCTTAAATCAAAAAAAAAGTTTTTTTTTCATATTATTCAGTCACTCAAAACACAACAAGTTAAATTTTCTTGAGTGTGAATTTTATTTGGATTTCATGTCGTGTGTACTTACATATGTACATACATATCGTTACCATAATATAGAAAGGCCCTAAGAACGAAACAATGAAATTCTTTTAATTTTCATATAAAACCGATTTGGAATCTTTTAAATATTGGATTGAAGCCAATTCAAATTTTCCGATAACAAATGCTTGTGAGCTAGATAATGCAGTTGAAAGTTTTACCAAATTAATACACGAAGCAGCTTTTTTTATCAAATCCATCAATTTCTCCATCTGCTGTGCAAAATAGATTTCAAATTTCTTCACAGACACGTGAACTTATTCGAATTAAAAGAAGGCTTAGAAAAGCGTGGCAGATTAGCAGAAATCCCTTTGACAAAAGACGCCTAAATGTAGCAACCAAACACCTTAAACAGCACTTGAATAACATAAAAAACAAATCTATTGGAGAGTTTTTCGACAACATTAATTTAGCATTAAATAACAACCACAAATTATGGAAAGCAACGAAATCTATTAAGCAGCCAACAAAACGAAATCCTCCTTTTAAAGATGTTAATGGATCGTGGTGCATGTCAGACGAAAAAAAGAGCAGGCATTTGCGCAACATCTGTATAATACTTTTCAACCCCATCAAATTGAAAATCTTGTCGAAGATGATGAAATCTCAAATTTCTTAGACGTACCATACCAAATGTGTTTCCCAATAAGTCACATTTCTCTTCCTGAGGTTGAGGATCAAATAAAAGATCTGAAGCAAAAGAAAATCTCCTGGTTATGATAATATTGATGCAAAGGTTGTTAGAAATTTGCCCAAAAAGCTATTATATATTTGACATTAATTTTTAACTCTATTCTACGCTTAAGCCATTTTCCTTCACAATGGAAATGTGCTGAGATTATAATGATTAAAAAAGCAAATAAACCAGAAAATGAGATCACATCTTATAGACCGATTAGTCTATTGAGTATTTTTTCAAAAATGTTTGAGAAAATTTTCTTGAGCCGATTGTGTCCAGTACTTGAACAACTGCATATTATTCCCGACCATCAATTTGGATTTAGACAAAAACATGGAACTCCTGAACAGTGTCATAGAGTTGTCAACGTCATTCGAAAATCTTTTGAGGAAAAAGAGTACTGCTCCGGAGTGTTCTTGGATATTCAACAGGCATTTGACAGAGTCTGTCACATTGGTCTATTGTTTAAACTAAAAAATCTTCTTCCAGCTACATTTTATTCAGTCATAAAATCTTATATACATAGCAGAAAATTTTATGTAAAAACAAAAAACGCAAGATCAAATATTTTTGATATTAGAGCAGGGGTCCCACAGGGCAGTGTACTAAGCCCGGTGTTATATACAATTTTCACAGCTGATATTCCAATTTCTGAACATGTTACTGTATCAACATATGCAGATGATACGGCGATTTCAGCAGCAGATAATTCTCCTTCTGTTGCATCTAATAAAGTTCAGAGTGAATTAAATCTAATTGAATTGTGGCTGAAAAAATGGAAAATAAAAGTAAATGCTGAAAAATCATCTCATGTAACTTTTACACTTAAAGAAGGTGATTGTACCAATCTTACTATTAATATCCCGATACCTAAAAACGATTGCGTTAAATACCTTGGCTTGAACATGGATCGTAGACTTACTTGGAAACAACATATTAAAAAAAAAACGTCAGCATTTAAATATAACAAATAGAAAATTTTACTGGTTAATTAGTCCTAAATCTCAGCTTAATATTGAAAACTTTATAAAGCAATTTTAAAACCTGTATGGACCTTTGGAATTCAATTATGGGGAACTGCAAGCCATTCAAACATTGAAATTATTCAAAGATACCAATCAAAAACACTAAGACTTATTGTTCAGTCACCTTGGTATATTACTAATGAAGCAATCCACAATGATATCAAAATTAATACTGTTAAAGAAACTATTAATTCCTTTATTGAAAAATACTTAAAAAGACTCAGTAATCATATAAATCCATTAGCTATTACTTTATTGGACGATACTTAGGAAATCAAAAGACTTAAGAGATATCATATTTTAGATCTACCATTTAGAAATTATTAATTGTATTATTTTATTAATATTATTATTTACTTTTTTTTAATATGTTGATTAATTATTGTTATATGTTTAATTTTTTATTTCTTTTAGTACTTACATGAACATATATATTAAAAATGTTGCCATAAATTATTTATTTGAAATATTTGTAATTAACAACCATTCTAAACTAAATTATAAGTAGTTGTTATTAATAATTTTGTAAACCACAGATTTTGTTTTCTATTTTTATAGTTGTATTTACTGTAAAGTACAACTAAAACTGTAATTCTTATGTTCCATCAAATTTGCTTATTATCATATTATGTAATGATAGATTGCAATTAAAAAATAATATATATATATATAAAAAAAAATTAAATTTGATAAATAAAAAAATTTTTCTCAAACTTTAATTTTTTTCTTATATTTTTCCAACAAGTAAAAATAAATCTATGTACCAAATGAAAGGTAATTTAAAGACCTCTCTAACGCATTTTACATCTTGAAAAAATGTTGAAAACTTTTCAAGTCATCGAGATTTGAAATCTAGGAAAAATAATTTTTCACTTTTAAGACTATCAAAGTGGTCCTTAATATAATAATTTTTCACACCAATAATTTTTTTGTCGTGGGATCGGATCCTTAAGAAGAGAATTGTCTAGTAAAAATAATATAAAATTTTTTTCTCCATAACCTAATTTTTTTGATAAAATCTATTTCAGCGACCCCATAACCATCTTCAAAAAATCCAAATTTTTTTCGAAATTCTTTTATATCACAAGCCTTAATATTCCGCTTCAAGTGTTGCAAAAATCGGCCTTTGGTGAAACTCCCTAATATATATACGGAAAATTTTAATTTTAATCTACCACGAAAAATGTTCCACTGTAGTTATAAAAGCATAGCAAAAACTGTTTAATGCCGTATAACAAATGTTCAATACTAGTTATTGACCGAGTGGCGACTTCTGACCGAAGCCGAATACGTTTATACGATCAGACATGTTTTATATATTTAGCGTGATTCTCAAAATATAGTTTTAGAAAATTATTAACTTACCGAGTCATTGTTTCAATTTGATCTTCTGCAGCATTGAATTTGAGCAATAATTTTGAGAACTGCTCTCTTGAATTTCTTTACGCAAGGCGTTTTCTTTTTGAATTGCTTCATTATTTAACTAGCATATGTAGAGGAAAGGAACATAATTACATATGGGAAATCAAACCTTTCTTAAAAGTTTTTACCTTATTGATAAATCATTCTTTTGATTCTCTAACGTTTGCATTTTTCGCTGTTCCGTGCCATGAAGCACGGATACTTTCAAACTACATAGTGCTCCTTTGCTTGAACAATTGTTGATCGAACAAAGCTTTCTGGCTTTTGCAGCCTGTTGAAGGTGACAATATTTTAAAAACTTGTGATGTCTTAGGGATTTGAATTTAACTTACCGTCATCTGTTGTGCAAGGCATTTAACATAATTATTACTAAAATTCTCATATCAGCTATTTGAGGATCTCGACAAGGCGTCGTAAAATAAAAATCCATATTTTCATCGCAATTGATTGTTTGAGTATGTGAAGGGATTGGGATGTTTATTTGAGGTCGTAAATGAGAAAATTATTTCCTTTGGCGAAAGTGGAAAATTACGGAAGAGTTGTCGTACTTGCAGGAAATTTTACGCCTTCTTGGCCCAAATTTTCTTTCTTTAGGTAGTGTCTCAACGGCAGCTATTAAAGGTGATGTCATGAAATTGCTAGTCTTGAGCGCAGAATCTGAGGAAGAAGGCGTTAAAGATTTAATAAAATTCGTCAATTTTCAATTCCGTTTTAAGTATTTTAAACAAAAATTTTAAGTTTTTTATTGCTTGTGAAAAAATTACGAACTCTTGACAATATTTAAACAAATATTAAATATTAAAATAATATTTGTCTGTTGCTATGAAAATGTTTCAAAATAATTATATTTTGTTTCGTTGATATCAAGGCACATTTATTAATATTTTTTAAAAATTTGATACTAACCCCAGCCAACATTTTTTAAAATTCTCAATCAAACTCCAGTATTTTTTACTCTGTGCGATTAAAAGGCTAGAATATGCGCCCATTTTCTGATCATAAAAGACAATTTTGTCGGTAGAAAAAACGTGACTACCCACGATTCCTTGTGATAAGTAATTTATGAGTCTTTTTCTATATTAGTTTAGAGTAATTTTCGTCCCCTTTTCTAGTAGTATTTAAAGTCTTTTTAGAATCGGTTTCTTAATTATTTATCTGTATTATTTCGCTACATTTTTGAATCTTTTTCGAATTGTCTTTCAGTCATGTTTCTAATCGCTTACGAGTCATTTGTGAGAAATTTATCAGTCTGTTTATGAGTATTTTTATTGTCATTTATGACTGTAATTTGAGTCATTTATCAGTCGCATTTCTAATCGTATTTGACTCTTCTTCGAGAATTTTTTGGTCGGCTTTCTGAGTCCTACGTCTAATGGTCAAACAGAATTACGGTATAAACACATTTTCCGTACAAATTACACAAAAAGGAAGTCACAGAAAGCACTCGAAAGACAGAATAAATTATTATAAGTATTATTATATATTTTTGAATTTTGAAAATTAAATACTTATAACAAAAATATTAATTGAATTTTTTTGCATTAAGAAAATGATATTTCAAATAAATTTGAAATAAATAACAAATATACATAGAATATAAAATATAAATTGTGCTGAATTGAATTATAATTTTAAGAATTTTACCAGTGTTACCGTTTAAACAAAATTTACTTTCGAAATTCGCATTCGAAACCAATTTAAGGTAAAAGTTTAGTCTAATTTAAATTAAATTTTAAAATTTACAGGCTAAATTTAATTTTTGATCGACATTAATTTTGAAATGCAAAATTATATTATAAGAATATTAAATTAATAATAAATAAAACAAAACAATTAGGAATCAATAACACATGTGCAGCGTAGCAGATATTTGAGTGACACACTTTCAATTACCATTGAGTTTTTATTTTAGAAACGACGACATGATTGGTCAAGTGAAAGTGTGCAACATGATCCTCCATAATGGCAAATGAAACAAAGATAATTGTAATAAGCTAGAGTAAGTTAGAAATGTTAAGACTTATTTTCATAAGTAGTATATAAGCTAGAACAAATTTTAATAAAGCAGATTCTTACGACCTGGCCCACGATGTCGACAAGAAATTATCTGTCGCTTAGTTATATTGAAAACAAAAACAAAATAAGAAAATTTGTTTTTGTTTTCAATATAAGTAAGCGATCGATAGTTTCTTGTCGACATCGTGGGCCAACCCGTTAAGAAGTAGAAACATATATCGGCTCTAACAGCCTTGTTTTGAATTTAATAATCTCAACATTTCGTCAGTTCCTTTGAACCCCTAGAGTTAAGCTGTCCTCCTTGGCAGCTGCATAAATATAACCAAGGACTATAGTAAAGCTCAAGATATTACGAGCAAGCGGATTAGGATGTGACTCGAGTTTTGTTAAATATTTGCCTGCGTATTTTAGAATTTCTTCCGTGACTAGAGGCATATTTAAATCACGATGTATATTTGATGTTATCAAACGTAAAATTTTGTTTTGCCTTCGATGGACTTTCTCAACATTTGAAGCTGAAGCAGTGCCCCATAGCTGAATTCCGTAGCACCATATACAGTCTAGGCTGAGTGTTGAATTTCTGCCAATTAACCAATATATTTGAGTTAATTTAAGTTTAATTTGAGTTAGTTTAGAGTCAATATGATGTTTCCACGTAAGCCTTTGATCAAGTTGTATACCGAGATATTTCACTTGAGAATGTTGAGGAATATTTTGATTGTTGATTCGAATGGGGGAACAAGTAGCTTTTCTGAGGGTAAACGTTATATGGACACACTTTGTTCATTTACTTTAATTCTCCATACGTTCAACTATGCTTCCAGCTGGTAATATATTCCTGGAGATTGTGGGATGCCTCATCAGGGTTTTCGTGAATACTCATATAGGCTGTATCATCGGCAAATGTAGAAATGAGGATATTATTGCTCACAGGCATATCACAAGTATATATTAAATACAAGACTGGCCCCAGAATACTACCCTGTGGCACACCGGACGATATAGATTCGAGCACACTGGTGAACTCTCCTTCCACGAAAGTGAACTTCCTATCAGTGATATAACTTTCTAAAAGCTTTTATATGTTTATTGGCAGATATGTCTTTAATTTTACAACTACGCCTTCGTGCCATACTTTATCAAACGCCTGAGAAACAGAGCAGAACAATACTTCTTTTCTTCAAATGTTCTTCTTACAACTTGGACCAATCTATTCGTTTGTTCAATGGTGCTATGTTGACTTCTAAATCTAAATTGATGGTCCGGTATGCACCCATTATCAGCTAAAATTTTGGACAATTTAGTCATGAGCAGCTTCTCGAAAAGCTTTGAGATTGTTGACTCAGCTTTGGTAAGATCTTTTCCCGTCTTTGGATCATTTTCATCTTGGCAAGTTTCCATTTATGTGGAAAATACTGCATTCTTAAAATGGCATTAAAAATAAATAGCAGGATTATTATTGCAATATAAGGCAAGTTCATCAACATCTTGTTACTAATGCTATCAGTACCTGTAAGCTTTTTTTCGGATTGAGTTCACAAATTATTTTTTGTACTTCACGCCTCTTAAACCTTAAGGGAGTAGACAAACTACACTCGGTAAATCAGCTGCACCCGCACATGAATTGGGAGTGAATACAGATTTTAAATGCTCAGCAAATAAGTTACCTTTCTCACTATGGCTTTTTGCCCAGCCTCCGGTCGAAGTACGCAGTGGTTATTTAAGGTCAACGGGTCATAGAGAGTAATTAGATGCTGACGTGACATCAAGACCTTCTAAATATTTTTCTAGTAGTGCAGGTTTTTCCGACGATAGTACACTCTTTAAGTTTTATTTTATTTAGGGGTGATCTGTATTGCTGCCATTCTCTTCTAGCTCTTCTTTTTCACATACAAGACGTTCAATTTCCGTAGAAAAAATTCTACAGTAATTTTGACTTAGCTGCACAATCAACTTTGCACGACTTTTTTTGCAGATAAGTCAAAAATGCTGTTATCTTAAATGCACTTACCTGCCTAAATGTGCAAGTATCCAATTTTTTTTAGTTCAGTTTTATACACATACATGGTTGCATGTTTATGTAGCCACATTTTTTTAATGTGTGCAGCTAACTTAAATTTTTTATATGAGAATAATATAAAACTGCCAAAAAATATGTCAAATGCGCAGGTATACAAAGTGCACTTAAAAAAGGATTTTGAACAATAATTACAGAAAAAATATATTTTGTGCAGCTAACATTGATTTTTTGTATGAAAATCTTTTGAAATTACCAAAATTTTAGGACACTTATCTTAAATGTGCAGGTATAGAAAGTGCACTTAAAAAACGAATTTGTATGGGATTTTAAGGAATGGTGACAGAAATTTATGATTTTAGGCAGTTAAGTCCAAAGTGCACTTAAACAAAAGGCAGCTAAATCAAAACTACTGTATTAAAGCCAGTCTGCTGATAAGAGCTTGTGGCATGTTCAGCAGCCTGTTTAATATTTTCGTTAAGATTTGCAATGTTAAATTCAATATCATCATATGATCTTAGCCGAATGTTTTCCGTGCAATGACTACTAAGATATTTGTTGACCAATTAACACGATTGATCATCTTCATATATGGGTGAGGCAAGTCACTTCTTAGTGGGTTACAGATAGAAACGATAGTGGGAGAGTGATGGGAGGAAAGATCTAGAGAAGCTTCAACATGAATTAAATCCCTAGAAATATTTTTCATGACGCGAAAATCTATTACATCCGGAATTTTTCGTACGTCAGTAGGCCAATAAGTGGGCTCCCCACTCGAAATGACATCCACGCCCATTTTTTAAATTGTGTTGCAAGACGCGAAGCCCAGTACGTATGTTTTGCATTGTAGTCGCCAGCTCCCACGAAACAAGATCCAAGCGATATGTAGAACATACTGATCTTCGGCAACTGAAAATCTGGGAGGTGAGTAAATTCATATCACGAAATTCGAACAAAAATTTTCTACAAAAATACTCCTTGCTTGCATATATTCTTCACTTACGTTGTCAAGGATATAATGCTTGAGTCTTGACTTAATTAAAATTGCAGATCCACTGCATGCACTCCCTCTAGGGTCCTTTGTATCATACATAGTGTAGCCATTAATTTTGAAGTCAAATGAGTCTCAGAGACTAACATTATATCGATATTTTTTCCGTAAGGAAGTGCTCAAGTTCATTTTTATGTTGGCGAATGCCGTTTGCGTTCCAGAAATATATTTTTAACGTGTTCATGGCTTGTTAATTAATGCTTGAAGCAGTGTATTCTGCATTCGTAGCATTTCTTGCATCATGCTAGTCATATTTGTTGTTAAATTATTTATAGTTTACACCAGATTATCAATAGAAGATTCAAGGCGATTAAAATTGAAGTTTGAGTTTGTATTTTTTCAATTATTTTGCGGTGAAACATTTTGCGTGGGAATAGAACTAGCTTTGGCAGCATCAGCATACGATACACGTGAAGTAACTGGTTGGCTCACTTGAACAATATTGGCGGAGTAAGCGCTTACTGAACTGGTGTTGTATATAAATTGTTACTTTTTCTTTAATATTTGTAAATGAAAATTTATTAAAAAATATTTTCTTTATTCTTTTAATAAAACTTTGTAACGACACGATTCCTCTCTTAGCTGGGGTAGACTCAGCGGAGTCCAGGATCGTGTGTGAAATAAATGAAAAAAAACTATCTGATTTCCTTTACGTTACAAAATTCAATTTATTTACAAAAAAAAACTCTATTGCCAAATGCAATTTACGAAAATAAAACTAAGATTGTAATACTAAATAAAATTTACAAAATTTCTTCGATTGGACTTTGACTCAAATTCAATCACATCAACTGGAACAGTGGCAGAAAGCCCTAATTTACTAGTGCCTGGATTCGTCGTGGCACCAGTGGCCTGGATACAAGCGACAGCCTCTCCTCACTTGTAAATTTCCTAGTGATGAGATTCGCCTTGGAAGCGTGTACCAAGGTAGCCTCTCTTCACACATAGCACTAGCCCGTCACGAGGGTTTACTGCATGTTGTAGATATTGGATTTGTAGCCGAATTCCAATATCTAATCTTGCTTCAATGTGGCTATAGAAAGTAAATATTAGACAAGTAACCGTCATCCAATATTTGTCTTACCGTAGCGAGCGCTGCAAGGAAACTGAAAATTGTTCTATACTGAGTCGCCTTTTATGTATACCATTTCTCTGTTATACATTCCAATCAGTGTGCACACTTCTACCGAATATGTTTGTGAATTTAACAATCTACCAATTCTACCGAACAAGGCCTGAAATCTACCGAATATTGTTATTTAGTAATTTAAGTCGATATATAGGTGTAAATTGCTTATTTTGCCACATAGCAGTGCGGCCGCAGAGCGATCATTTTCTGTCATGAAAATCATTAAAACAGAACAAAGAAATCGGTTAAAAACTGAAACTATAAGTAACCTAATATTTCCACAAAAGTTTAAATTCATAAATGGATCTTACATATAATCTTTGTAGTTACAAATGTTTGTCAAATAAAAGTTATTTTAGTAGCTTTATAAAACCTACATACATACATATGTACAAAAACTCAATTCCTGTTATTTATGTACATATGTATATTATTTTAGATATGCATAGCATATCTACATATATAAAGGGTAAGGGCAAATAACTGAGGATGACACTTTTTTTTATTGGAAATGCTTCATTGTTTATGGCAGTTTAATTTCCAATCACGTGAAGTTTTAAAGGCGCTTTTGGAACCTGTTTAGTTTGATACTTCTTGCACTTACCCTTTATAAATATATAAGTACATATATTTTGTTGTTTTTTATGTATCTTTGAATTGTTATTTTTTATATTTCTCTGAATAAAAAAATTTTCTACCGAATTTCATTCAAATCTACCGTTTTTTTTGTCGATTCTACCGAATTTAAAAAAAATTAAGTGTGCACACTGATTCCAATGCTAGCGTCATACTCGTGTGTGTGCTTACAATCAGCGTTGCCGTTTTGGTTACTTGTAACCAAAATTGGTTACTTTTTTTTCCAATGTGTACTTGTGTACTTTTTTTCCATTTTGGTTACTTTTTTTCAACACAAAAATAACCATTTTTATGCATATATGTACATATGTGGTATGTTAAATTTGCACATAACTAATTATCTTGATAAAAGATCACAATTTAAGCGTTTTTGCTACGTTGTAAAGACAACACTGGATAATCAACATAGCTTTTAAAAAAATACATGTCTGTCTCTGAACATAACAAGCCTGGTTTCAAAAATCAGATGCATTCATGGCTGCAAAATCTTTAAATGTCAAACACTATGTGAAAAGTTAAAAGCGAATTTTTTTATTTGAGAGCGTAACAAGCAGGGAACGAAGTCGACCGATCTGTGAGTCGGCTAACACCCGCCGCTGGCAAAATTTCTAAATTAGAAGTAAGTGATGATATGGATATAGTTGAATTTTGGGATGCGGTTTCAAATCATACAAATGGATTAAACGAAAAATGTTTTTATGATTTAATTAATTTAATGTAAAATTTAATGCCATTGCCACACAGTTCGGCTGCTACTTAATACTTCATCTATACAGTCTTGTGTTTTGATAACGAATGTAATTAAATTACATATTCTTTGTTGTTACTAAAAATATTTTGGTTTGGAATTTCTAATAAATAAAATAGATGCACAGTTGAATAAAGATGCTTGTTTTCTAAAGATTTTTGTTTGAGGTTTTTAAACTTATTATGTTTGTATATTGTGATTCTCAATATAGTATTAAGAGTCTTACTACAAACATACGGAGTTTGTTTGTTAATAATAATTCAAAAATTTTTTTGGGTTGAAGTCTACTGACGAGTTCTACAAGCGGGAACAACAATATATATATTGTTTATATCTTTATTTAATTTCAAAAATTGGCTTGTTTTTATGGTTAAGCAATTGTCTATATGCATTTCGTTCCTGCTTGTGGAACTCGTCAGTAGACTTCAACCCAAAAAATTTTTGAAGTCTACTGACGAGTTCCACAAGCGGGAACGAAATGCATATAGACAATTGCTTAACCATAAAAACAAGCCAATTTTTGAAATTTCTAATAATTTACCTGAAGTATTTTTTTACAAAATTGATTTTATTGATTATTAATTATAATAAGATATACTTTTAAAACTTGTTTTTTTCCACTTTTATTTGCAATCTATTTTACAATATTTAGCAAATTCAATAATTCAAGCAAAAAAATATCACATGTGTTATTAACTACATTAAGTTAATAAACTATATATACATATATACATACATACATACATACGTGAAGTACAAATTTAAATGTAATGGTCCATTTACATATATTATACCATTTCATATATTAATATATGTATGTATATTTTTCAACTGAAGTACAAATAAAACAGTATTTTAAATACATAAAAATTTTGGTTACTTTTTTCTGCATTTGGTTACTTTTTTTTTGTATTGTGGTTACAAAATTTTTTTGGTCGTGGCAACGCTGCTTACAATTGTTGTGGTCAGTGTGACCAGATCCTAAATTTTTTGCGGCTAAATTGACTTCAAAATAAAGCTAAAAAATAATTAAAGTGCTAAAACATACTGCTAAAACTTAATATTTACTTCTTTTTAATCAAATTGTTTCTTTTAAAGTGGTTATTTTTGTAATTTCTGCTTACATTGCCCTACCTATTTTTTGAGGAGCTGGCGAACAAAACCAAACATGTCCTCAGTTAACTATTTTTTTTCGGGCTCTCCAAATACACATCTATCTATGCATGAAATATTTATATGCAAAACCAGTTTGATCCTACCTTAAAAAATAACGAAAACTGACTTTTCCTTGCTCATTTCTATTTAAAAAGTTCAGCAATTTGCCTGTCCTGTAAAAACCAGTTAAGAGGACTAGTCTGGTTTTGTTCGCCAACTCTTCATTTATTTCCTTTGAATGAAACAGATTTTTTGTAATGAAAAACTGGCATGAGGTAGTATAAGTTGCAAAATGAAACATACGCCTAACGATTTTTGGCCTATAATTTTATTACATTAAAAATCACGCTAGGATTTAATAGGGGGTAAAAAGTACATCATGCGCCGACTTTTAATGACAAACTTTATGGAGGAACTCGTGTATAATGATAATGTTTTCTAGACTGCTGGCCTTTGGCCGGGGTTAAGGATTTTCTCCGACATGGTATCTCCTGAAACAGCGGAGCATAATACAGATTTTCTGTCTTTGCAAAGCTTCCCTGCCTCAAAACGTTTTCTAGACTGCTAGAAAATTTAACTTATTTAAATTTCGTCACTTCCAATAACAAAAAGCAATAACAATTGAGGGAAGCAATGCATTGCTTACTTGATAACAAAAACTTCCAAAAATGCTTCTGAGAAGCACTAATGTAATGCGGGCTCCCTAGCAAAATAGAAAATTATCACAAAAAACTTTGCAAGCCAGTAATTTTTGCATCTGAATATTACTTCTATGAAGCACTTTACTAAGGCAAGAAATGTATGGCTTTTTGGAAGCTAAATGTATTGGTTCTAGCTGGCTCGTCTCGAACAAAATAATGCCTTATTCATGCGCAACAGCAAGTGATCTTGCAACATTGTATCCCTTACAAATACGCGTCGGAGAAGCAATAATTTTTTTCTGGGTTATACTGACTGCATACCAGTTTTTCACTATACATAAAGTATTTAAAGCAGTGTTATGCGGTGTTATGAAATACTACGCTTTGTTGGAAGGCAAGGCAGTTGACGTTTTGGAAGTCAGCCTTTTTTTAGGTATAAGAGATATTGTTAAAATTTATGTGGATTATATTTAAAAAAAATGCTAGAAAATGCTAAATAAATAATTGCAAAATGCTAAAGAAAATGCTAACTGCTAAATCGAAAATTTTGCAGCTAAATCCACAAAAAAAGCTAAATTTAGCTGCAAAAATGCTAAAATGGTCACGCTGCTTGTGGTTACTAACAGCAGTGTGCACACTTCTACCGATATTCGGTAGATTCTACCGAATATGTTTGTTAATTTAATAATCTACCAATTCTACCGAACAAGGCCTGAAATCTAATTTAATTTAAGTCGATATACAGTTACTCTCAGAAATATTTTGCATACATTCTTTTTTTAGCAAAATAATTAAATAAATTTATTAAAAATAAGAAATTGAGGCAACATGTTAAATTTATTTCTTTTGTAACTGAGCAAGCAAAGCCTATAGAATAGAAAATACTCAAAAAACGACAACTTTGAATTTAATTGTTATACTTTTGTTGCATTTTCTTGTGTCAACTACGAAATTTCAACTTCACAAAAGTATTTTGCTTCTTTTAACGTTCCCGTTATTTTTTAAATATTTGTGTTGTCACATGGGTCTTTTCTGCTTTTCGTTTGCAATAGTAATTATTATGCGTTTTTGTTTATAATTGGTTCCAATATTTTCTTATTGAGTGCAACACGTGAAGTTTTTGTAAAAAAAAAATGGCTAAAAGTAAAGGAATTAAATGGATCTACGAATAAGATCATTCTATATCTATCTATATAATTAATAGGCGAACAAGTTTTTTGTAATCCCTTTTACGCTGGTACCACTGCACCGATTTTAAAAAGATTTATATGGTTTTAAAGGATTTTCTGTACAAATGTGCAGAATCTATATTTTATTGAAATAGGTTTAGTATTTTGGGAGCTATAAGCGTTTAAAGTTGCTACTACTACATGCACATATATTACACACGCATTTATTAGCTTACAAGTAAAAAAGAAACAAAACATGAGTGTGTGTGTGTGTGTTGTAGTATTTCTCTTGACCTTACAATTGTTTTTCTCTTATTTGTTGTTGTATCAAAGCCATAATACTTAAAGGAAGAGAATTGAATAAAGTGAATTAGCTTGATTGAAGGGATGAGTTTGTGTGTGGCTGTGTTTTAATGAATTTTTTTATGACGTTTAGATACATTTTCTTTGAATCTTAAATTATTTACATTTTGATTCTAGAATACGGACGAGTGTGTCGTCCGTTTGGTATATCTAGTCTGTATAATAGGGCAAATCAGTCAAATATATTTGGGATATGTTTGGTGGATGTAGAAAACAATAGAAAATGCAATTAAGCGTGTAAAGGAGCGCAGTTACATTGAAAATATTCCATGAGTCGAGCAAAGTTGTTAACGGTAAGAAACGCACGATAAACTATTAAAGAAAATAGGGAAAACCACCATTTATATGTGCCGAGTCTTGAAAAAAATTCTAAAGGGGATACTACGCACAGACCTAAGTGGCAAGTCCATCAGTAGGATTCTAAATTCTAACGGTAGCGTAGCTACAAAAAAAACTTTGATTTCTGAAGTTAATAGACAGAATCGTTAGTCATTTGCTGAACTACATAAATTTCAGACTTTTGATTTCGGGAAAACGATAATATTTAGTGACAAAAGTGCATAATTTTTGAGTGATATAAACAATGTATGGTGCGGCGCAAGCCAAATAAATCACTAAATATTAAGAATATAAGGCCAACAGTAAAACATCGTGGTGGTTGACTCATGGTGTGGGGCTGAACGTCGGCAATAGGAGTGGGAAATTTGGTGTTTATATAAAGCACAATGGATAAACATCTATAATTGTCCATTCTGAGAGAAAATCTACATGCCAGTGCCGAACAAATGGGTCCGTATATCAATGGATATTACTTCCAACATTACAACGACCCAAAACATATAGCCCTGGACATTAAATTATGGCTCTTATATAATACCAAACATCTGCCAATAAAACCAGAAAGTCTCGACATGAGTCGTATAGAAAATCGTTGATCGTTGATAAGTAGTAATACACTACAGTATCAAATACACTATGCTTTTCTCTTTCTTCCATGAATTTTAACAAAAACCTGATTGGAGCTTTTTTTACCTGCCACTTCCTTCATTTCTGTGTATTCTGTGGCTTGAATGTTTTAGCTAGACTGATTAATGTTGTTTATTTCTCAACAATACGTGTGCACACATACGTAATAGAAGAGTATATTAAAAGGCGAGGCGCCCTTATTTTGCCGACCGCAGAACTAGATATAAAAAACGGATGACACACTCGTCCGTATTCTAAAATCAAAATGTAAATAATTTAAGATTCAAAGAAAATACAATAAAACACAGCCACACACAAACTTACATACATATGCAAGCATAATTAAATAATACATGAAATTAAAAAAAACATAAACAAAATCCCTTCAACCAAGCTAATTCAATTTATTCAACTCTCTTCCTTTAAGTATTATGGCTTTCATACAACAAATAAGAAAACAAAAATTGTTAGATCAAGAGAAATACTACAAACACACACACACACACACACTCATGTTTTGTTTCATTTTTACTTGTAAGCTAATAAATGCGTGTGTAATATGTGTGCATGTAGTAGTAGCAACTTTAAACGCTTATAGCTCCCAAAATACTAAACCGATTTCAATAAAATTTAGATTCTGCACATCTGTACAAAAAATCCTTTAAAACCATATAAATCTTTTTCAAATCGGTGCAGTGGTACCGACGTAAAAGGGATTACAAAAAACATGTTCGCCTATTAATTATATAGAAGATAGATAGAATAAATATAAGATTCAGTGCTTATTAATGGGTAAGGTAATAATGGTAACAATACAAATAAAAGAAATCTGCTTCATGCAGAAAAAAAATCAATAATAATAATAATAACTACATAGCTACAGACTCGTGAGCCAAATCGAACTTGGGACTTTGGCCGTCACAACTTGTATGAAAAACATACAACATTATTCTTTGTGTACGCCATATTTTCTAGGTTATGGGCCCAGGACCCATAAAATAAATTCAAAAAAAAAGAATGAAATAAGATGAGTTATGCAAGATTCAAAATAGAACCATTGTGTAAAGATAACTTTGACACATGGAAGATTCAGGTAGAGGCGCTACTTATCAAGCATGATGGATGGAAATTTGTAAGTGGCAGTTTTCTAAAGCCAAAAACACCTCCAGAAAGTGTCAGCTCGTGGGAGTCTGAAGATGCAAAAGCAAGAGCCGATTTAATATTGTTGATGTCACCAAATGAACTAAAGCAAATTAAAAATTGCAACACATCCAAAGAAGTATGGGACAAACTACATAGCATTTACCAATCAAAAGGGCCCGCAAGGAAGGCAATTCTACTAAAAAATTTAATTTTATTAAAAATGAAGAAGTGATGATATAAGAGACCACATACCAAATTTTTTTGACATTGTGAATAAAATAAATGAAATGGAATTACAAATAATTGATGATTTATTAAAAATTTTACTTTTGTATAGCATTCCCGAGGAATATGAATCATTTAGAATTGCAATCGAAACTCAAGAAAGACACCGGAAATATTAAAAATTAAACTTTTAGAAGAATACAATGATGATCAGATGCAACGATTGCGAAGAAAAAACAGAACAAGTTTTTCAAGCCAAGCGAAAATCAACTTAGTAAAGGTGAGAGATTTAAGTTTTCCTGTAATAATTGCGGAAAAATAGGACACAAGGCAAAAGATTGTTGGTCCAAAAATCAAAGTCAACACAAATGTGTAAATAAAAACCCAGAAACAACCAGAAATGCAGAAGTTGCACTTCAAGTGAATGGCGAACGTGATTCCTGGTGTTTAGATTCTGGAGCTTCATCCCACATGTGTTCGGACAAAATGAAGTTTCATACATTGGACCGTTTGTGTTCCAATGTGTTGCATTTGGCGAATAATGAATCAACCAGAATTGAAGGTAATGGAGTTGTAAAAATCAAAACTAAAACAGGGTTCATGTCTAAACTAGAAAATACTCTTTACGTTCGGGATTTAAGATCAAATCTATTATCAGTAGCAAAAATAACTGATCATGGATTTGAAGTAAAATTCAATAACAGAGAAGCTGTTGTAAGAAATCCTAAAACTGGTGAGAAGTTACTAATTGCAAAACGAAATAAAGATTTATATTACGTCGAAGAAATAATTCAAAAATGCAAAGCAGCAGAAACATCATGCATACAAGAATGGCATGAACGTTATGGTCACTTAAATGAAAACGACTTAAAAGATTTATTACGAAAGCAAAAGGTAAATGGTTTAAATTTTAATATCAATGAAAAATTGAAAATTTGTGAGGTGTGTATAAAAGCAAGCAAACACAAAAGCCTTTTAACAAATCGGTTTCAAAGTCGTCAGAATTATTAGAACTTATCCATACCGACGTTTGCGGTCCTATGAGAGTGAATTCAATTGGTGGTTCTAGATACTTTTTAACTTTCATCGATGACAAATCAAGGTGGTGTGAGGTCTATTTCCTAAGGAAAAAGAGTGAGGTATTCGAAAAATTTAAAGAATTCAAAATTATGGTTCAAAATAGAACAAATCAGAAAATCAAAACAATTCACTCAGACAACGGAACTGACTACACAAATAACGAATTTAAAAATTATTTAAAAAGAGAAGGAATAAAACACGAATTTACTGTGGAATATACACCGCAACAAAATGGTGTAGGCGAACGGAAAAACCGCACCCTCGTAGAAATGGCGCGATGTATGATAATTCAATCTGGTCTAAGCCCAAGTTTTTGGACAGAAGCAGTTCTAACGGCAAATCATATACGAAATAGATGTCCTTCAAGAATCATAGATGGCGAAACCCCTTTTAAAATATGGATTGGAAGAAATCCAACGGTAAATTATTTAAAGAAGTTTGGTACTGTAGCTTATACACTCATAAAACCTAATAAGCAAGGCAAATTTGCACCAAAAGCGAAAAAATGTATGTAGATTTGTAGGATATTCAATAAAATCGAAAGCGTACAGAATGTGGGATATAGCAGAGAGAAAAATTATATGTGCAAGAGATGTCAATTTCACAAATTCCTATCAACTAAAAAATAGTTACACAAACTTTCTGGAAAACGAAGGCGATAATTTAAATAATGACTATACTTATAGATTTGACATTTACTCCAAAAGAAAAATCCGATTCACAAATTGATGGAAATATACAAGAACCTGAAGAAGACAGCGAAAGCAACGAATTTTGAATTTGAATTTTGACGAATTTTGTGGTTTTTCTGAAGAATGAAGATGAAGAATCTCAAAATGAAGAACCTATTAACAATATTAATGACGAATTTCACACACCGCTAACAACAGTACGAGGCCCTGGAAGACCAAAGAAAATAAAAACTGGAAAGAAAGGTAGACCAAGAAAATTATTTAATATGATTCAAGATAATAAAACAGATCATGAGAAATATGTTGCAAATATAATAAACCAAAACGATTCATTAACAGTAAAGGAAGTCCTTTCTGGTCCAGAAGGAAAGGAATGGAAGAATGCCATGAAATCTGAGTATGACGCATTACTTAAAAATAAGACCTGGAGCCCGTTTCTCAAAGCTACAAATTACAAATCTACAAGTAAAATACACACAATCCAACAACACTTTTACGAATTTTATTGTTGTTTTGTGTGTATTTTATTTGTAGATTTGTAATTTGTAGTTTTAAGAAACGGGCCCCTGGCGTTATGTTGAATACCCGAAAAATTGTAAAACCATAGAGTGCAAATGGGTACTGCGAAAAAAGTTCAAAGCAGATGGAACAGTAGACCATTACAAGGCTAGACTAGTAGCAAAAGCTTTTACGCAAATACCTGGTATCGATTACACTGAAACTTTTGTACCTGTAGCAAGAATCGGTTCGATAAGGTTGTTAATGGCTCTTTCAGCACAACTGAAACTTGACGTATATCAATTGGATTTTGTTACCGCGCATTTAAATTGTGATTTAGAAGAAACAATTTACATGAAAATTCCAGACGAAATTGAATTGTTTCTAGAAGAGAATGAGTATAAGAAATATAAAGGTAAATCATGTTTATTAAAAAAAGCTTTATATGGACTGAAGCAGTCTGGAAGACAATGGTATAAAAAATTGGATGAAAAATTGAAGCAACTTAAGTTTGAACCCCTAAATTCAGATAATTGTGTATATATGTCAAAGCAAGGGGAAGACATTATGTGGCAACATACAGTAAGAAAAAAATTAAAGAACTGAAATTAGAATTACCAAAATCTTTTGAAATGAAGGATTTGGGTCAATTAAATTTCTGTTTGGGTATTGAATTCAAACAAGATCCAAATACAAAAGAAATAATACTACCACAAACAAAATATATAGAAAACGTTTTAAAGAAATTTAATATGGAAAATTGTAAACCGGCAACAACATCATTTAATACAGCAATCAAATTGTCAAAGGAAATGTGCTCCACGGAGGAAGATAACGCTGAAGTTGAAGTACTCCGTATCAAAATCTAGTCGGATCTCTTATTTATTTAGCAGTTTCAACAAGACCAGATGTTGCTCATATAGTTAGCGTACTAAGGGCTAATAAATCAGTTAAAGTTTAAACACTAGCTTAGTTGAACTAAACTTTAATTTATATGCGGTTTAAACTCAACAGGAGTAAATCAGTGAACCATACTTTATGTGTAGTTTAAAAAATTATATTGTGGCAGCACTAGAATAAATGCCAAAAAAACAGCTGTTTTGCAGCAGGCTATCAGTTCTTTGCACAATCAAAAAGTCAAAAAATTTAATAAAATTTAATGAAAAGTACCCAAGTTTTACTGAGAAAGAAATTATATATATTCTTGGCAGAGTAGAATAGCATAAAAGAACAATAGAGTGTAAGAAAACAAATCGAACAAGATCTGAAGAAAAAGTAGAAGCTTGGAAAAAAGTTGAGTGCTCTTTAAATGCAAAACATATGGTCTCTAAGTAATAAAATCATATGGCCTGTATTGGTAGTTTAAACGCCCAATTTTATGCGTTTACAGATGGTTTAAATACTGCACTGATTTATAGGTTTGCTGGTTTAAACACATTTTAAACCAAAAACAAAGATTAACTTGCACTGATTTATTAGCCCTAAGTCAATATAATACTAACTATGGAAAAGAGCACTGGGTTGCTGCAAAAATAGTTCTACGTTATTTGAAGGATACTCAAGATATTGGCTTACATTATAAATCAACAAATGAGGTATTGACTGGCTATGCTGATGCAGATTGGGGAGCTAATATAGATGATAGAAAATCGTATACAGGGTATTTGTTCAAATTAGCGAATGCTGCTGTAAGTTGGGATTCTAGAAAGCAGTGCACAGTGGCAATGTCGACTACGGAAGCAGAATACATGTCACTCTCAGAATCCACAAAGGAAGCTATCCATCTTAAGGGATTTCTAGAAGAAATTTTAAGTAATAAAAACTTAACAACCATAATTTACAACGACAATCAAGGTGCAAAAATCCAATATTTTACAAGCGAAGAAAGCATATGGATATACGACATCATTTTGTTAGAGAAAATGTAACTAAAGGTAATATTTAAAAAAAAGTATCTTCCAACAACCGATATGCCCGCTGATGTTTTAACAAAAGGTTTACCTGCAATAAAACATATGTAATGTATTCTAGAAATGGCAAAACATTAATATATAATTGTTATAAAGTAATAATTCAGGGGAAGTGTTGTATATAAATTGTTACTTTACTATTTAATACTTTAATTTATATAAAAGAAGTATGCAATGTTTTTCCCTTTAATATTTGTAAATGAAAATTTATTAAAAAATATTTTCTATATTCTTTTAATAAAACTTGTATAAAAAACATACAACATTATTCTTTGTGTACGCCATATTTTATAACTGGAGCTAATTTTGGTTTTTGTCCCATAGTCTGTAACGAAAGAATATACAGGACATCCTCTGTAGTTAGCAGTGTGACAATTACTACATTTTTTTCCGCTTGGTCTTTTGGTTTAGTACAACTAGCAGTACCGTATAGTTCACCGCAGATAACACACAATGTAGGTAACTTGCAGTAAATTTATGTATGGCCATATTCTTGGCAATTATGGCACTGCACGGGACCTGAACGCTTATGTGGTTCTTCAACTGTGATTTTTCGGTATAAGAGGTATTTAGGCAATAAATTGGATGTCTCGTTTTTTTCAACTGTATATCATTCGGCTCCAGTTCAACGCTGAATAGAGGCTGGGGGATCTTCCCCCTATTGATTATATTAGTAACATTTTTTACATTAAATCCTTGTATGATGAGTGTATCTTTTACTTCTTCAGGATTTACATAAGAATCAATGCCCTTCAATACGATTTGCATACCTTTAGCACTCTTAAGCTGGTAAGTATAATTTTAATTTCGTTGATGTTACCGCGATTTAATGGAATGACATTAAATGCGTTTTCACCAGTACCCGAGACTAACTTTTTAATAAGGGCATTAGAATTTTTTTCTCTCAGGTATATTGGTGGTGGTTTGGAGATTTTTTCGATGATAAAGCTGGTTGATCATTATTAGCTTGTAATATTGAAAATCGATTTTGACGGTTAGCTGATGCGGCGTCGTTATCCCTGGATATCTTGGGAACCGATGAGATTTTTGATGAATTTGGGCTTCGCCCACGCCTTACAACTGTGATATATCTGTCCATTCCGACTTGAACTTTAGATTTTTGACTACGGCTATCTATAGCGATAACTTGGTTAAGTGATGAACACGAGCCCGATGCGGATGATATCGCAGACTTAAATGAAGAAGTACTAGGCAATGGTAATGTTAACGATTCACTAGTTGGCATTGGACAAGGCGAAGTTGATCGCTGACGAAATCTATCATCAGATTTTTTATTTTTATCGTTATCATTAAGAGCTTCAGAACTCACAGTAAAATAGGCATTTCTGCCGTTATAACTCACTTTACAATTGTTTGTTTTTGAGGTACTCATAGAGTATTCCACAAGGGCACTTTGTTTGTATTTTTTTAGTTTACGGTTTTTTTGTTTTTGTTATTTATGACCATGTAAAAAAAATATTAGCAAAGCAAATTAAAGCTTATTGATCAAGGTTAAACATGTATTACGAATAATTTTTTTATTATTTTGTTTGTTTGTTTATGTATGTAAGAAAAAACTCCGCTAAGACGTGTGTTCACTATGAAGGTACAACGAAAACTGAACGAAAAATCTCATTAACTTCAATAGGAAACACCTGAGAAACATCGTGGCCACATTGACCTCTATATTAGGAATATTGGTTGGTATAATCGCTGACATTTCATCGTTGATTTTTTCAATATACGTATGCTTAGCTACATATGAAGGGCATTTGTTAAGGTTGTCAACAAACATATGTTCAAGATTTTTGCATATCGTGTATACACCATATTTTTACTTTGTAACAAATTTCCTATGTATGCTATCAGATATGTTATTTTTTGAAAAGCCTATGTAAGCTTTTCAGCATACGGCAAATTTGATAGCATATAGAATTGATATTTTTACTCTGCTCATGTATGAGCAGCGCTGCCTGATTTGCCATTTTTAAAATAAAAATACCGTAAATATTAAAATAACGAAAATATTTTAATTAAAGAAAAAAAAAACATTGCATTATGCGAAAAATATACTGCAGAAATGTGAATTGGGGTTGAGTAAAAAATAAGGGAAATTACAATTTCTTAAAAAATAATTTTAGGCGATTCTAAAGAAGACTATCACTCTTATTCCAGTTTCTTTCCAATTTTGCAACTTCTCACGAATTTTTGCAAACTTCGCAATAAAAGCAACTTTTTGCATGCTTTTAGCCTCCTAAAAGCTTTGGCGATTTTTAAAAAATAATAGAATTTGTCATCATCCCGTTGTTGGTAAGTTTTTGCGAATTTTCGTCATTTTTGCGATTTTTATTGAATTTTTTTCATTCCTTACACTTTTGACGGTTTGTGACCAATATTATGGCTTGTTTAAAGTTATGCTAATTCTCGCGATTTTTTTTTTTGCAAAAATTCGCGATATAAGCGACTTTTTACATGTCTTCAGCTTTGACGATTTTAAAAAAGTATAAAATTTTGTTATCATACCCCTGCTAATAAATGTTTGCAAATTTAGGTAATTTTCTCGATTTTTGCCGAATTTTTTTTACAGTTTTAGCGATTTTTAATCCATATTATGGCTTGTTCAAAATTTTGCCAATTTTCGCGATTTTTTGCAGTTCGCAATAAAAGCGGCTTTTTGCGTGGGTTTTAGCAGTTTTAATAATTTTGAAGAGTTTAAAACATTATTGGACTTTGTCATCCTGCTGTTGTAGCTTTTCGCCAATTTCCGTCATTCCGCGAATTTCTTTTTATTTATATACATGTATAATTGCACTAATTTTTATTAACAATTTTTTATTTTTATTAATTGATATACATACATAAATTTATTGTAATTGTAAAATTTATTTTATATATATGTAAGCATGCCTCAACATATATATCAGAATACAAAATTCAACATATCATGTAGACACAAAAATTTTATGGTAACTCATGTGTTGTATTATCATTTGCTGACATATGTTGACTTTAAAAAATTTGGTAGTTTCAGCATACTGTGTAGACGCCTAACATATATATATATATATATATATATATATATATATATATATATATATATATATATATATATGCTGACAGCAGAATTTGTTGTTATTTTAAAGCATATTAATGTAAGCATATATTTGCTGATTCAACATATCGGCTAGACTTAGCTTTAGACAGTAACAAGCTTATCAATTTGTGTGATTATGTGTAAAAGCAATTTTTGTAAGTTAAGTGCTTGCTCCCGGCACAATACATATAACTAAACTAAGAACTAAGAGAAGGGAAAAAAATAAATAAATATTAGCCCCCGTGGACGCCTGGAATTTTTGAAACATAAGGTCTTGACATTAAACTGTTAACACAAGCAATTTCGTGTTCAACATAACCCAAGGGAGAATAGTAGAAAGTGATCAGCCAACTAGAACCCGTTTGATTATCAAGGATATTTTCAATTACTACCTTGTCGATTGTGTGCAAAGAATCAACGAAATTTTTCATTAAATCAAATGCATAAGATGCCAAAGGATCTAAATCATATACATATATATTCATTCGAAAATTTTTCATTATTTCTTTCAAAATATTTGTTAATGCATAGTCTAAGAGTTTTCCTCTCAAAAATTTCAAATTCCTTCATAACCGTAGGAGATATAGTAAACCAAGTCGAAGAAGCATATAAAAGTCATGGTCTAATACTTAATTTATATAATTATTAATAATTTGATGTCAAGAAATTGCTTAGTCTTGAGCGCAGAATCTGAGGAAGAAGGCGTTAAAGATTTAACAAAATTCGTCAATTTTCAAATCCGTTTTAAGTATTTTAAACAAAAATATTAAGTTTTTTATTGCTTGTGAAAAAATTACGAACTCTTGACCATATTTTCCAAAACACGAATAATTTAAACAAATATAAAAAATTAAAATAATATTCGCCTGTTGCTATGAAGATTTTTCAAAATAATTCTATTTTGTGTCGTTGATATCAAGGCACATTTATGAATGTGCCAACATTTTTTGAAATTTTCAATCATTTATGTAACGATCCGTATATTGTTTCCTTAACTTTATATAATGTGCTACCTAATATACCTCGACTGTGCTCAGGGAAAATGGGGGGTGTTCTTTCCTCTATAAATGTTAATAACGTAGGATCCGTTCATAAAAAAAATGAAAGGTAGCTTCATTCCTTTACCGATTAAAAGAGAAATAATAATATAACAAAAAAAAAAAAATATATATGTATATATAAATAGTTACTATTTTTTTATGAGGCTGTTGCACAACAGCCTTGTTATTAAAGGTGATGTCAAGAAATTGCTAGTCTTGAGCGCAGAATCTGAGGAAGAAAGCGTTAAAGATTTAATAAAATTCGTCAATTTTCAATTCCGTTTTAAGTATTTTAAATAAAAATGATAAGTTTTTTATTGCTTGTGAAAAAATTACGAACTCTTGGCCATATTTTCCAAAACACGAATAATTTAAACAAATATCAAATATTAAAATAATATTCGCCTGTTGCTATGACGATTTTTCAAAACAATTCTATTTTGTGTCGTTGATATTTTTTAAAAATTAGATACTAAATCATTCAGCACATTCACCACATCAAGCTACCAACTACAAAATGTCAAGGATAGAATACACATGTTATGACAAAAATTCTCAAAAACTTATTAACAGCGGGATGATAACAAAGTCTTATATTGTTTAAAAGTCGGCAAAACTCGTAGGAAACCAAAAATATGCAAAAAGTCGCTTTTATTGCGAACTCGGAAAAAATACGCGAGAAGTTGCAAAATCGGAAGCAAGCCATAAAATTTATGAGAAGTCGCGAAAACCATTGAAAATATAAAAAGTTTGGAAAAAAATCGAAAAAACGCAAAAAAAAATAGCACGTTAGCGAAAAATTGCTAAATGAATTGAAAAAATTACTAAACCTGTAAGTAGTAAAATTCGCAAAAAAAAAATATAAAAACTAAACTGATTTGTGTTTATATTTTTGAATAAACTATTTTATTTTTATAAATGTCAAATATTTAAAAGCGGCACCACTGAAATATATATTTAAATTTATTTTATTTAAAATAATTAACTATGTACCAGGTAACATTTGTTGCCAGCGGCACTTGTAGCCATGTAGCCTGCTGTGGTCTATGTGTTTAGACTCTAAACACATAGACCAGTTTATATATGTATATACATATAAAGGAATATAGTATTATACATTGACAAAACGACTATAGCAAACACATCACACCTTTTATCGTTTTCAAATCGGTTTTGTGTCAAAAATATATAGACATAAAATTGGAATTCTGTTTACGCCTGTGAAATGAAATATTCACCCTTATTCCAGTTGTCGGCATTGACGTCACTTTAACACAATACCAAAAAATTGGGAAGTGTGTACCCGTTGTCGAAAACAACTGACTCCTATTGGCAGGTTTATCCTGTTTCTAGACCTTAAGGATCGGAAATGGATTGTCAGTTGCGCAAAATTATTCTCGAGAGCGAGTAAACAAGCCCCAATTTTTTGGTATTGTGTTAGTGACGTCGATGCCGACAACTGGAATAAGGGTGATTAAAAATTTGTTATGAAAAACAACTTCACACGCCTGTTGGCCAATTTCGTTTAGGATTTATGCATTTATTTATTTAATTTCTTTGGAAATTCAGGCGAATACGATTATCTAAAAATGGCCGAACATTCGGAAAATCGAATACGAATATTCGTGCATCACTAACACATATACACATACAGTTTCGGAATAACCTCTCCATAAAACCACAAATTTTGGAGTTGGAAAGCACTTGGGAAGAAATTTAAAAAATAAAAACCGGGGAAAGCAGCCTTACGTAATATATGGACGGCCCCTAAGTATATATGCATGTATGTACAATACATATCTAGTACAATAATTACCTTTAGAACGTCGCTCCAGAAAATATCTATCAATGCCGCTTCCGGCTTAGACTGAAATGGACCCGAAGAACAGATGAAAAATCCAAAATGCGCACACTTCCACCATAATCACCCAGCACCAGACGGGAACACAATATTTAGGGCTTGTAGTTCTTCGCGTAATTCGCCATACGTTTGTTTTTGTTTTCCCAAAAAAAAACTTCATTCAAATTTTCAATTTCTTCTGGTTTTAACCATTAATGCAAACGTTCTGGGGTTTCAATTGCATTCACGGAATGTGTCGAGGACAATATTTGATAGTCCACAATAGTTTCATCTTTGAAAGAACCAGAATAATCGTATGAATTCATTGTTAAATTTAATTTTCTGTTTTGAATTCGTTCCAATAGAACGAAGAAAATTGTAAAACAAAAAACTTCTGACAAGTATGTCGAATAATAAATTTCTTAAATCAAAGAATTTTTTTTTTATATTATTCAATAAAAAAACAAGTTAATTTTTATTGATTGTAAAAAAGTTTTGTTACGATCTGTTACTGTGGGGAGGGGTCAAAAATCGGGGAAAACAGCGTTACGTAATATATGGACTCTATGAAGTCGTAATTTTTCGTTCATAACTAAAATTATCTTGTAAAAATGTTTCATTATTAACCCTCTTATGCCCAATGTTGTCTACAAGCATACATCTGTACCAAGGCAAATTCATTGCCTGGATCTGTACTGTATTTTTATATTACTTCCAATAAGAAAAAAATATGAAACCTTTAAGGTATAAAGCTAAGCCAAATACATACATATCGCTCCTTTATTGCAACATAGTCATATCTCAAAAAATCAATTTTTCGAGTGAATAATGCAGAATTTATCCTCATATCGTTATTTATATTTTGTAAAAATTTCATAGAAATGTCTTGTTTACTCAGCTCTTGGAAGAAAAATCAAATTTCGTGTTCTGGCTACTTCTTTTGAGTTTTCTCTAGTATGTAAGAAATTGTATTACTTTCTCTTCAATAAATAAATTTAAAAAATCTGAAAATCAAGGGGGATACTGCGGAACCAAATGGCAAAGAAGCCCGCGCACAAAAAAATCGATTAATTTAAAAAGAATACATATGTGTTTATTTAGATGATGTTTAGATGTTTCTGAACTTAGAAATGTGGAAGTCAATTAAACTCAGAGCCAAAGGAGGAAAAACGAAATAAGTCGATTTATTTAGATTTTTCTCGAAATGAATAAAATTCCAATGAATTGCATGAAATAAACCAAAACTAAATCTAAAACAATTTATTACGATTTTATTAGAAATGGATTTGTATAGATGGGGTGGGAGGATCGCCTTTCAGGATAGGTTGTAGGAGAACAAGAAGCTTTTAAAAACGGAAACAACATTTTTATCCATTTTTAACCATTTGACATTTATGTTATAGTGTTTTCACCCTGACGTGGTTTTAATAACCGTTGGTTTTAACGTTAAAACTAACTGTTAGGACCTGGTTTTACCACACAAATGGTTTTATTAAAACCAACATAAAACCATTTTTGAATTGGTTTTATAAAATGCAACCTTGCTAAATTCAGTGCTGCCAAGGTAAAATAACCGGAAGCATCTGATAATAAGTGTGTTTTTTACTTTTCAGTAAATGAGTAGTTACTGCGAAAATTTTAAAATTTACTATCAAAATGAGCTGCTGCCGAAAAAAGTACCCGACCGAAAAAAAGTAAAAACTAGTAAGATTAAAGGAACAGCTGACTCCAACTCCACATAGGATTGAAAACTTTATAAACTTCTGACTATTCAACTCTTTTAATTATTTGTACTCGATACAATATTTTTATAACATGAACAATCTAAGAATAAATTCTGTAATTTATTTCATGCAATATTTGTAATTAATTTCTTTTTGATTTCCTTGTTTTGTTGTTGGTTAAATTAATAAAAATTGCATGACAATTTGTTAATGTTACTGATTACCTTAAAAGCAAATGCAATACTAAGGGCCAATTTCACCAACTCTATTTATATATCAATTCATATTTAAATGTCGATTTTCATTAATTTTTGTATGGAAAAATGAAAAAATGAAATGATGAATTGATATTTAAATAAGTTGGTGAAATTGGCTCTAAGTGTTCTGAACAAGTAGTTTCGATTTTAACAATTCAAAACTTTTATGATCTTTTTACCCATATTTTAAAAATTTATAATTTGAAATTAATTTTGATATTATAAAAAAAACTTTAGTTGGAAAAAATATCTCCTCATAAAACTATTAATTTTTGAAGGTAATTATTTCAAAAGTAAGATAAAATTTAAATTTCAAATTTACTCTCAAACAAATAGTTTTATTTCCAACATTCTTCAAAAATTAATACATACATATCAAATTATGTTTCGCACACCTCCAAACGACGCTGGCAGCCAAATCAATGAAACTAATTCGAAAGAAATGGCTGATAAATGTTGGAAAATGCAATATGGAAGATAACAAAGAGATGGTTCAATGCGATAAATGCGATATATGGTATCATTTCACATGCGCAAATGTAACCGCTTCGGTAGAGAACCATGACTGGATATATTCTATATGCACAGCAAAGGAAGCAAACGATAAAAAGCGATACGAACTTTAGCCTGTTAAAATCATAAATATAGAAACAAATGAAGTTCGAAAAATAATAACTAAATTAACTAAATTAATAGTCATTGGCTTGTGGCAAAAAATTAAATAAATATACTTAATAGTAACAAACCAAAAAAGTTTGTCTTAAGTAGAACAAAAAAAAAAAAAAAAAAAAAAGAAGCAAATTGACTAACATGTGTATAATTAGTAAAGAACATACGACAATAGTAAGACTGTTGTAAATTTAGAGATGGTAAGCTGAGCTTTCATTACAAAACATGTTTCAGCAAATTGAAATACGATGAATCAAAACAATTTACATATTCCATTTGCAAAAAAGTTTCGTATATAAAGCAGAAATCCACATCAACTGACACCACACACAGTGGACCAAACACAGGAGAACGCTGATGATGAAGGTTTAGTGGCCTTCGAAAACGGCTAGCTGTTCTGTTCAACTATGTGTTGTCAGAATATTTACAACTAACTTTGGTGTTATTTGTTTATTAATAATTATCACATGTAATTTGGCTTAAAAAGCGATACGAACTTTAGCCTGTTAAAATCATAAATATAGATACAAATGAAGTTCGAAAAATAAAAAAAATAAAAATAAAAATAATAACTAAATTAACTAGATAAAATGTCATGTAAATGCTCTGTAATTAAATCTTAGGCAGCGTCAATATGCTCTGTTGCATCGTCGAGAAAGCGTCTTCTCAATCTGGAACTTCAACGTCTGAATGAAGAGAAGGCCTTAGAATCACAATTTTTGCAAAGAAAATTTAAAATTCTTGCAAGGTCGGCAGAATGTGAAGGAAGCATTTGCAGCGAAGCCATGTCTCGTACAAAGAAATGGATTTCCAATTTACAAACCTTTCCTCAACATCAGATGGATCTTTCAAGACATAATTTACCTCTTAGTTTTCAGAATAAAAACTACGAGAAGCATTACCAAAGAAAATTTCACTGGAAGATGTGCCAATGCTGACAAAAAGTCAACTTTCAACAAGGAAGGCAATTTCTGCTGATTTGCCAATTTTTTCAGGAATAGCTCTTTTATGGAAAGCACAAAGCTTTGTGGGTATTCCGACCCCGAAAATTTATTTAAGTTTTTAGTTGTCATCTTTTATTACCAAAAAAAACGTGCCAGAAGTGATTCGAACGCTTAAAATGATGTTTTAAATAGGACCAGCACTCAGGGGATAATCCCTACTCATGCAATGCATTAAGCTAGAACTAGGAAAATAGGTTAAAGGGAAGGAGGATAGAGGGAGTAGTGTCTGTGGACATTCGATTTAAACCTTTTGTTCGACATAAGAACAGTGCGGCTAAAAAAGGAATTTTCTCTGTAATGCCTAGTGCGATTCATTGGCCAATCGACCAAAAAAGGACGTGCTCTGAATGAGGCACGTATAAATGTGCGGGATCACATTCCGTTGTAGTAACGATAGAACAATGAAATGCACTCCACATTGCGTCGATGCTCCAATGAATCAGTAGACTTGGATACCCTACTGTCACCGATGAGCTTCTTCGCCTTCTCCTGTACGCGGTCGAGCAGCCCCAAAATAGACTTTGAAGCGCCGGCAATAAAATTTAATAAAATTTTTGAGCCCGAAAAAAAATATTAAAAATGTGATGGAAAGTGTCAATTTTAATATGAATATTCAAAGAATCCAATACTTTTAAAAAATTGTTAAAAAAAATGTATATGACACACATTGTTATTTATAACTATCAACAAAAAATTTTTTCTGATTAAAAGGAAAAAAGACAAAAACTAATTACCAAAAAATAAAATAAATATAATCCTGAAGAAGTTAACCAAAGATTAACGAAATATCGATATAAAACTAAAAATATATAAAATTTACTGACGTAAAGCTTAAAAAATAGTTTCATTGAACATATAAAAAAGGTCGAAAAAATCTGAGAGAACAAAACGACGAGTTAATGAAGATGAAGAAATGGAGAGTGGTGGCATTTTGAACCCATGTATGTATATGACATTTAGTTGAAAATCAAATTATTAAATAAAATCATTTTTAAACATGACGTTATTTGTTACTTCATTAAATTGGTAAAATTAATTTCTACTGTTATATTCGAAAGGTTAGTGTACACTCGAAATTTTTAGAAATAAAGCAGTTTAGAAAACCAGATTATCTATCAAAGATCTTTAAAAAAATCTTGGATGCTGGAACCTATAACACGCAACCCCTTCTTAGAACTAATTATTTGTTAATTTTTTAGTTAAATTTACTTATCTTTTTTCTGAGTCCATGAAAAACTATTTTCGGTTCACCAAAAGTCAAATCCAAAAAATCGTTAAAATCAGTCCACCCGTTTGGATGTAATTAATTTTTTGGGGAAAAAGGGGGAAAATTTCCTATAGTGCGTTGGTAGAAATAAAATTGAATTGAATTGAATGAAATTGTAAAATAGGTTAAAGAAAGAGAAAACGAACAATGCTAGTGTAGACTTTTCATTTGAAATGAGTGAGTATGGCGAAGCAGTATATCAGGTGGCGCTATTTGTTAATTAAGAAACACTGGCACGCAGTAATGTTTAAAAAAAGGTGTGATTACTTCCGGCCAAGAATACACTCCAATGCCCGTGAGCTTTAGCTGTGCCCCTAGCAAAATAAGTTGCCAGTGTGGCAAGAAGCCAACGCACCAACAACCTTTCAAGAAGTCTTACCTTGCCACAGCGTAAGTAATAAGGTTGCAAAAATTAAAATTTTAAAATAAATAAGATTGAAACATTACAAATTCAAGTTATTTGTTTAAAAAATTTATTATATACTAATGTTCAGAACAAAGTACGCTCCTAAAAATCTCAACTGATTTAAAATCACCAGATAACCGGTTTACAATCACGTGCAACATTTATTCATATTTACATACATATGTATATATTATGATGATATTAGTAATCTCCAGTGTTAATAAGAAGTTTGTGTAATAAATTCAAATAAATGTCAATTAAAATTCATATATAGTATACAGTTGCAGTTAGTTTCACATTAAAAGAAAGAAGACCCAGCTATTTATTATACGAGTAGAGTATTCATATCCGCATACAATACGAATAGTAAGACACCCAGCATAATTTACATTCAAACGCGCGTGATTTTGATTGAATTATTCGTACGTACTCAGTTTGAACAAATTCGCGACATAGAATTCCAAACTTAATAGATAAATTTTTAATTTGAAATTTATTTGCTGGTGGTTCAGCGTTGTATATATGCATTTCATTGTTGCTGTAACAAATCATCAGTAGACTTCAACCACACATTTTGAATAGTAACAAACCTCTTATCTTATGCACAGAGTTTCAATAACTATTTGTGTGGTTGAAGTCTACTGATGATTTGTTACAGCAACAATGAAATGCATATAGACAACGCTGAACCACCAGCAATTAAATTTCAAATTAAAATATACTTCTGACAATATGTCGAATAATAAATTTCTTAAAAGATAAATTTTTAGTTAGTTTTATTATTATTGCTCGAACTTCATTTGTTTCTATATTTATGATTTGATTAGGCTAAGGTTCGTATCGCTTTGTAAACCAAATTACATGTGGTAATTATTAATGAACAAATAAGTCCAAAATTAATTGTAAATATTCTGACAAACACGTAGTAGAACGGAACAACTAGCTGTTTTCGAAGGAAGTTTAAAAGATAAATCATTCCTTCAGGCAATGAAGCTTTTTCATTAAGTTTTTATAATTAAGGTAATGAAGCTTTTCATCAGTGCAATGAGCAGTTACATTCTCTACACTAGTACTTTTCATAGTTCATTGCTTTAATGTAAAGCATTACCTCGCTTTTTATAAGGAACTTCATTGAATGAAGTGTTTTCTTTCGGTGTATCGCACTAGAAAAGGTACGGAATGGAATTTGACGATTAAACAAATACATTTCATACAACTAAAATGTAAACTGCAGTCTATTGAAGTACTGATGATTGCTGCTTGCTCGTTAAAACCCTGCAAAAGACAACTGAGAAGAACTTTTAAGACATGAGGGATTTTTCAAATGCTTTACTACAGCGAAATCTTCAAAAAACAAATGCTAAACAACACAGTTGAGAAGACATTTGTTTCAGTTATTGCAGGTGTATAGTAGTAAAGAAGAAAATACTTCGTGACAGAAGAATTTGTGATGCTTGCTTCTTCATAAGCATCTTTTATTTTTCTGCGCAAACGCACACATATCTACATCTTACACACACACTCAAACGCACAATATGCAAAATAACAATCATACACGCAACAACACTACATCTTTTGAATGTTTGTTACGAACAAGAAATCTTTGCGACATCGCTTGTAAAAACTCATATACATGTATGTACATCAATACATCAATCGTGCTTCGCGTATTAAACGACAGAATTTATTATTGGTTTAGTATAATACAACAATACATTTAAATAAATTCAGTAAAGTGCGACTATGACTCGCGCACATAGGGTTCCGTACGAATACTAGATATTTAATTTAATACAAACTTCACCCTATATAATATATAGTTTTGGCATTTTTTTCGTTTTTGGGGTCTTTTCGGTTTTTTTGTTTTGTCGTTTTTTGCGTTTTTTCGGTTTTGGCGATTTTTTTAAGTTTTGGCTCTTTTTTAGTTTAGACACTTTATTTTCTTGTTTTGGTGATTTTTTCGGTTTTTTGGCTTTTTTTCATTTTGGCGTTTTTTTATTTTTGGCGATTTTTTTTAATATTTGCGATTTTTTGTTTATTTAATTTTTTTAGTTTTGGCGACATTTTCGCCTTTTGGCGATTTTTTTAAATTTTTTGCGTTTTTTTCATTTTGGCGATTTTTTCGAATTTGACGATTTATTTTAGTGTTAGAATTTTTTTTTAATTTTTGCGATTTTTTTTTTAATTTTTGGCGATTTTTTTTGGTTTGGCGATTTTATAACTTTCGATTTTTTAGTTTTACCGTTTTTGAAAATTTCAAGTGTTTGCCTCTTACGGTTTCCAAGATATAGCAAATTGTCAAAATTACATAGTCAAAATTGCATTAACTGATGCACCACCCTTTAATTTAAATTTTTTAAAGTTTAGTGTTAATTGTTGTAGTCTGTATAAAAATACACTAATTTTACAAATTTCAAGTTTCAATATACATATTGCTCGTTTTGGAACACCCTTTAATTTTTAATTCTCATGTATTTGTTGTTGTAGCGGCCAAGGTTCTACATACTGTGTCCAAATTTCAGGTCCGTAGCTCTTACGGTTCCTGAGAAAATACCGTGTGACGGACAGGCGGACAGCGTAGCGAAAACAATAGGGTTCCTTTTCACCTTTGGTGTACGGAACCCTAAAAACAACGTAATACGTAAACGTATTTACATTTCAAGACTGTTTACGCAGGCCTCTAGAGCTCGTAATCACAAAGTACTTGCAGATATGTCACGAGAAGGAAGATAATTGTGTCTCGCAGTCAGTCATCAAATCCTCTTTACTTTTTTAGCTTTATACTCTTAAGTCGACTCTTAAGTCGATTTTCAACCTAACTTAATGCCGAGTACACATCTGGAATTTCTTGTTGTCATTTTCAAAATGTGTGCAAAGTCGTTCACATTATGTTTTTGATATGGAAAGCAATGCTACACAACGAAAAATATAAGAAATGACAAACGATGCCACTAGTATACACTAGAGAAGGAGCAAATGTAAAAAATGTATCGATATATATCGCATCGATATTTTGGAGGAGTATCGATATATATTTTATAAAACATCGATATTTCGACATTATTGCCTACAAATGTTGCAAAAATTCCAAATTTAAAATAAGTAGTAACATATCGGTCCATAATCGCCAAACAAGTTTAAGCGACATTATTTTCTAACTTAAATTTTTGGCCAAAATTGACCATTTGCGATAGTAAATAATCAATTTTCGTCAAAAACAAAACGAGGTACAATAAATGTGTCGGTTAAGCTTTTTTGCAGGTTATGGTTCGATATGCACAAATATGTATGTTACTTGAATTTATAATTCAAAATTCAATAAAAACAATAAAAAAAATCAATATAATTTTTTAAGCATTTTCATAGTAGATGCTACTTATAGTGTTTTCACACTGACATGGTTTTAATAAAAGTTGGTTTTAACGTTAAAACCAACTGTTAAAACCTGGTTTTACCATACAAATTGTTTTTGTTAAAACCAAATTAAAACCATTTTTGAATTGGTTTTAAGTTGGTTTTATGAAATGCAACCTTGTTTTCGCTGTGATAAATTCAGTGCTGCTAAGTTGAAATGACCAACAGCTGCTGATAATGTTTATGCCAGTGAATAACAATAGACAGTCGTAAAGCAGCTCTGGGCGAGTCAACATCACGCGTCGTTGGCAATTATTTCTTAAATTCAACCAGGCCACTGTTTTTTATTGGCCTTCGAGAGTTTTGCTTCTCACTCGTACTTTTTAATGGTTACTGCAACTAACTGTATCGATTACAGTTAGTTTTTTGTGGAATTTTCCATTATCAAGTGCAAACGTTTTTAATAAGATTAACTGGTGGAGACCATAAAAAACTCTAGGAGTGGATCTTGGAAACTCCTACTTCCTATACGAAGGTATAGGTCGTTCGCAGGAACCGAAGGAAGCTTCTACACGTGGGATACCCTGGCTTTTTGGCTACGTGCTTTTGCCATTTTTGTTCCATTTGGAACACAGAATACAACAACGAATAACAATAGATGGCGCTAGAAAGATTTTCAACTTAAAAATGGATGCAGCAGCAACAATAATCAAAAGGTTATGGGAAAAAGTTTTTTTGGAAAGAAAACAAAGAAAATATCTTCATTAAACTCTGGAAAGTTAAAATAGACAATATGACTGCCGTTCATCTGCCTATAAAAAAGGTTTACCTTATAATGTATTTGTGCATTTTTATATTATTAACTTTATTTCCAAGCACTTCTGTATAAGAAGTTCCATAATTTAAAAAAAAAATTATTTACAAAATATAAAATAATTTCCATTTAAGAGCGCATTGTGAAATATCTCAGTTTTTCATACAAACAAAAACAGTTTACAGTTTGTCCAAGAAGTGTTATTAAAAAGCATTTCTGCAGGAGATGTATTTTATTTTGAGCAAAGTTATTATACAGCCTGTGAGTTAAAACCTGAATTTAACAAACTTGCAGTGTGAATGCAAAATCAGCTGTTTATGGTTTTAAAATTAAAACCAGGTTTTAACTTTAAGTGTGAAAACACTATTATGTATATTAAATTAAATTATATTATTTTTTAAGTATTATTTGATTTGAGTCATTGTTAACTTATTTCTAATAAATAATTTTTGGCAAAAGTTCGCGCGATATATGAATTCGCCTTGCACTAGCAGTGATGCCAATATTGTACAGTTAAAAAACGGCTAAAATTTATAGACGTCTTAAAAATATTGAAACCCGATACTCGTAAATAAGAATCGATGTATCGATATATCGGTTTTTGAAATATCGGCGATATATATCGATATTTATTTATTTCTCAAATATCGATATTTTGAAGTATCGATATTTTTTGCCCATCTCTAGTACACACAATTGCGATGGCACACAATTCCATAGTGTGTGCTCGGCATAAGTCGACTTAAGCGATTATTTCACATTACCACTGATTTATTTATTATTGTAGCAAATTTTAGAATAAACTTACAACACCGTATACTACAACTTTTATGTAGAGTAACAAAAGAGAGTCAATTGTGTTATAAATAAATTAAAGATTTCACAGTTAATGAACAATACAGCAACGGAAAAAATAGTATACAAATATAAAACTACTCTCTCAGATCATAAGCTGTCGTTAATCGTTTTGATCTGTAATAAAACCTTTACACATTACAAAAAAACAGATTTTACGAGTAGTACAGTAGTGATCTTGTATTAGTGCGGTTTGAAAGTTAACTTAAAATATGAAGACTTTTTAACAATAAAGAAATAATGATAAAATTCACTTAATTACCATAAGCCGGAAACGGATTTCACAATAAACGAAAAACTTATATATTTTATAATCCGAAAAAACTATACAAATCACTAATTACAAATATTTATTATTCGTCATTACAATTAAAATGCCAGTAAAATAATTATCATTCAATTTTGTAGCAAGTTGTTTTTTGGTGGCGTTTTAAAGAACTTTTCACTTAAAATTGGGACGCATTAAAATTTATTTCTTTAAAAACTTAAATTAAATTATAATGACATACATATATGTATGTATGTATGTGTGTGCCCTTAATTATGAAAGTGGTCTAAAGTCATAATTTTCTTTGGTCGAGAAATTTAGTGGATTACATTTGAACAAATCAAAAAATATTTTTATATTATGCAAGATTTTAATTTGGAGTGTTTTTATTCTCGTTTAACATACATTTATTTAATATTTATTAAAAATTTATTAAAGTTTTTTTGAAGATTTATTTAGTATTTCCAAGCAAAAAGGCAAATGACTTAAGCTATGTACAGACGGTTGTCAGATTTTACAATATTGCCAGTAAACTGCGCTTAAAATTTTTTACAACTTTGTGAACTGGCAATTACTGTCAGACGTCGTTGCCAGAAAAAGCATTGGCAATAGACTTATGTCCAGCAGTTCTTTTTGAACTAGTTTGAGAGCTTATTAATTTGAACTTCATTTGCTGGTGGCTCAGCTTTGTCAATATGCATTTCATTGTTGCTGTAACAAATCATCAGTAGACTTCAACAATAGATTTGGAATAGTCACAACATCTTATCTTATGCACAGACTTTCAAGAACTATTTGAGAATTCACAAATAATAATATTGTTTTTGAAATTCACAAAAGAAAAATAAGCGTAGTAAGCTTAGAAACTTATAAAGGGTGTTTTTTATTGAGGTATAGAACTTTAAGTTGGCATCACTTTTTTAACTGGCGGCCATTTTGTCAGCTGTCAAGTGATTAATATTTAGTTTGGTTTGCCATTTCATCATGAACAGGTTGACAAAAGAACAACGCTTGCAAATCGTGCAAATTAATTTCGAAAATAATGGTTCAGTTCGCGAAGTTTACCGCAAGCTCCGTCCATTTTATGGTCGACATAATCGTCCATCAGAGCAATTAATTCGGTTAACCATGGATCGTTTTCGCACTACGTTTACTCTATGTGATAATACGCATCCGCAGAGATGTCGAACAGTGCGCACCGAAGAAACAATTGCCGCTGTAGAGCAAAGTGTTGAAGAGGACCCGAATGAATCGATTCGCCACCGTGCACAGCAATTGGAGCTTTGTCCATCAACTTTGCGCAAAGATCTTGGCTTGCGACCTTACAAGATCCAGCTTGTGCAAGAATTAAAGCCGCGAGACCATGCAATGCGTCGTGATTTTGGTGTATGGGCCGAAAATGAGATTGATCTCGATGCTGATTTTCATCGCAAAATTTTGTTCAGTGATGAGGCTCATTTTTGGTTGAATGGCTACGTCAACAAGCAAAATTGCCGCATTTGGAGTGAAGAGAATCCACATGAGACCCTTGAGACGCCATTACATCCACAAAAACTGACTGTTTGGTGTGCTCTATGGGCTGGTGGAGTCATTGGGCCATACTTCTTCCGAAATAATGCTGGAGAGTCAGTTACCGTTAATGGAGACCGGTATAGAGCCATGATAACCGACTATTTTGTTCCCGAATTGGATGGCATGAATGTGGATGAGTTGTGGTTCCAACAAGACGGCGCTACATGCCACACAGCGCACGTCACAATCGATTTATTGAAGGAAACATTCGATGAGCGCATAATTTCGCGGAATGGTCCTGTCAATTGGCCACCAAGATCGTGTGATTTGACACCATTGGATTATTTTCTTTGGGGATATGTGAAGTCGCTCGTCTACGCCAACAAACCAGAAACGTTAGGGGACTTGGGAGCCAACATTCGTGGCGTTATTGCCAACATACGGCCCCATATGCTCGAAAAAGTGGTTGAAAATTGGACCTGTAGAATTGGCTTTATTCGAGCCAGCCGCGGCGGCCACATGCCCGAAATCATATTTAAACATTAATGGCATAAAATTATCCTTCCAATAAAGCCAAATTGATGGACATTAAAACGATTTTCTTGTCTTTTATTTCCATTCAAAGTTTTATACCTCTTAAAAAAACACCCGTTACAAAACCCAGCAAATAATTTATATTCGATATGCATCTAAAGTTGCTTCTAACTCATTCTATTTACATTGATGTTTTTGACCGGACTTGTGTCCAACTGAACGAACTAGTTCAAAAATAACTGTTGGACACAAGTCTAATTGGCAGTCCATTGCAAGACTAGCAGCTGACAACATCTTATGACGAGTATACACGTTACTACAAATCTATAACAAATGCTTTGTGTCTGGCAACGCATAACAATAGATCTGACAATTTTTGCATATGGCAACCGTGTGAACTGACAATTTTTCGATTGGCGATTTTGTTAGATGAATTTATTGTCATACAACGTCTGGCAATAAATTGTAAGATTTTTTAACAAATTTGATATAACCGTGTGAGCTGGGAATCTATAATCTAATCTATATATATTATAATAATTCATAGCGCTATAACTTATTTTCGCTCCAGTATTTGAATATGGTAATGTTAATGGTAATAGAGCAAAAATTTAGTTTTATTAATGGACTATTATTAGCTAAATTTCTATAACTAGGAACATAAATTCAAAATTGATTGATTTTTTCATTTATTTAAATTTGTAATTCTTCGTTCTTCTGTATTTCTTCAACTTTGTCGTTTTTGTTATTATATTATTTTATAACGTCTATGTATCCTCTGTAATTTCTATAAATATGTCCTTTATGCAGCCTCTACACGTTGCAATTGGTCGTACAATTGTGTTGCATATACCAGTTGATCGTTCACTGCATACGCTGCAATTTTCCAAAAATTTTTTATCAAACTTCATTAAAAAATTATTTTTATAGAGTCAACATGAGTTCCGATTTTTTAGCTCTACTGTCATAATTTTTGATGAGAGAAAAAGAAGACCAAGAAAAGAAAAATAAAAATTTTTTTATATTCTTCAATAAAATTTCGCATTAGCATTTTTACATCTTTTTCATACGTCTGAATAAAATCGACAAACGAAAGAAGAAATCGCCATCACAACGTAAGTTGTTCGTCACTTGAATGAAAATCAAAATTTTTTGATTTTTCATTCAACCGATGACCAACTGTTGGTCAACTAGACCTCTAACGTAACAATTGGCTGTACAACTTAATAAAATTGTACAACAAGTCGCAACGAGTAGCGGCCGCATTACGCTACATAAAGTTTTTTTTTACAATTTTGAAAATAGTATGTAGCAACTTAGATCTAAAGTCAATTACTTTCTTCGTGATAGCCATTTCTGCACACTGTGAATGAGAAAGTATTTCCCTGTCTGTCTTTCATCCAATTGAATAAAGACTTTGCAAAGAAAACATTTAGTATCAAAAAGATCAGATATTTATTGACATAAAAAATTTATAAAATTTTTTAAACGCACTAATAATCCCAAATTGATGTTTTACTTATTAAGTAAAATATTTTTTTAATTAAAAATACATTGAAATTGATTATTGAGGGGTTTAGCTGGATCCTATGCGCATTTCACTGTTGCTAATCCAGATCATCAGGGAACCTTTACCCAAAGTTTCTTAGAACAACTAGAGTTATTATGTTATAAACTTTCATTTAAACAAATGAGAAGCTTAAAACAAATAAAGTTGAAACAAGAACTCAATGCGCTGATTTACACGGGCATAATTGTGCTGGCATAACATGCCAGTTTGTAGGTGAGAGAGGCAAAGAGAGTGGTTTTGCGGTTGGCATAACTTTTCAACTTTTCACACAACTTAAAAAACAGCAAATGTTAAATGAATACTAAAAACACTAACACACACACAGCTGTGTATACGAATACATTTTGTGCCAGATGAATTAGTCTCGTGTAATTTGGAAAAGAACAAAAATTGTGCGGCTTAAAAATTGTTCTCGTCTAAACTACCTCATTAATCAATATGTTTTTTTATTTTCTTTACCATTTCTACATTGGCTGACTTTTTTTCAGTTTCAAATTGTAGTTGTAAAAGTATGTAAAAAGAAAATAAATGTAAATAACAACAACAGCTATTTAAAAATAGAATGTTGCCACACAAGTATTTTTTGACCTGGTGCAGTCAATTTAATAATTAGTGATTTTTTATGGGAATTGTTAAAATTTAAAAAAAATTTTAAACGCACTAATAATCCCAAATTAATTAATATAATAATAATGTAGTAATGGTAAAGAAAATAAAAAAAACATATTGATTATTGAGTTCTTGTTTCAACTTTGTTATTTGTTTTAAGCTTATCATTTGTTTAAATGAAAGTTTATAACATAATAACTCTAGTTGTTCTAAGAAACTTTGGGTAAATGTTCCCTGATGATCTGCATTAGCAACAGTGAAATGCGCATAGGATCCAGCTAAACCCCTCAATAATCAATTTCAATGTATTTTTAATTAAAAAAATATTTTACTCAATAAGTAAAATATTAATTTGGTATTATCAGTGCGTTAAAAAATTTTTTTAAATTTTAACAATTCTCATAAAAAATCACTAATAAAAAAAATTTATATTATTGTATCATGATACAACAAAGACGTTAACGTCCAATTCTGAAACTTCATATGTATCTACAAACAGAATATTGTTAAGTTTTTTCTGTATTTTTATAGGAAATTTGATAATTAGGAAGGAACACAAACAAGCAAGTAGTGTTAGATTTTCATTGAGTATCAAATAAGCGAAAGAATCCTAATTCGCATTTCTTATGAAGCTACTAGACTATCACAAATTAATATTTAGTCTAATTGCAAAACGCACTAAGTTCAAAAGTTAAAAAAGCACCAACTTGAAAAAACATGCGCACTCTAATGACTTAAAAAGCAATAAATCTAGTGCTAAAGGCACTAAATTGGCATCAGTGATGCCAACTTTTTTTTGCTTTAAAAGCACATCGAAACTTAAAAAAAGTTGTAAAAAGCGTTATTTTGATATCTAAAAAGCGTAAAAAGCACTAACTTAAAGAACGAGTGCACATCCAAACGAGTGAAGTTTAATATTTTTTGAGCTATTTTCTATTAAATGAAATCTATCAGACCATGATACAATTATAACAGGTACATACACAAGCCCAGCCTGTTAATGCATACAACAGAGAAACAAGTCGAGGCAAAATTATCGGCAGCGGCGGCGGCGCAGTAATTTTGTAAACGGCGGCGCGCGCCGAGAGAATTTTCGGCAGCTCAAATAAGCATATGAAAATTTAGAGAAAATAAAAATTGAAACTGAAAATTGATTTTCAAAATTTTTTCTCCGAAATTTGTCTTTTGGAGCAGATAAAATTTCGGCTGGTTTTGAGCCGATGCGAGCCGATACAATCGGCGGCGGCTTGATAAACAGAAAAATAACCGGCGGCAGCGCGCCGTCGGGTTCGAGCCGGTCGACTTGTTTCTCTGGTATACAATGCAAATAGTTGTCAAACTTTTTTTACAAGCTGCAAAAATGTTAGTGTATGTGTGTGAATAAAATTATTACAGTGTTGCATTTACACATGGCTGAGTCCCCAATTACACATTGAAGAAAATTACACTACACATCTTTTGTGTAGATTAAAATTAAAACAAAAATAAATAGAAATAAAACCCGAAGTAGAATTACACACAGATTATTCAAGAATTTAATTACATGGCCTACACATGTGAGTAGAAATTAATCACTGTCTAACTACACACAGATTGGCAACACTGAATAACTATAATCATGCAGGAATGCCGCGTCTGCAATTGTACTTTAGTTACCCTGTAATTGTTATTTTTATAAACAAAAGCCATTTGCTTCTGACAATTTTCCATTTGCTTAAACCAACAAAATACATGTGTTTTTTGGAGTTGTATTTTTGTTGTAGTCGTGCATGTACCAGTATAATTGTAGCATGTATCAGACGAAAAAAGTATTCTTTACACTGAAAAAAAATTAATACACCAAATTTTAATTAAACCAATTTTAAGAAATACACAAAATTTCTTAAAAGCATTGCTTAGTGCTTTTTCTTAGTTTGACACTAACGCTAGGGCTGTTATCTGTCCTCTTTTTGGGATCTATGTCCTCGAAAAAAATTAGCGTCCCGGAAAATGTTTCTTTTTAAGAAATTTTTTCACTTTTCCATCGATGGAAAAAAATTCACAAATGCAATTCAGATAAACTGTAACTGCAGTTTAATAGTATGATTGATTGTTTTCATTTTCCACTAGGTTTGATTCGCTGAGGAAGAAGGGTTTTTTCCACAGTGGCCATTTCCCTCATAGAACTCAAAAAATAAGATTTTTTGACTGTCATATTTTTTAAAAGTTTTCTAAAAAATTTCACAAATACAATTTAGATATAGTGTAAATGCAGTTTTTTAATATGATTCGTTGTCTTTATTTTCCACTAGGCTTGATTCGCTGAGGAAGAAGGGTTTGGCCACAGCGGTCATTTTCCTCATAGAACTCAAAAAATAAGATTTTTTTATCAAGTCATATTTTTAAAAGTTTTCTAAAAAATTTCACAAATACAATTCACATGTATTGTAAATGCAGTTTAATAGTATGATTTGTTGTTTTTATTTTTCACTAGGTTTGATTCGCTGAGGAAAAAGGGTTTGGCTATAGTGAACGTTTTTATGAAGAAACCTCTTAATTTCAGTAAAAAAAAATCGTACCAAAATATATCGCATGCGATATTTTTGAAAAATTAATTTAACTCGATGAATTAATCTTTACATACATTCGTTTTTCTCTCTCAATTCGACCTCTCATTCCTGTCAAATACATTAAAAGATTTTAAAAACATTTGAATTCTCGAACGCAGCTATTATTGTCGTTCTACTACTTTGTCGTCTCATTTCAAATTAAAAATTCAGCAAAAGTAGATTTTTTAATGAATTTGAGAAAGTCGGTGCTCATTGTAGTTTAATTACCACTACAGATTTTCAATGCAAATGCTTAGTATTGCATTTTAGTTTTCAGTGTACTGAACAAGGCTTGGAAAACAGTTGAAAAAAAAAAATGATTTCTATTTCCCGGGAAATTTTCGCCTAAGTATGCGAGAAACTAAGAATTAGAATTATTTGACAAAATGCACAACATTTTATTTTCTACAACACTATTGCATACATACGTACTGGGGTATTCAATTATATGGGGTTTTAAGTTTAAAATTTTTTTAACTCACTAATAATCCCAAATTAATATTTTACTAATTAAGTAAAATATATATAAAGAAAATCCATTATTTGACATATTGTCAGAAGTGTACATAAAATAATTCAAGCGCCAATGAAATACGTGTATAGACATGTTAAACTACCAGCAAATAAATTAAAATATATATATATTTTTAATTAAAAATACATTGAAATTGATTATTGAGGGATTTAGCTGGATCCTATGCGCATTTCACTGTTGCTAATGCAGATCATCAGGGAACCTTTACCCAAAGCTTCTTAGAACAACTTGAGTTATTATATTATAAACTTTCATTTAAATAATATAATATAATAACTCAAATTGTTCTAAGAAGCTTTGGGTAAAGGTTCCCTGATGATATGCATTAGCAACAGTGAAATGCGCATAGGATCCAGCTAAACTTTCATTTAAATAATATAATATAATAACTCAAATTGTTCTAAGAAGCTTTGGGTAAAGGTTCCCTGATGATATGCATTAGCAACAGTGAAATGCGCATAGGATCCAGCTAAACCCCTCAATAATCAATTTCAATGTATTTTTAATAAAAAAAAATATTCTACTTAATAAGTAAAATATTGATTTGGGATTATTAGTGCGTTTACAAAATTTTAAACTTAAATTGTAACAATTCCCATAAAAAAACACTATATGGGGTTTTGTTTTAAGCGGTTAAGCGCTCGATTAATTAATCGAGGATTTGGTTTAATCGGTTAATTTGGATAGATTAGATTAACCTATTAAAAATAATTTTCATAAATTTATTAATTACACTAAATAAAAGTGCATAAATTATTTATTATTTAAGATTTTGTTGATAAAAAAGACGATAGCAAAATGTAATGTATTGTTTTTCAGAAATTTCTAAATATGTTTCAGAAGTTTCTAATTATCGTTCAGAAGTTTCTAATTACACTTCAGAAGTTTCCAATTATGTTTTAGAATTTTCTAATTGCATTTCAGAAAATTCTAATTGCTTTTCAGAAATTTCTAATTGTTTTTTAGAAATTTCTAATTGTATTTCCGAATTTTCAAATTACATTTCAGAAACTTCCAATTGTATTTTAGAATTTTCCATTTGTATTTCAGAAATTTGTAAATGTATTTCAGACTGTTATGTGGATATATTATTTTTGTGCACCTACATTTTATAAAATCTAATCATTTCTAAGTATTGCATATATACAATATACGTATATTGTGCGAAAACCAAGTAACCTATACTTTTTTTGTTGATATTATTAAAAACATATCAATAATCATTTTCTATTTATACATAAATAATATATGTATGTATATGATGTTGCAAGTGCTGTATTGAATAATATACATATACCTAATTTACATTAAGCATTTTTTCATGAAATTTCATGAATTTTGTTGCACGAAACTTTTTCTATTTGCTAATTGCAGCGCTATAAAAGAGAATGTTATATAAAAAATAGCGTAGAATGAATCTCTGATGCATTTTTGGCAACTTTTTTGATATGAGTTGCTCGTCCAAGCCTCCTATTGACAAATAAAAAATTTTCATGCAATTAATTTCATGAAAAAAATGCTTAATGTAAATCAGGTAATAGTAAAAAATTGTACATTTATTAAGATGGAACAACAAAGCATGTGCGTAATATGTCACAATAAAGTGGTATAATTCCTACACATATTGTTTATTTAAAAAAACCTCAAAATTTTATACAGAATAATATATATATAAATATCTGAAATAAAAATGGAAAATTCTGAAATACAATTGGAAGTTTCTGAAATGTAATTTGAAAATTCGAAAATGCAATTAGAAATTTCTAAAAAACAATTAGAAATTTCTGAAAAGCAATTAGAATTTTCTGAAATGCAATTAGAAAATTCTAAAACATAATTGGAAACTTCTGAAGTGTAATTAGAAACTTCTGAACTATAATTAGAAACTTCTGAACGATAATTAGAAACTTCTGAAACATATTTAGAAATTTCTGAAATATAATTAGAAACTTCTGAACTATAATTAGAAACTTCTGAAACATATTTAGAAATTTCTGAAAAACAATTGGAAACTTCTGAAATACAACTGGAAATGGTGTAGATATGTAATTTAATACAAACTTCAGCCTATATAATACATATATAGTTTTGGCATTTTTTATATGCACATACAGTCCACTCGCGATAACGTGAACACCGCATTATCTGACACAGCTTAATATGAACAATGGTTACAAATGGAAAAAAGGGGTAATAAATCTGTATCAGTGAAATGTTGTAAATAGAAATTATAGAGGAAGACCTAAGCTTTAAGAATATTGAAATTTGAACTATTCGACAAAAATTAAATAATTATAGTGGTTGTCCTATTTTACACAAGGTTACTCACATAAAAACTTTTATAAACTTGCAAAAAATATCAACAAATACATTTTTTTTTCTTACTCATTCTGTGTTTCACAGGATGATAACAATTTTTTCGACTCCAAAAGTTCTCACATTCCTTACAGAAACGATGCAGTGATTTCAATAGCTTTAAATTAGTTGCAAAGCTTTGATGATTTCCAATCAATTTGCAACTTGTTAGTAAGTTTTCACGAATTTTCACTTTTTTTTACCGAATTTTTTGCATTTCTTACAGTTTTAGCGATTTGTAATCAATATTATATCTTGTTTAAAATTTTGTAACTTTTCGCGAATTATCGTTTTTTTCGCGACATGCGTAATTTTCCCAAAAAATTTTTTTTTTGCTATCTTAAGGCCCTATTATGAGTCGCATTCGATTTTCGATCTTCGCTGTGTATCGAACTTTAAAAATCGAATGTTGGATTCATATTATGAGCAACGAATTTTCTATCGAACAGAATTTAGCTTTCGATGAAGTATTTTGGTATGAAAATTTTTCAAAAAATCTTAGTCTTAAACAAAGTTTATTTTTAAGTACACAAACACACATTGTAAACTATTTTTTGACTATTTTATTCACAATAAAGACTTTTTTGTCGAATGATCGTCATAATACCAAATGAAAATTCGTTCGATCAGTACTTTCGTCTACAGTCGAAGATCGAAAGTTGCTCATAATAGGGGCCTTATATTTTAAGAGACTTTTACTCAATATTGTGATTTGCAATCGGTAAAATTTTAGCATGTTTTTGTAAATTTTTATAGTTTTCGCGACTTTTCCGAAATGTTTGCTTGCTTTACAGTTTTATCGAGTTTTAATAAATTTTAGCGTTTCTATCCAATATTGCGATTTTTTTTTGCGAATTTTCGAAATTTTGTTGCTTGATGAAACGCACCTTAACCCGCCAATTGTGACGCAAATTTGACTTTGATCAATGGTGACGCCGATCTCATGCACCGGAATTTTCAACTGAAGATTTTTCCAAATTTGTTATTAATATTTCATGTTTTTTTTTTAATTTATGCTCTTTGAGAATAAAGCAAAGATATTTAATCAATTTAAGCTCTTTTATTTCAATATTAACATTAAAAAAATTGTTTTATTAGATCATTAAAAACAACAGCAATTTTTTTACATTTTTCAAAATTAAGAAAAAAAAAATAAAAGAAATCACATATTTATAAAGGAAGATAATGTTTTTTAATCTTTCGACATTAGGAACTTTTACAAAATAAATAAAAATAATATTAAAAAAATAATGAAAAATGTATACTTGGTTATTTTATTCACATACACGGTGACACACGGTCTCATGTACCGGGTTAGTAAAAAAAAAAAAATACACAAAGTGTGCTCACGAAAAAGTTTCGTCATTAACTAATAGTAGGGGATGTGCAATGAGGCAGCTACTCGAAGTTGCAACCAAAAATAAATACAGGGAATAATGTTATTCGAATTTTTTAACACACCCGGTCTCACAGACCAATAGGACACCAATGGCGGGTTAAGAAGAATTTATTTCCTGATGTGGTTTGTGCAATTGCTTCAAAAATTTAATATTCTGAATTAATGCCATCTTTTGTCAGCATATTGCGTTTTTTTCGAAGTTTCAGCCAACAACGCAGTGTTGCACTGACACATTTTGTCATGTTTTGAAGTGTTTTGCTTATATGAAAAATGTATGGGAAAACATGTAGAAAACCACTGGTTTTGAGCAAAACAAGTTTTCTGCTCCAAAACACGTATATGAAAAAGTACTTTTAACAGCTACTTTTTAATTTTTATTTTTTTGCTCAAAAAAATTGTAATTTTTAAACTGAATAAACTATAAAAAAGTAAATTTAATTTAACATATAAGACTCTGGCGATAAATTAAATTTTAAATCGGATAATATTAATTTTAACGCAAAAATTAAGAATTAATATTAAGAATTAAGCAAAAATAAATAAATAAATAAAAAATAAAATCAAAAAGTAACTGTTATTTTGTGAGGAATAAATAAAACTCACAAAATAATGATTAAAAAGTAATTTTTAAAATAAAAATTATAACCGTTACGGTCCCCGTATTTAATTAGTAAATTCCATTCCGCTATTGTAAAAGTCCGGTAGCTTCGATTTTCTCATTTTAGTAAACAAAGACTTGTTCAGTATGTTACCACCCCCCCCCCCCACCCAACTTCTCTTAAACAGCTGTAACTTAATCATACACATACCCACTGTTTATTATAAGTTATAATATATTTAAACTGTATTACGATAAACTAAACTGTGTTATTTGAAATCATGAAAAGTTTTTGCTGTAACAGGAGAATTTCGATTACCACCGATGAAGATGAGTATTTTCTTTATTTAATTAGTTTCCAATTGGAGGGACCATGGGATGCTAATAAGTGCATTTCGTGTTTAAATGTATTTTAAATCTTAAGAAATCTTGTACACGAAATGTACATTTGCCTGTATAATAATCGTATTAGAAATTGAACAATTTTACAAAATTGTTTATAAGTATTAAGTCACGTCTAAACAAAATTGTTTATAAAGTATGAATATACATACATACATACATACATATGTACGCATTTATCAAATAAAGCAAATATTGCTGACCTCACAGCCAGTGTGACCATATTTTAAAATAACCTTAAGCTAAATCACGTTAGAAAAAAATTTTAGGCCGGAAAATAAAGCTAAACTTTTTTCAACTTCTTTGATCACTGCAATAATTTCTTATTGGTAAAATAACGAGAAATATGTATGTATACCAGCTTTGCCATATTTATTTTCTCAAAAATCTTCAAGTCGAACAAAAAAATCTTTTTTTCTCATTAAAAATCTTTTTTGAGTGATTTTACTCAAAATATATTAATATGCATTGGTTTTACTGAATTAAAATTCAGGAAAAATTTATTTTGTTTCAAATGAACTAACAAACGTAAAGGTAAATGACACAAAATATTTACTGAATAGAACATGTATAAGATAAATATATGTATACATATAATTCATACTTTTGATGAAGGAAAGAAGAAAATATGTCAGTACTTAAGTCAAAAGGACCTTAAATAACATACTAAAAGTACCAAATATCATATTCTTAAAAATCTTATTTTTAACAAAGAAATCTTTTAGTCTTATTTACATCCCGAAAAACTTCGAAAATAATGCCCCTATCACGGTTTTCAACTTTTAAAATAGTTTGGTTGGGATTGGCAAATTTGCATTGCCATTCTCCACTTAATTAACAGTTGACTTTTCAGTTGTGTTTTGGTACTTTCATTTACAATTGTGAGTAAGTTTGGTTGAGAAAAACGTTGACTATACACAACTGTTTTTAGTAGTTGGGTCTGTGGTTGGGTTTTTTCTAGTCACAGGTTGTTGCGACATAAAAAGCAGAAAAAGTGGAAGAATCGTAACTAAAAATATTTCTTACGCTTAATAACAAAATATTTTAACAGTTTCAGTATCAGCGGTATACCGGGAACATACAAAGATTTCTTTAAATATGGTTTTAGGTGATCCAAAAATTAACACAACATTTCTTCTTTCTGCTGGAAATAACTAAAAAAATTATTTTTTAAAGAATTCGTTCCATATTTTGGTTATTCCTTATTTTGCATTGGGCAGTTCAAGAGGGTTGGAACCAGCACTAATTTTTCTTCTGATACGTAGCACATCTATAATTGCGACTTCGTTTTCGTCGTCATAAAATAAATCTACACATATTTGTATCCATTTGGTATAATTTCCTTGAACTAAAACACTAAAAACAATACTTTTTCTAAAGCTTTGTCCTTTTTTCGTGTCAAACTAAATATTTTAAGTTGGCAACGCGATGAAATTTCAACTAAAAAACAGTTGTGGTTCATAATACTAAACCACAGTTTGGTCGTGTGTAAGTTTGGTCTACTCTTAGAAGACCAAACTGAATTTAGTTGAGAACCGTGATAGGGGCATAAGATAAATCTTCACATATGGTAACGCTGATGTATACATAAACATTATTAGAAATAAAAAATCACCCCTATCGTGAATAAAATGTGAAATTTTTGTTCCCATGAAATTTTCATTCCCCATGAAGGGAAATTTGCAATCGTGAATTTCATGGGAACGTTTTTTGTTCCCGCTATCAATGTGTAGTGAATGTAAAAAACGGGAAGAAGACTTGTAAAGCTTAAAAATTAATTAATTAAGTTTAATTATAAGAAATAAATATATTTTGGGTTTCAAATTAAATGTTATTGAGTGTAAAGTTGTGTTTTTAAATATTTAGGTGCCATGCAAAAAATTCTTTAGTATATCACAGCCATAAAATTTACTGCATGTGAACCAAAGAGATTCATATGTTCAATGAAAAAAGGCGTTGCAAGGAATAATTGTTATTAATCGTGGACATTATTTATTGGTCTTGTCCTAAAAATAATTATTTATAAGTTTTAAAATATAATTGCAAGTATAATATTGAAATTACGCAGTGCACTAATTCAGTTCGCCTGCAAAAATAAAGTGAACAAAACCAAGGCAAAAGTGAAAAAATCCATTTGAAAAATATTATTTACGATAAGGGGAATCAAGAAAGGGAATACATTTCAGGCGAAAAATTATTCACGATTGCGATTTGGGGAAAAGGGAAAATATTTCGAGGGAAAAACTGTTCACGATAGGGGTGAATATTGAAAAAATTTTTAATGAAATTATTTATTAATTAAATTCAATTAAAACAACAATATTAATATGAATAGTTCTTTCAAATAAAATTTTAAAGGATAAATTCAAGTTATCTTTCAACATTGAATGATATCTTAGAAAAAGCAAATACCAAAGCGAATTCATGTACCAGATGGTGACAAGTTAACAGCTGCTTTTTTAGGAAGTTTAGCTTGTCAAATTTCATTGCAATAAAATTTGTAGGGAGTTTGATTTGTCAATTTTCATTGCAATAAAGTCCTAGGCAGATTTTGTTGTTGTAGGAATGACACCACCTGGTATATGACTTCGACTTGGCATATACATATGTACATATTAGTATTGCTAACTTTTTAAACCACCAACAGCTCGGGAAATACATTTTTAAGTGATTTTAACGAAAATAACATTTTTGAACCGTTTTGAAAAAGAAAATATTATTCAAAACCGTTATGTTTGCATTCTTTTCATAAATAATGCTAAATGACGAAAAAATCCCTACATTTTGTAGAATATAAAAAATCTGTCTGATTTTCCCTACCCTTCTATTTTAGTATCAAAAATACATACATGTAGGGATTTCCCCCTACTTCTGGCAACACTGCGCTGGACCGATGATTTACTTCAAGTATAGGCGAGAAGATATTAGATTAGGTTACCTTTCAAGCGAAAAAACCAAAAAAAAAATTCAAGCATAACTCTCTAATCGATCACCTTTCAAACAAACAAAAAAACGAAATCAAAATCGGCCCAACCGTTTAGGTATGTATGTACTATAGCATTGCACAGATACATCTGTTTGCACTTCTTTTGTGTGTTTTTGGTTCTGGTATGAACAAATATGTTATTTAGCGTTTTCTGTTACTAGTTGTAAATGTTGATTTTTTAAGCAATTATTGTATGGTTGGGCAATGAGCAAATGAAAATAACACATTTTTTTTTGTTTTTCTAAATCAAATAAGATACATAAAACTGCTTTTACCATAAGTGCCTTATACTGTGTTCAGACATGCATTTTTAATTGAGTCAATTTAATTTTAATTGAGCAATTAAATCTAGTGTTCACACATACTCAATTTAGCTGACTCAATGATAATTTAACAGCTGAAAAAAAAACATTAAATTTTATTTGTTTCGTGAATATTGGTGTTTATGAATTTCAAGAATTGATGCAACTTCGGCTTTAAAAGAAATTTCACTAATATATAACAGAAATGTCGAACTCTTCAAAATTAGCAGTGTTAAAAAAAAGAAAACGAAAAACTTGATAATTCTATAAAGTGTTAGAAAGCAGCAACTCTTTGTATTATGAGAGCAAAAGTTGGAAAATGATAACAATTTTGATGATGTGTAAGAATCTTTGTTATTAATTTATTACAACTATTATTATTAATATATGTACATCTCATGGATTTTATTTTCTTTGGCCACGAAACCCTACTCGACATGGCCACAATTCCCCACTCAACCCCAGCCTCTTCCTCTTCAAATTTTTTGCTATTTGTAAAAGATATCTGTTAAAAAATAAATTTATTTAGGAATTTTAAATAAACTTACCTTCTTCACTACCCATTTCCTTTTGCATTGTTTATTTACTTTTTTTTACATTTGGTTCGCCATTGTCGGAAATTGTTCTGCTCACTGAACACAGTTCTCAACAAACACCAGGGTTGCATTTCGAGTTTTACGCAATTAGTGATACAATTATCTACTAATTGCTCAATTTATTAATTGATTTATTGTATGGTAAATTGTATTCAATTAAGCCCTTAATTGCAAAAAATTTCCTAATTGCGCAATTAAGGGGTATGTCTGAACACGGTATTATGATGTGTTGAGAAAAAATCTACAAGGCTGATGAATCAATGAATGAAAGCAAAATTTCACATACATATGTAAGTAAATGATATATTTACATCAGTGTCCCGCAAAATTAAATATGTTTGGATTGGTGAGAAAAATGAGAGTAAAATAAACTTGCACTTGAAGAAAAGTTTTCTAATTTAAAAAACATGATGTGGTTATTAATTGTTTGAATGTTTTTTTGTAAATAAGCAATTTAATCAAAAGTTTAACTAAAAACTAAAAATTTAATAATCCATTCAACAATGAGTATATAAATTCAAAATTAAATTTATTCAAAGCTTTGTGGATACTATTAAAATGTGTTATTTTTAACTGTTTCATAACATCAAATGCATTGCATATTGCAAAAAGCATGTTTTATCACGAAATATTTCTTAGCCTCCATAATTATTTAAATTTTTTGTTGCTGTACAAATTTATTAAATTTGAACTTTAATTTCGTTCCGTGTGCTAAAAAAAATTAAACAAAAAACCAGGAAAAAATTAATACATGCGTGCACAACTTAATTCGTCGCTTGCTCAGTGACTAGAGCTGCAAAACTATCGATGGTACTATCGATAGTATCGATGGTTTTATTTTAAGTGGACTATCGATATTTTTTTTTCGATAGCGATACTATCGACAAAAACACTACTAAAAGAGAAAAAATCAAAGTCAATAAAAACGGAATGATGGCGACTGTGTAATAAAAAATGCAACATTCAAATTTCGCCGCCTGGTTTGGTAATGGTTATAATTACATATATAAATGTGAAAACAAATTAATTAGTTTTGATTTGTTTCAACATAAGATGTCAGTTTTTATCTACTAGATACAAATTGCATAAAAATAAAATTATTATGTAGCAACGGCTTTGATACTTGAAGAAACTTGATGGCGGCTAAATTTGACGACTACTGGAATGTCTACGCTCTTTACTTTAAAATAAAAGGTGACGCTAAATAGTTTGCTTCTACTTCTGTTAAACGAATACTTTTTAGCTAACTGCAATAGTTTAAGTAATGATGAAAGATTTTAATTTATTTTTTTATTGATCCATCTATCTATCTGTTTGCTTTTTCGTTTATTTTTTTTATAGAACTGTGTATATATGTTTGTTGAATATGTGTATTAAAAACATTGGAACTAAAAGTTTAAAAAAAATCAACTTTCTTTTTACTTTATGGAATGATTAAAAAAATTCAAGATTTTATATTAGAAAAATACACAATTGATAAGTTTTAGCCCTTATAGATACGGAAACTTTACTTTGCAAAGCCTTAATTCAGCAGGGAGAAAGACAGAAAGAGATAGTATTTATCACTCTGTCTTTCACACACCTGAATTAAGACTTTGCAAAGTAAACTTACCGTCTGTAAAAGGGGTGTTTCTAAGAATCAAAAACTATCGATAGTATCGATGGCATCAAAAAATACTATCGAAACTATCGAATGGAGCCACTATCGATAGTTTTGCAGCTCTATCAGTGACGACTAAATGAAAGAACATAAGCATGTATGTGATTTTCATCCGCACAATTGTGCTATGGCTTGCGGCATGGTACAATTATACTAGGTACATGCACGACTACAACAAAATTACAACACCAAAAAACACATTCATTTTGTTGGTATAAACAAACGAATAACTGTCAGAAACAGATGCCTTTTGTTTTTAAAAATAAAAATTACAGGGTAACTAAAGTACAATTGCAGACGCGGCATTCCTGCATGATTATAGTTATTCAGTGTTGCCAATCTGTGTGTAGTTAGACAGGGTGTAATTTCTACTCACATGTGTAGGCCATGTAATTAAATTCTTGTATAATCTGTGTGTAATTCTACTTTGGCTTCTATTTTTATTTATTTTTGTTTTAATTTTAACCTACACAAAAGATGTGTAATGTAATTTTCTTCGATGTGTAATTGGAGACACAGCGATGTGTCAATTCATTGGCAACACTGTAATCATTTTATTCACACGCATACACTAACATTTTCGCAGCTTGTAAACAAACCCTATAGTCAACCTAGAACCATATGTATCTATGTCAATACTCTTTCTCCAGCGACAATTGCACAGCTTTCCTTTTATGCGCGAGTAGAGATACGTTACTAGCGGTCTCCACTAGCCATGAACTTGGTATGGGCATCATGTCGGACATCGCAAATGGCTAATGGAGACCGCTCATGTCGAACTTTCGTCCATGCTCTGACATCAATGCCCGAGCATATGTCTGCGCAAAAATGTTCGCCATGATTTGAAGTCCGCAACCATTTGCAATAGAAAAAAAAAAGAGACAGAACAAAATTGGTAAATATTCCATCTCTATTGCACTACCGCAAAATACTTTGATATGCCTGAACATGGACATCGCGCGTGTTCACCACAACAAGGAAGTTGATGAATTTTTCAGTTGTCCAAGTCCAAGTCGATGGCTAGTGGAGACATAGGGTTAGAGACGACAGTTCTAGTGTATTTCTGGTGATATTGTCAATGAACGCGTCAATAGTTTGTTTTTCTTTTTTATTATGTTGTGCAATAATATTAAATAAATATATGTGACGCTCAAAATAGAAAGTGTAAAAACCGGTTTTGTTCAGGAGAGCCATTTTAAAGATTTAAATACGTGTATCTTTGGTGTACCATTACACCATAAAACGCGCATATCTCTGGGAGGGAACACTTTTGGGGCATGGGATCGGTCTCATTCGATGCTCAGATGTTGTCCACATCAAAAAAAAGTGAAAATAGCTTTTTTTACCCTTAGGTCCCTTTTTCTATGCGCTGTCACATATGTAGACGAGGGTCACTAAAATTTGCGAGTGAATCTTCGGTTCAAATATCTCCATATGGTCGTAAAAGAACTACCTTCTCAGCAGTGCTAAAGTCTACTGATAGATTTTCAATAACAACCCTATGTTATTTGTCAATAGGCATTTGCATTGGCTGGGGTACACCTAGTCAGTAGCACTATTGACAATGTCACTAGAAAATCACTATAAGTTTACTATTGACAACGAGATTGGATATATCGATATTGTAGACTAGAGCCCTAAAATTTACTAGTGAATCTTTGGTGCCAATGTCTCCATGTGGTCCCGAAAGAACTACTAAGTTAGTAGTGATATAGTCCAGTGGTGGATTTTCAATGACAAGCTAATGTTAAATGTCAATAGATGATACCATTGGCTGGGGTACACTTGGTCACTAGTGCTACTGACAACGTCACTAGTAAATCACCACAATTTCACTATTCGCACTTTCTCCAGGGAAGTTTGACAACTATTTGAATTATATACATTAACAGGCTGGCCTTGTGCATGTACCTGTTATAATTGTATCATGGCTTGCGGGTTACTGATTTACATGAAACAAATGCATGTGTAATTACTCTCAGAGCAAAATTCTCTCTCTCTCTCTCTCTCTCTCTCTCTCTCTATACTTGGCTGCAGGGTTACCGTTCAGCCGACTAAAGTCGCAGTTTGACCCTTTTTTAGCAGTGTGCGACTTTTTGTGAGACTTTTTTTGATCACCGACTTTTGCGACTTTTTTTAATTTTGTTGGAACTTTTTACCCTTTTTGGTAGAATCCTTATTTTTATCAAAAAAAAAAAAAAAAAAAAAAATAAATCGTCAAAATTTAAAAGCAATTCACAGATTATTGTTCATTTGCAAGCACTTTTATTAATTACAACCTTGTGACGCGCAAAATGTATTTAAGAAAATTTTCGCAAATATTCAGTAGAAGTTTTAAAGAATAGTTTTAGCGAAAAAACTTTTAAATAAATAAAAATTGTGGTTTTTGGAGTGCTTATTTTAGAAAATTATTTTTACCCACCGAGTCAATGAAAGTAGTTATCGTAAAATATATACATGTGAACATTTTGAAATTAGCTTTGCTTAATAATAAATTAACTAATAAATTAAAAGTAAAAACATGCAACTTAATGCTGTCAGCCTTAAATTTAATAGACAAAGATATAGAAGACTGGATTTCTTTTGATGAACTTATTTTTAAATACAGAAATGAAATTTCAAAAAAGTAATATTTATGTTAAGAAAATATTGTTGACGTACACACACATTCACCCAAAATATATGGCGCCAAGATCAAACTAATAGAATTGAAGTAAAAAGTGCTCGGGGCTTTATTTGAATATGTTTGTCAAAAATATTTTAAGTTTAACTTTTTTAGCTTGTTTTTTTAATGAATCCTATTTCTCTGACCTCGGCAGCATACGTCAGCCAAATTTATTAAACTTAAGTAAATTTGTTCAGTATACATGCCAGAGAAAGCCAAAAAGTTACATACATGAAAACATGTATGGAAGCACATATAATGGAACTGTATATGTTATGAAACATGCATTGTTTCAACTTATTTTTTTGTTGTGTTACGCTTTTTATTAATAAAAAAACGTTAAAAAAAGATGTGCAACTTTTATTTTCTCAAACGACTTTTGTGTGTGACTTTATTTTTATAAAACGACCTTTTGTGCGACTTTTCAAAAATTCCTAACGGTAACCCTGCTTGGCTGCGCCACAAAATAGTTACATAACGAACGTCCGCACATGCTCCTGCACATCATGTATAGTGGTTTTTTTCATATATTTGTATTACAATCAGCGTGACCATATTAGCTTATTTAGGGCTAAATTTAGCTTATTTTTTTGGGATTTAGCTGCAAAATTTCTATTTAGCTCTTAGCTTATTTTTTAGCTTTTTTCAAAAACTCATTTAGCTTTTTCAGCCGGTTTTTTTAAACCTAAATTGCATGTTCTCAAAAAATATGTTAAAGACATAAAAAAGTTATAATAACAAAATTTAAAAATTTTAAAACCCCAACGTACTGACCAAACGGCTGTACCAGATTTTCGTCAAGTATAGGCAAGATCAAGTTACTTTTCAAACGACAAAAACAAAATTAAAATAGGTCTAGCCGTTTTGGGAGCTACGGCGTCAACGACACACAGATTCAGCTAAATATATCTAGAAAAGATGTGATATTTTCTAAACGGCTGGACCGATTTCCTTCAAACATACATAGCTAAGAACAACTCTTGATCAAGTCAGCTTTCAAACTAAAGGCCCAACTATAATATGAATAAGCTAGCTTAAGCAACTGTGCGGTTACATATAAAACGCATGTGGCAAACTATAATGTACTTAACAAACTTTTCGTCAAGTTTCGTCAAATGTCATTTGCTTAAGTAAAGTGCCAAACTGAACGCACATTCCGTAAGGAAAGAACTGTTTGTGCATCTTTTAAACTCAAACAAGCAGCAGCAGAAAATATTCATTGATTTTAAATATTTTTTTATTGTTTCTTATTTTAAACTCGGAAAATAAAGCAAAACTTTTATTTTCATTGTTTGTTTTACAATAGAAATATACACACATACACATGTATTTACTTATGTATATTCAATGTTGTACTTTTTAGTAGGCAAAACAATTAAAACAAGTAATAAGGTGATGGATATATTTATATGTGTATTTCTAATAGATTAGGACATTCTTGAATTCTGATTGAATTGCATTCATTCATTTAGGAGTTCTGAGAAGAAACAAAATTACTACAAAATTATTGACAATACCTAGATGTGCAGCTGTGGCTAAAGAATAGTTAAGTACATGTAAGTACATTATGGCCACCTAAAAGTCACATCTGAATTGTTTAAGCATTTGACAGACTTATCGTTCAATTCTGACATTAGCTTAAGCCAGCTTATTCATATTATAGTTGGGCCTTAAATCAAAATCGATCCAGCCATTTGGTATGTATGTGGATATACAGATTCACAGACACACACTACAAAGTTACAACACCCCTTTTTTTGTCGGGTGCATGATACAATAATACAGGTAGCCGCGAATCTACAACAAAAGTACAACAAATAAAACAACAGTGATTTTTATTGCTGTTTTGTGATTGATAAGAGAGGAAAACAATATACATGTACTTGCGTTTTCTCTTGGCTTTGCAAAGCATGTCAGCGTGACCGTTTGACCGACTAAAGTGGCAATTTGCCACTTTTTCGACTGCGTTTCCCCTTTTTCGACCGCCTTGCCACTTTTTGACCCCCTTTATTTAGGGTGAGTTATATAGAAAATACATTAAAAATAAAAAGTTTAGTGCAGTTTTCTCTTTTTTTTTTTTATAAATCCCCTATTTGGTGCCACTTTTTGAAAAATGTCATCGGTCACCCTGAAGCATGTTTGTATTAGTACATTTTTAATATAGAGTTGCATGAACAATTCCATTCATGAAACTACTGAAATGTTTGTTTACTAAGGCCCAACTTCGAATAAATATGTTAATACTCAACAAACTGTTGCTTTTATCATACTGTGAGTGAAAACGTTTCGTTTCATACTGTTAACACAAAGAGATTGTTCATTGAAACGACTTCTGTTCATGCTGCTTTCTCTCATCTCATCTTTTCTTATTAATTCGCAATAGCAATGTTGCCAATATAGTGAAATCATGGAATTTTTTGTATGGGTCGCAAATGTGTAATAGGTTTCACTTTAAATTAAAGTTTTAACTTTTACACATACATACATAACTAAGTACATATGTATATACCATACATATTAGTAATACATATTTTAATTTGTCATTTGCAATTTTTAATAATATAAATCTTTAAACTATTTTAATATATTATATATTCTTGTAATGAACTGCACACAACCCTGAAATGAAATGCTATGGAAAGAAACACACACTTTTAGATGAAAAATTAAAAAAAGGAATTGGTTTATGAGAAATGAATATATTCTTAAGCAAATTTGATTATTAGTTGTGTAGGTGTCTAACGGTTTTGGTCAGGTGCTTGTTTTTTTTTTTTAATTTCATATGATATAAAAAAATTTAAATTGACAAAAATTAAACAAAACAACAAAAATACTAGTTTCCAAGCGAAAATAACTATTTATATTCTTCCAAGCAAAAATATAACTAAAAATTATTTCTGAAATTAATATTTGTAATAAAACTCAAAAAATTTGATTATCATCACCCTATGTAAGAATACGAAATTTTAAGCAACAATAATATTGCATTTAAAAAATATATAATTATGTGTACATTTAACTTATGTTTATATGTAATCCATTTCGTAAAAGCGAAAGATAGTATAAAATAAAATACTTTTATCTAAATGAAATATTTCACCGAAGTTGCAGATCACTACTCCCACTAATAAAAACTGAATTTAATTTAGAGCTCATAAAATTTTTTAACTTCCTTTTCGGCGATTATTCTTATATTTTCCCTTTTCCTACAACTGGTAACACTGATCTTTAAAAGCTTATTGTTTTGCATGAACTTAATCGAGATTTACTCAACACATGTTCTGTTTCACATTTGTAGATGTTAGTATGCTCTTGTATAAGTAAACAAACCAACATCATTTTACTGCGTTCTTAACAATTGAGTATTCATTGTATTGTTTCATAGTTATTAATCTGTATGAAATAGAAATGAAACGAATAAAAAATTATAGCGAGAGTTTCATAAACATCATTATTAAGTTTCATGCAGATGTATAATTTTTAATAGGCACTGTGCGCGTGTATTGGTAAAACATAAGCACAATTTGGCAGATCAAATCACAAAACAAGCAAAACAGCTGGCGCTTCGCGGTTACCTGTATAATTGTATCATGGTCGGGTGTTAAAAATGGTAATTTGTTAACATTTAAAAATATAAAATTTTTTCATTGGAAAATTATTTAAAAAATACAAAATGTAAATTGCTTATTTATAAGAGAAATTGAAAATTTAAATATAGAGGACATTGATTGCAATTTTGGAGTTGCAATGGCAAAAGATAAATAATTAATATTACCCATAATACTTTTAAAGAGTTCCTTTGACTTGAGTTGAACGTGCATTCAGCGGCATGAATTTACTTAAAACAAAAATTAGAAATAGATTTAAAAAAGGTTTCGTATTTTAGTGCAAATGCTTTTACACTTTTGAAGAATTTTTAGCTTATTTTAGCTCTTTTTCAAACGTGATTGAGCTTAATGTTATTTTAAAATCTGGTCACACTGATTACAATATGTATTTTTGAGCAAAAACAGATCAAAAAGTTGCTCAGCAGCAATACAATAAGTCCCAAATCACACTGTGCAATTCTTATTGCTAAGCTGATTAGTTTCAGGGAGAGAGAGACCAGGGGAACAGCAACGTTTCTTTTCCCCCCCCGTCTCTCTCTCCTAATAAACTGATCAGCTTAGCAATAAGACTTGCATACTGTAAATAGGGACTAAGCAATTGTTATTTGTTTTCAATTGTATTGTAATTTGGAAAAGCACGCACACACAATAACTCTTATACTAGTTCTGTCGCTCACAATACAATTATATGGTACATACCATGGTATATTTGTTTTGGCTATACAAACGAGTATACAAATGCAACCCTTTAGTATGTACGTGGACTTGTCCAGACACACAGAAACACACTACAAACTTACAACACCCCTTTTTTTGTTTGCAGATTAAAAAATTATCATTTTTACAACTTTTTGTGTCTTTAACATGATATTTCAATGAAATAAAAGGCTAAAAAATGCTAAACGACTTTTTCAAAAAGCTAAAAAATAATCTAAGAGCTAAATGAAAATTTTAAGCTAATGTGGTCACGCTGCTCACAGCTGAGGTTTCGTTGCTAATTTAGTATTGCAATATTTTCATATAAAATGCGGAAGAGTTGAAAACCTTTAAACCAAAACCGAATAAAACCTTAATTTCTTTATTAAAAACATGCATAAGTGGCTCTATTGTGCATATATGTACATACATATGGGTGTACACATACATATGTACATACATATGTATTCTATTTACCAGGGATCGTAATGGTTATAATTTTTATTTTAAAAATTACTTTTTAATCATTATTTCTTGATTTTTATTTATTCTCCACAAAATAACAGTTTCTTTTTGTTTTCATTTTTATTTATTTTTTTTTTTTTGCTTAATTTTTAAATTGTAGAAAGCGTAATTTTTGCGTTAAAATTAATATTAACCGATTTAAAATTGAATTTATCGTCAGAGTATATAAAAAAAACTATTATACGAGTATGTTAAATCATATTTTGCTTTTTTATATTTTATTCAGTTAAAAAATTAATTTTTTTAGCAAAAGGAAAATCAAAAAGTAACTATTATTTTCTCATTGTGTAGCAGGATCATCGGCGAAGTAAAATAACCAATAAAACTACTAAACACAGCTTTAAAAATTTAATGCGTTTCATTGACACCAGAGGCGCTGTAACACTGCATTATTAAAAACGTGCAAAAAAGCAGAGTTGTAAAATAATGAAACTTTCCTCTATATCTTCTTTCACTAACTTCACATTCACTATCTTCTCTTCAACTCACAGGTAGCACAACTCACCCAATTAAGTTGGACTCTAAATTTCACTTTTCCTTACCAGCAGCCTGCTTACCTAACCTAACCTTCGCCACAACGGAATTATATCTCTGACTAAAGATAAAGACAATGTTCTAAAGCCCATTGAAAAGGGAGTATAGATTCTAGTTTAGGGCCCCAAATAATATAAGAAAAAAATTTTGGTTGTGGGGCAAAAACAGAAAGGTTTACCGAAATTTTTACAGCAGTGTTATGTATGTATATGTGACTATAAACTTCCTGACAGAAGTAAGGCTGAAATCAATAAGAATCGACCGTAATTTTGTTAGCCAAACAATTTCTTTCCGGGTTGTATATGTACATACGAGGGTGGATCATTAACTCAGGGTATTTTTGAATTGCCCGCCAAAATTTGAACAAGTTGCGTCATTTAGTTTATGTTTGGCAGCCGTTGGTAGCAGACTACTGCGCGTTTTGAATGGAAAAAAGTGAATTTCATTTTTCATTAAGCATTATTTTTGGCGAAAAAAAAACATCACTCAAACCAAAACTAAACTTGATAAATACTACGGCGACTATTCACCATCAATTTCAATGGTATATAAAATGATTTGCTGAATTTCGTTGTGGCCCGTTTGAGGTCTCTACATCCGAAACAATTAAAAAAAATTCACGATATGGTTTTAGCGGATCGGAGATTGAAAGTGAAAGAGGTTGTGGAAGCCATAGGAATCTCACATGGCTCATGGGTTTCAATTTTGAATGATTACTTGGGTATAAGAAAGCCTTCCGCAAGATGGGTGCCCCAAAAGGCATGTGCAATTTCCAAGGCAAAAATCCATGAACTGGGTTACGAACTGCTCCCCCATCCACCATATTCTCTAGATTTAGCTCCGCATAACTATTTCTTGTAACCAAACTTGAAGAAATGGCTCAGCGGAAAGAGATTTGACTCCAACAGCTAATCATCTCACAAGCAAATGACTATTTTGATGACCTCGACAAATCTATTTTTGGGAAGGGATAAAAAATTGGAGAAACGTTGGACTTAGTGTATAGAACTCAAAGGGGATTATGTTCAAAAATAAAAAAAAACTATTATATATTAAAACCTGTCCTTGTTCAAAAAGTCACTGAGCTAATGACCCACCCTCGTATGTATGTTCTTTTAGATTTGAAATTTAAGTAATTAATTTGTTAAAAAATCAATCTCGATTACACTGCGGAATTCTGGTTTAAAACTAAATATTTTTTTTGACAAAGAAACTTAAACTGCTGATTGCAAAGCATAAGTTTACAATTATGGTATAAATGCTATTTGTGGAAAGAGACGCATTTGTGTAATTATTTTTTAATTTTTGTTTGTTTAAATTTTTTATATTAACATTTTGTTCAATCTATAAATAGAGGTTTGTCTGGATAGAATTGTTTTAGTCGTATTGTGTTGATGTAAATTAAAATCAATTGGAAATTTTTGTGCAGTTAGAATTAACTCAGTCAAACATATCTTGAGGGCACAAAAACAAAATTTAAGAATTCGTGGAAGAAAAGCGGTCTCATCAATTGTATTGAGTTTTGTACCACTTTCACAGCACATGAGGACAAGAACATTTATTGAATCAACTAAATTAAAGACAAGACAAGCAATTTAAATAAATATTAAGCAACCAAAATAATAAATAATAAACATTCAAAACAAATCTAAATTACACACACACAACGAGTACAAGTTAAAATTAAATTTCAATATATCAAAATTTTATAATGAAAAATGTAATAATCATTTTGATCTCCTTTGCAATCATACAAATGGTCAAATGTTCGAGAGATAAATTGAATGGTGATTATACATACTGGAAATTGAGTCGTGAAACAAGATCGAACTCAAAATTAAAACTCTGGCTAACAGTAAGCGCCCAGAAGCGTTTTTTAGAAATATCATGGAGAAATGCTCCCGCTCATCCAGATGATCGTATTATGCTGACAACGGAAGAGCCCGTAATATTTCATAAACTCAAATGGATGCCCACCGAACGTCCGCCCATGGCGGAATTCAAAACTCCAGAACCTCTTACAGAAATAGATTTGGAAGAGGGCAGTGGGAAGGATCGTACTAAAAATACGGTAATGATAACAACCACAGAATCACCTTACAAAGCTAAAGATATTCACTATTGGATATGCAACAATGGTTCTAGTCCCATTGTGGCAGCTTTAGTACCAACTGCTCCTGCACTGTGGTTTACAACCGGTGTGCGTTTCGATTATGCCCTTTCGAGAAATATTACCTATGACACCACATCGTACGGCTATTGGGCCTCTTATGTACGGGGTAGTGATGGAGCGATATTGGCGCATACCAGTTTACGTGCTTATCCCAAATGGATGAATGAAATGCGTGATATTGTAGGTAGTTTACGTTTTCGCGATCTCTTCATACCCGGCAGTCATGATTCGGGCTCATATCGTTTGAATTTTGATCCCTTGGACAAAGAAACTTTAATTACTAAGTACACGCTGACACAAGATGATGATATATTAGGCCAGCTAATGCATGGCATACGATATTTGGATATTCGTGTTGGCTACTATCGCAATACCCCGGAAATGTTTTTTGTAAATCATGGCATAACAAAGCAGAGACCCCTGATCGATGTTATTGATCAGGTAAAGGAGTTTTTGGGGAAGACCAATGAAATTGTGATATTCGGTTTAAAAGAGTTCCCTATAGGTAAGTAAACGATGATATTAGATACGTACAAAATATGTATATTATTTATAGATCAATGATAAGTAAAAGGCCGGCCGTGTGCACTTCGTTTCGTTCTTTTTTACATGTACATTCGTACAAGCATGCATTTTACTCTCTTTTAGACCCTTATTATGAATTGCATTCAGAGCTCGCAATAATTGGTCTCTCTATCTCGTGCTTGTTGTCAGAAAAAAAACACTCGCCCACTGACACCAAGAATGATAAAATACAAGATTGCGCATTGCGCATGTTTTCTAATTGTAAACAAAAGTCAGCTGTTAATGTGTGACGTCACATCAGCAGAAAAGTTTTCGTGCGAATAACTAAAAGGAACAAATTTGTTTAAAAGCTAGTTAAAAGTGAACACAGAGTTAATATAAAATAACAAAATAAAACATAATAATAAATAAAATTAAACATAGCAAAAATTAAAAATTTTAAAAACCCTCGACTTTTTTCAGAAAAGATGTTATATCTTCTAAACGGCTGGACCGATTTTTTTCAAACATAGCTAAGAACCCTCTCGATCAAGTCATCTTTCAAACAGAAAAAAACTAAATGAAAATCGGTCCAGCCGTTTGGCCTGTACGTGGACACAGACAGACACACACACAGACACACACTACAAACTTATAACACCCCTTTTTTTAGTCGGGGGTTAAAAATAGTTCAAAATGAAGTGTGCTGTAGCTAATTGTAATACTACCAACAATTCCAAGGCATGTGAAATTAGTTTTTTCTTATGTCCAAGTGATGCTACAATTCAAAGGCAATGGGTAAAATTTTATGGGCGAGGAAACAAACTAAATTCAAAAACTTCGTATGTGTGCATGTTGCATCTTGTCCTGATGACATTGAAAATAGCTTGCAGTATGAAATGGGTATGTACAAACATAACATGAACTAGAGCTGCAAAACTATCGATAGTGGCTCCATTCGATAGTTTCGATAGTATTTTTTGATGCCATCGATACTATCGATAGTTTTTGATTGTAGATTTGGTAGATTTAACGAAATTTCCTCAAAAACTACACATAGCTCATTTTGTTGAAGCATTTCTAATAAAACAATTTTTTTATTTTAACATATTCATAGCTGTTTTGTTTTGAATATTTTTTGATGAAAATTTAAAAAATGGCGACGACAAAGAAGGATTGTTTCTTTGTCGTTGCTATTTTCGTTTCAAAATGGAGAATACCTCGATAACGCCAATTTGGATGTCAAATTGTCGTTTTAGTTTCGTTTTAAAACATAAACGTCAACGGGAACAGGGCCGATTAATATTAAAAAAAATATCGTTATTCATATTGTGTAAAAATTTAATACAATTCTTGAGAGAAAAATAAAATTTTCTTTTTCCATTAAGAGTCTGAACACTATGTAACGAGAATTCATTGCGGTGCGGTTTTCATACGATTTTGAAGTAAAAACCCGCAGTGCGGAACGGCATAAATTTAAAATCTATTTTATTTTCATTGCGGACTTTCTTATTCTCTCAATTTTTGACTCTCTTTCTGATGTTGCCATAGTTTTTGAATAATTGGCGGTGTTCACAACAAAAAACATGATTTTGAAGTTCAAAAATTTTTGTCATAAAATATAAAAGCTTAAAAAATTTATCAAATATATCTGCACAGAAAAAATTATTCACAAAAAATTTTCAAACAAACGTGTGTTTTGAAATATAATTTAGTTTCAGTAAATATTTTTTACTGTTCCAGTAAATTATTTGTTCCAATTTTATTTTATGTAAAAAAAAAACTGTATAGAATGAAAATTCTAAATAACACTGCAATTACACATGTAAGTGATTACTTGTAAGTTGTGTATACCTATTATCAACGAAAATTTCGAAGAAATAACCGAAAGGAAATTATGTTGTAAGCTGAGAAGTAACACAGGATTCAGACGATGAAATTTATGACGTCTATTTTTCTTGATTCCCTTTTGAAGTTTCTACCAAAAATTATTTGCGTTAATACGATGATGTCTAATTTTTTTTTTATTGATTTTGATTTTTATTGATTTTATTGTTTATACACACATTTGCAGTACATACCCTGTCGGAGAATGTGTTGTTGACTACAAAAATAGTTAACTTTTCTTAGACTGACTAAAATCTAACTGCAATGTCATCCAGAACAAACCCAAAATTAATTCTTAAGTTGAGTACGTAATCAAATTTGATGAGAGCCAACAAATTTATTCTCAGCTACTTTGAAACTCATTTCAGTTTTATATTAATATTTTGCTGTTGTTATTTTAGATGGTACCTTAGCCGAGTGGTAGCGCGTTGAGTACACAACTTGTGATGATACATATTCGAACTCCGGAAAAAATGTTTAACTTACTGACTACTAGGTGATTTAAAAAATTAAACTTTAAGTTAGCTGAAAGTAGTGCAGAGTGAGACAATTGACTACCGCCTAGGACATCGCAATGTTAAAATAGTCAGTTGATTACATTAAAAGTAATCCAAAGTCAGTACTATTTGCGAAATAGTTAGCTTAATGTTAACCGAATTTCCGACAGGGTATGAAAAAAACCATAGAAAACAGAAATCGAGTCATTTTTTCTACCCCTCTTTCTTCTCTAACCCGTTCGCTATCAAACCAAAAATGACGTCGAAAAATAGACTTCATAAAAGTCTTCGTGTGAGTTAGGTGTAAGTACAAAAAATGTGATTGCGTTAGTAAAAAATTGTGAATGTATTGAGTTTTTCGAACTTGCACTTACATGTGTAAATGCTAAGTAAAGTAAAATATGTAAAAAAAAATTTTTAGATTTATTTTTTTTATATATAAATTTGTTATTTTCAGTTAAATTTATTTTTATATACTGTAAAAAATGTGTCTGTTTTTTTTTTAATATTATGTTTGTATATTGTGATTCTCAATATTGTATTAAGAGTCTTACTATAAAAATGCGGAGTTTGTTAGCTAAATTAAAAAATTTTTGGGTTGAAGTGTACTGACGAGTTGCAAGAGCGGGAACGGAATGCTTAACCATAAAAACAAGCCAATTTTGGAAAGTTAAAAAAAAAAATAGTTGAACCTTTCATTTGATTCAGTTATTTTTTTCAAATAAAACTTTTACTAATTTTTTAAAAAAAATTTTAAGAATTTTTATTGATTCAGTTAATTTATTTTCTGATAATACGAAAAATTTTAGTGAATGTGTTTGTAAATTATAAAAAAAATTTGATGAATAATACAAAAAAAATCTGCGAAAATGTTTTTCTGTTCCTATTAATAAATTTGACTGAAAATATTTTGAGTTTCAGTTAACTTTTTTCTCTAATGCCATAATAATTATTAACTAAACTTAACTTAAGTTAACTAAAAACAAAATTTTTTTTTCAGTTAAATTTTTACAAAATTGTTATCAGAATCTACAAATTTCTTTGTAGGTCCGCATTCACACAAAAAATTTACTGATTCAATGAATTTGGTTACTGAAAACGAAATTTAGTTTTTTCTGTGATGCGAATGTATAAAATTTTAATCATTTTTTGTTTTTAGTTACTGCCATTACAAATTATTTAACAGAAAGAGTAAATTTTTTATAAAAATGTGTGCACAAAAAAATTAATAAAAACTTAAACAAACAATGACAAGTATTGTCGTCGCCGTATTCCGTTGTATTATGTTTATTTTTCTCTACCGCAACGCGAAATCGCACCGCACCGCAAATATTGTATTTAGACTCGAAGTTGTGAGTAAATTGAAAACTTCAAACTCGTTTTCTGGAAAACTGTTTTTTCTGAGTCATGACGCGATATGTACATCTGATAAAATATTGTAGACCTTTAGGATAGTACGAGTAATTGCGGTAGACAATAAAAATTGTATATGAAAGTAATTAATAATGTTCTTTTAATTTTTAAATTATCTTTTATAGGTTTCGGTAAAAATTTAACCGTTCATCATAAGCTTGTTAAATATTTGAAAAATAATTTCGGAGACTTAATCGTGCACCCTTCCCTCACTTGGCGAGCATCATTGAATGATATTTGGCTGCGCAAACAAAATGTGATTCTAGCCTATGATCTATATTCCGTTGTAAATTTATATCCACATCTATTATTTGGCTCTGTTGAGCAGAGATGGGGAAATGTACAAACTTGGTCAAATTTGGAGAGTTACTTAAGGACAATAAACGGCCAAGATATTTCGTAAGTTTTAAAATATTAAATTTGAGTTTTAATTAAAAAAAAATTAAATTATTTTTACAGTCGTCTTTCCAGCCGCCCTGTAGCTGATATGGCTGAGCTGACACCAAAAACTTGGGATGTCATAGTCAATAAATATGGTGGACTACGCAAGATGGCTGATCGTATAAATTGGCGCATTTCAGAATTGTACATGAATGAACTTGGTGATAATGCGAATATTGTCGCGACCGATTTTTACCGTGGCACAACGATAGTTCAGACAGCTTTAGATTATAATAGAAGAAAATTAGTTTTTTAGTTAAACAAAATTTATTTATTTATTTATACATACATACATACATATAAATATGTATGTATGTAGATGTATGGCACAAATGCGCCAAGGGACATTATTACAACGTGGAGGTAGTTAAAGAAGGGGTTATATAGGACGTACAAAATGCTTTACATTACTACAATTTTACTTTTAAGTTAAATTTAAATCCTATATGTTTTTATTGAAGTAAAGTTGAATGAATTACGTGTGTGAAGATAAATTTCGAAATTTAAACCCAAGACACAAACCAATTTCATTAACAGAGCCATGTTAATCTGATAACATAGCCCTGTTAGACATGAAAATCTTGGAAGTATATACCATGATATAAATATAGAAGATACAGTAGTTTTCGCTTATAGTCACATTTAAAATTGCACAGAAATTCTGGACTATATCGCTAATATAACTATAAGCCTAATTTTTTTATATGCCACGCAGAGGTATATAAAAGAATTTCCATACAATCCAATTATGTCAATTACAAAACAATTTTTTTATTTAAAAGGCACATTTGTGTGGCCTTTTATGCAGCATTTTTTCGTTTTAAAGACATGTTCTTCTACTAAACAGTAGATGGAGGTTGAAATTTAGATTTACTTTTTGGTTTATGACTTAATTAAATAACTAAAAAAATCTGTTGAAGATTTTTGTGACTATAACGCGAATAGTTTGCATACAATTTGGATTTTGACTACCACAAAGTCGGTGCATATATGTCAAATATGACTATATAGTAAGTTCAAAAGTCACAAAAAACATTAAATATGGACTATATCATTAATGTGACAATAAGCGGTAGTGACTATAAACGAAAACTACTGTACTTCCATTCTCTCTTTGTTTTTAAAAATAAGTATTTTTGAAGTTTGTTTTTGAGAGAAATAAAGAAAAATGTTCCCATATAGTAAAAAATTTAAGTCTTCCCCTAGAAATTTTTTTTACAAAAATGTGTAATTTTCTTAACAAAAATTTGGGAATAAATAAAGTTATATACATAAATACATATCTCTGAAGTTTAAAAAGTGATTATGTAATAACTTATCTCATATTTTTAAGTTTTCTGCTTAATACAAATCTTTTAGCAATATTTTCATCTAAATTTGGAGCTTAGAAACCAAATTGATTGATGATTTGGATTATTTAACAACGATTTTTCATTAAGTTTAACAAATATTAATTGATATTGCGTTCTGTTTAATCTACATAATATGTTTCTAGTTGATTGTAACATCCTTTTCTAAAAAAATTGGTTTAATAACCGGTCAGATCTTTTGGCAAGTCTATTTCAAAGATCTCATAGGCTCTTAGCCACTGTTGGTGAATATCAGGAAATGAAGGGAATTTAAAAAATGCTGCACTCTTATTTCTTTACTTATGCCCTAATTTAGTAAGAAGATTTAGGAGGTTTTTTTTGTTTGAAAAAATTTTTTGGTTTTTGAATTCTCTAAATTATTTTCTTCAAAAATGGTTGTCGTCTTTCATAATGAAAAATTAAAATATTATTACCATGTTTTTAAAACATAAAAATAAAATAAAATTATTATTAATCAGAAATAATTTTTAGTCAGGCTTAAGTTCAGTAATTTCAATTCTTTTTTTTATTGAATGAAATATTTTATTAATTAATGTGAGTTTCTAAAGAAGAGAAGAAAAATTAAATTAGACTTTTAAGCTGGGGGAAATACCATAATAATAAATAATATATAAATAAATTATTATACAAAAGTTTGAAAAATATATGAAAAAATATGTGTTGGATATAATGTTTAGAACAAAACATAAGGCAAATACACTAACCTTCTAGCATAGACAGTAAATAATGTTTTAATGTTTAATGTTTTAATCATAACTGCGGCTTTTTTTCGTTCATAGACAAGACGATACAATCGTCGAACAGAATTTGGGCATTATTGTTTTATTTATACATTCTGTATTTTATAAAAACAATTTTTAAATAACTTTTGAGTAAAATTTTGAAACAAACAGGAAACAGAGGGGGAAATATTAAATTAATACGGTAGCACGATTTTATTGGAAACTTCAAAATACTTATATTTGTCAGATGGTGAATGTCAAGAATAAATGAGAGAATGGAAGTACCTTCTATATTTATATCATGGTATATACTATAGGTCTGCACAGATATAACTGTTAGCACCAGTTTTGCGTGTGTTGGTTCTGATATGTACAGATACTGTATATTATTCAGAGTTTCTGTCAGTTGTTGTAGGAAAGTGCAAGTGATGAAGGCATAGTCACTGGTCACTGAACTATACCGACTTCAGCAGATGCTAATCCTAATGTAACATCACAGGGCCCTCCTTCGTCGGTATTGTGTAGCAGAATCATCGGCGAAGTAAAATAACGAATAAAAAAAAAGCACCCCATACACGATTCAATTCAATTTTCAATTGAGTCGGTTGTTGTCCAAGTCAAAGCGTGTATGGCTCTGTCAATTGATTAGTTTGGCAGTTGTCTAGTTGGTTGAAGAAAAATCAAAACATTTTGATTTTTCATGTTGACTAGTAAATCTTTCAATTCGATTGTGCTGTGTGTGTTCGAGTCTCTTGATTTGCTGTCAAAATTTATGTTTTAGCTTTATTTTGAATAGAAAAAGTTATGTATTTTTAAAATTGAATTTTAAATAAAAAATATAAAAATTAATGAATGAAGGCAATAGAACTTTTAAATTTTTAAATTTGTAATTGTGAAAAAATATAAATTTGACAGTTGAATGAAAATATTTCAATTCAGTTTATGAAGTGTGTGGCCAAGAATGAATTCAATTGAAAGACTCAATTCACAATTGAATTGAAACGTGTATGGGGTGCTTAATTGAAAATTGTTTAAATCAATAAATATATGTCTGAATCAAACAGTTTTTCATTAGTAATTAGTTGGTTACACTATTTTGGGCAAATGACACACAAGAAATGCCAGATGTAAACTCAGCCAAAGTTATTTTTTTTTAATTTTTGGCTCTGGTTTTTTTTAAATCGTTAGTACATACATAACTTCTTTATTACTCAGCAAAAATTATTTGGTTTTGTTGTTTTTAAAGGAAAGCTTCATTAAAATTTTATTGGGAGAAAAATCTTCTTGATATCTCAAAAATTGTCGCAAGGAATAATTTTGCAATTTGGATTTTTGAAAATTATGAGAAAATTTTGTATGTATATTTTGTGGAAAAAAAGCATTCTTAATTTTTTTTTTTTGTAATATTTTAAAAAATTATTAAATAGTTGATAACAACTTTGATTGTTTCTAAGAGGTGTTAAGAATAGGGTTGTTATCGCGTAATTTATAAAACGAGGACAGAAGACGGAAAAACCCGGACATTTGCTTAAAAAAGTAGGACTTAAAAAAACGAAATTGATTTTTTCCGATAATATTACTACCAATAAAATCTTAAATACGTTTCGGTAGTGTTGCGTAAAAATTGTCAATCTCATTTCATTTAACATAAAATCTTCGATCTTTTTACCCAACACCCTCGATATATTTATATTAAATTGTACCTATACATAATACAAATACATAGGTACACACAAAAAAATTCATAGGTTATATTTCCTAAAATTATGGTATAACTTTAACTAAGTGAAAGGGTGGAATGGCATTTACAAATTTTTTAGGTAATTCGACATAAATTTCACTGCACAACAAAATAGAGGTGGTTTTTTTTATGATGTTTAAATAAAAATGACTGATAATTATGTATTTTTGTCCCTTAATTACGACGGTGTCATTAGTTTTTCTCTATCAGCTCTAGTTTTGAAGTTATAGTGTCATTTAGGATTTGCATAATTTGCATCTCTTTTTGTATTATACTGTTAATATATTACGAATGGTACTCCAAACTTAAAAATACTTTCTGAATTATTAATCTACACAAAAATCCTTTTCATTTAAATATATTCACATTGATGAGTATATCAGGGTATCTGACTATTATTGAAAGGATGTTAAAAATCGTGTGTTTTTAGTTCAGTCCTTTTAAAATTTTTTGATTATAATATTTATGACCAAATATAACTAATTCTTATGTATTTTTGTTCGCTGATTACAAAAATAGGTTTATGTATTTTCTAGCACCTCTAGTTTAAGAGATATTTTGTGTTACATAAAAAAAATTCTTGAAATTTTTCTTTTCGAAAGCCATCCAAAATCGGCTTTTTGTACAAATGAATGCACATACGGTTATACATTTCTCTCGGTTTTCTCTCTGTGGGCAGCAGTGGCTTACGGGCTTGCTAGGAGTTTGAAGTGGTTCGTATCAGTAGTTGTGGTGCTTTTTCTACTTTTTTTCATCACTTTTCTACTGGCTTATTATTTTAGAGGATAATAATAATAAAATAGGTGATTTGTCATTACTTTAGATATGTGATTAAAGATAACTTCATTAAACCAGAATAAAATGCATAACCTATTTTGGAAGTAAATTAGAAGTACTTTCTAAAGAAGTACTCATTTTATTTTTTGCTGGGATATAATTGAAAAATGAAAAAATTTGATACCCATGTTGCTTATATTAAAAAGAGATAAAATATATCGCGATTTTCTCGTTTTATGCGAATAATTACAAAAATATAATAAGATAACATTATTTTAAAACAGATTCAATTTGAAAAGCAAAACATTGTTTCCAAATACTTAGAATTTGTATGAAAACCCGAAACGAAAATATGTATTTAGTTAAATATCTTAATTAGTAGGTAGCAAATGGTCAAGTTTTATATACCATTGGATGCTGCTTCAAAAACTCTTTTCGATGATACCAAATTTTAATTATGTAATCTTGGAGCAAAACAAAAAAAAATCGAAAAACTGAAAAAAATACCTTTTTTAAAAATGTTCCAGCTCACGGATGGTCAACGCTAGAACCAAAACATTTTTTGGGAATCATCATAAAACATATCAAACTTTACTTTCAGAGGGTAAACAAAATCGCTCTAATGTACATACCTCCTTGCTCAAAATTTTTGTTTTGACAATAAAATAGAAATTTATTCAGTAGACTTGGGTCGAACTCGTTCAATAGTTCATTTTTGCCACAAACCAATGATCAAACCCATTTAAATTACATGGGTTTGATCACTGGTTTGTGGCAAAAATGAACTAGTGAACGAGTTCGACCCAAGTCTATTATTCAGTAAAATAATTTCGAAGAAGATACCTTATTGTAATAGGTATATTAACTTGGATTTTAGGCAAAATGTAATGTACAAATTACCTATCTGCATAGTTAATAATACCCAAGTTTTTTACTTTCATATAAGAAAAAGTTACCTATGCAAGCTTAGAGACATTTCACACTATGCCTTTTTAGCCTGCCTTGTATTGACAATTTTCTTTTAAACCCCCTACTAAAAGTCACACACGTTTACATTAAGTCTTTTTTATTCATGCCTATTTAGCATTTATATACACGTTTAATGCTGAGAGTACGAAAAAGACAAAGAGAAATGTCATAAATCCCCTCGAATTTTCATTTTGTGCCTTTTGTTCTACCCCGCAAGCTTCTCACCCCCTCTCACCAACAAACTAAAAAAGCCTGCCTGCACAGGCAAGAAGAAAAGGCACAGTGTAAATTGCGTCTTAGTTAATATTACCCCTTATATTTTTTTGTGTGTATGCATATGTATATACATTTTGGAATACTTGGATACATATACTTATCAAAACAGGCTTATAGCAGAAGAATTCATTAAAAAAGAGATAAACATATTTGTTGTTCCCGTTTACACATCATTGTTTAGTTAAAAATTCTTATTCGTAAAAAGTAAGACAGGACAGAGGACCCCAAAAAGAGGACAGTGTCGGGGAAATAGAGGACGGATAACAACCCCAGTTAAGAAAGACTGTAAAATAAATTTGAGATTTTCGATGGTGCACCCTACATCCAGCATTGGTCAAATATTAGAATATTTGTGCAAAATATCTAATTTCAACACACACAAAAATGCATTATGTTAAGTTAGGTTGGGAGGTTGCTGAGAAGAGAAAGGAAGTTGGGTTCCATGGTACAATATAATTCAGGTACTATCAAGGCTCCAGTTGATTTATTTATTTGCTTGTTCCGTGATGTGATCTGTTTTTTGGTCCTAGAACAATCTATTACAAAAACGTCGTAATCAAAGTCGACAGACTATAACCATTGTAAAGGCTAGATTCACTATCCTACACAATTGCAGGACTTTTGATAAAATACAACCCTGCTACTGGATTCAGTAACTTTTATTACGATAATCGTATAGCTATAATAAATATAGTGAAAATTTGTCAACTTTGCTATTTAGTAACATATTTTTTTTTATTTTTCTTTGTGTTTTTCGCTTATTTCCACGTTTTCTATACAGATATGTATATATACCACATAATATTGAATTAATTGGTAAGATGAAGCTTGAGACTATCGTAAAAAAAGAAATTACGGAATCACATTATCGTTACCGTAAAGGAATGAAATTGTCGATAAAAATTACAGAATCCAGGCTGCAAATTACAGCATTCGATACGGTTCGAAATTTTAAAATTTTTTCATATAAACTCTATTGAAATATTTCGTAATTTCGTTCGATTACGATCTGATTACTGATCTAATACTTCTTTTCTTTTTGAAAATAATCTCTAGGGGGATTTAGAACTATGGTCTGGCAACTTTGTATTCAGCTGCATTGTGAATTATTACAAAATACAGCTGTATTATGTAAACAAACTCATGGAAATAATAAAAGTAGCTAAATTATTAAAAATTATTTAGGATAAATAATGTTTAAATCCGCTCAACACATGATAACGCCAACATTACATCAACCTCTCCACTCGAAAGTCACAAACTATTTAAATGACCAAAGAAGACAGGGACAATTTTGTGATTTAATACTTGAATTAGAAAGTGGTGACTCAATTCATGGACACTTTTGTGTTGTGGCGGCTCAAAGTCGTTTTATTGGTGGTTCTCATTTTCAACAAAAGACCTTGCAATTCTCCATACACAATCCATTAAAAGTAAAAATAAAAAATTTTCAATGCACTGAATGTCTAAAGACAATAGGAGATTTTTTCTACGAGGACATGGTCACTATCATTAAGGAACACGAATCGCATTTTAAACAATTGGCCAAAATATTGGCTGTGGGTGAATTGATGAAAATATTTCAAATACCGGAAGAAACTCAGGAGATTATAGAAATTACAAATGGAGATATAAACGAGATTACGGACGATGATGTTATCAATGTTGAAGACGAACAAGATTTTAATCCTGAAGGGCTTTTGAGGAAGGGAAAAAGTAATGCACATAAAACAAGAAACGAAAACATATTTGATGAAAAGAAAACTTATTTTAAGGTAAATAATTCTAAATTTACATAAATTTGCATGTCTTGAATACATTTTTCTTGAAATTCTTTCAGCTAAAAAATCCTCGATCATCATCTTCTAATAGTAAAATTAATTACTGTTTAGCCTGTGATTTCAAATGCTATCGCGTACAGGAAATGATAACACATATGCGTAATTGCGAAGCTTCTCACTTAACCTGCTCCTTGTGTGAAGTGGGATTTTTAAGTTGGCGCGAGTACGACTTTCATTTAAAACGGCATGATGCTGACGGTAAAAAGCCATTTTTCTGTCTTGAGTGCGGTATACGTTTTATGACAAAGGCCGCTTTGATTTTGCACCACCCTAAACACTCCAAGGAAACACCACATTTATGTCCCCAGTGTGGCAAAGGATTCAAATGGAAACAGGGACTCAATACCCACCTCCAAGTTCACAATGGCGAAAAACGTATGTTATGTGACGTTTGTGGCTACAGCACGACTCACATGAAAGCTCTAAAATCTCATAAACTGCGACATGCAGCTGAATTCTTCAAATGCCCTCATCCCGGTTGTCACCATCAAGCAAATCGTAAGGAAAATCTAAAACTTCATATAGAAACTCATAAGCAAGAACGACCATTTGTGTGTGAAATTTGTGGCTGCAAGTTCAGTTTGTCGAAAAATCTTAAACGTCATGCTTTGAAACATTCCTCCGACAATATTAGTAAGTTTAAATGTCAGCTATGTTCCTTTAGCAGTCATCGCTCCGATAAACTTAAAGAGCACATGCAACGTGTACACACTGAAAAGGCCATGCAATTAGAACTGCCTGAAATTGTTGAAAACGCCTTCGAATCGAAAACGGATTTAGATGAATTCGCTTTACCGATATTACCATCCGAAATTGACAATAAAAAATTAGAAGAAAATATTACGATATTCACCAAAGAAAGACAGAAGAAGAAAGCACGTAAAAAATGCGTTTCAAAATTGAATTTGGAAAAAAAGCTAAGACCGATAAAGCCAAAAGGCAAAGTAGTATTGATAAACTCCAGTAAAATGGAAATACAATAACAATAAATATATTTCGCATATTATCGCAAATTCACAGAAGCTTGAAAAATAAACAACTTTGATATTGGTCATACTGCCCTAGGCCATATAATGTACATAAGTAATTTCTAGAAGATATTAATTTGCAGACATTGCAAAGGTAAAACAATATACTATATTAATTATATAAAATAAAAATACAGACGAATTTGATAAACTTCTTTTGTGAAGTTGGTTAATAGACAGACAGACGTAAAACGGTAATTTCAAACATTACTTTCTCGAATTTTTCCTTTCGAAATCGTTGGTTCAAGCTGAAAACTGTAAAAAAAAACAAAGTGCCTATGTGTCGAAATTTCAGACGCGAAATAAAACGTTCTTTTTTACTCATTGAAAATTTTGGGAAATTAAGAATATTTTATCATTATCAAAAAAAAAAAAAAAATAACAATGAGTTAGGGTTTTTTGTATTAAGGTAACGATTTTTACTTTTAAGCCTGAAAATAACAATATCATTCCTTATCATATTATGCATAAAAACACAAAAAGTCGCTTAATCAGAGATTTATTAAAATAAACATGTTTTTGATTAGTCGTTAACTTTTTGACCGAATATCTCATCTTAATAATCGCAAAAAACACAAACGTTTTAAAAGAAGCAAGCTAATAAAAAGAGCAAGAAACTCGAGCGAGTAAGGGGCAATGACCAAAGCCCATTAATATACGGTGTAGAAAGATATCAGTTGGAGGAGATGCTAAGTACAAACAATTGAAGCATAGCCGCGAATAACGTTGTAAAAGAAAACTTTTACGAAACCAGATTTTTCCACAGATTACCGTTACCATTACTCTCTTGCATTGTTCAAACATCACACAATCCAAAGTCATGCATCTTATCGCCATCAAAATACAATTACAAGCAGTCAGTCAGTGAAAGAACTTTATAAGGCTGAGTTTACATCTGGCATTTCTTGTGTGTCATATGCCCAAAAAAAGCGTAACCAACTAATTAGTAATGAAAAATTGTTTGATTCAGACATATATTTATTTATATTTCCAATCATGTTGGATTCTATAAAATTGTCTATTAGTTATGTATGAAACTGTTTAACTTGATAAATACGTGTCTGAATCAAACTGTTTTTCATTAGTAATTAGTCCCTATTTACACTATGCAAGTCTTATTGCTAAGCTGATTAGTTTATTAGGAGAGACGGGGGGAAAAGAAACGTTGCTGTTCCCCTCGTCTCTCTCTCCCTGAAACTAATCAGCTTAGCAATAAGACTTGCACAGTGTGATTTGGGACTTAGTGGTTACGCTTTTTTTACGCTTGTGTGGCACATAGCACACAGATGGAAACCCGGCCTAAAATCATGAAACGAAATTGTCGAAAATAATTAATAAATGTAACTGAGATACAAAGAGAAACGTTAATGCTAATTACCATTATTTTCGATACGCTGAAAAAAATTAAACGAAAAAACAATATTGCTTTAAAATACGTTTTTTTTGCTCTCTTCAAAAATTATTATTTTATCACTTAGAACGTTATTCGCGGCTAACCTTCAATTATAAAAAATAATTTTTATTTATGTCTCTATATTGAATTGTATAGAATTGCTGATTAACGTGTAGTTTCCATAATTCAAGCAAACGACTTGTCTAGGAGAAATATGGCCCTTATTATGAGTTGCATTCGATTTTCGAAAATCGAATGTTCAATTCATATCGAGACTTATTTTCGATTTTATCGTAAGCGACAAAAATTAAATTTTTCAGAACGTTTTTTTTTAAATATTCAAATATGTTTTTGTACGTAAATTGTCGCTTACGATAAAATTTCACAGCCCGTATTTTAAAAGTTATCAACAATTTTGGCATTTTGATAATTCTAAACTGTGGGTAAGCCCATAAAATTTTAATTTCAATAAAAAAATTCTATTTTCGATAACATGTCGCTAACGATAAAATCGAAAATAGGGCTCGACATTATGAGTAGAGATGTGCACGTGAGTGTTTTCTGACTCACGACACGCACGCTCACGCAGAAAAATATTTTACTCACGCACTTTCACGCACGAATGATTTTGAAAATTTTCACGATCACGCACGCTCACGAATAAAATATTTTTAATCACGCACGAGTGGTTTACAAATTATCACGATCACGCACGCTTACGAAAAAGTGTATGTATTATATAATTTTCATGTTTTTTGGGTTGAAAAACAGGTTATTATATGTGTGCTCGTGTTGTTGTAAAATTTACAGAGTAAATTAAAATAAAGCAAAGTTAATTTAATATCTATATTTATGATTTGAACAGGCTAAAGTTCGTATCGCTTTTCAAGCCAAAGGCCACTAAACCTTCATCATCAGCGTTCTTCTGTGTTTGGTCCATAAAGCAGAAATCTTTCGTATATAAAGCAGAAATCTACATCAACTGACACCACATGATGAAGGTTTAGTGGCCTTCGAAAACTGCTAGCTGTTCCGTTCAACTATGTGTTTTCAGAATATATACAACTGACTTTGGTGTTATTTGTTCATTAATAATTATCACAATTAAATTAACTTAATTTAATATAGTTTTAAATATTCGTATTCGCGGATATCATTTTAAATATTCGAATTCGAATTCTCGTATATCAAAAATTGACATTCCGCACATGTGTATATATATATATATATATATATATATATATATAAAATTTTTCTGTTACGTAACATTTTCAAAGACCCCCCCACCCCCACCATAACAAATCATAACAAAACTCGAACCCCACCCCTCCCCCTACAGCGTTACGTAATATATGGTCGGCCCCTAAAGCAAAAAACATTTTCTGCGGTACAATTCGTCAGTAGTATTGCTGACAAAGGCACTGTTGAATCAGTAGTGTTTCTCAATTGATACTTAATACAGGGTATCTAGGAAACATACATACATACTTACAAAGGTGTATGTACCCATCAAACAAAATGCTCCGAATTCGTAAAGAATTCGTAACGATTAGTCGACAAAATCTTCCGATTTCGGCACAGAAATATTAGCGATATCGTAACAATTTTTTTATGAAATGGTTGAGACGACTTCGTTACGATAAGTCGGTACGAATTCGTAACGACATGTACGATTTCTTTTTGCTACCGCTTCACCGTTATGTTGCTGCTATTGTCGAAATAATTTGCACATACTCACGTTTTTTAATATTTGTTACAATCGCGTGTCTCACGCGTGACACGATAAAATCACGACATTTGCACATCTCTAATTATGAGCATCGAAAATTTCGTTGAGCAACGAATTTTCTATTGAGCAGAATTTAGCTTTCGATGAAGTATTTTAGTATAAAAAATTATTATAAACGATTGTTTTTATTTTTATGTAAAGTTGTTGCAAATTTTAAAAATTACTTTGAGTGATATTCACTATAAGGACATTCTTTGTCGAATGCTCGTCATAGTACCAAATGAAAATTCGTTCGATCAAGTACTTTCGACTACAGTCGAAGATCGAAAGTAGACAAATCGCTTGCTTGCATTAAAATAACGATCATGTTACCGCTCGTTAAATGGTTTCTGTTAAACAAACCGAGAATAGTTAATATTTTCGATGAGAATAAAATAATCATAATATCCCAAATTATTATTTTACTTATTCACTATCGTCGATGTTCTGAAAAACGCTTATCGCTTAATATTGGCTATTTCGGGTTGTAAGCACAAAACAAACGAAAACGCTAGAAATGTGGCGTTTTCAAACCGATAGTTTATACTCAGACGAGCTGGTCTATTTTATATAAACTGCACTTTAAAAAAAGAATAAATAAAATGATGAAAATTTTAAATTTAACATGTTTTCATTTCATTTGAACAAACACTTGTAACGTTTTTTTTCACGATTTTTGTTATGATAAAGCATATCATCGTTGGTATCATTATTAAAAGTTTTGAAAGAAATCATTTTTTGTATACAAATTTCATTAAGACACGAATTAATTACCCAATTCACAACGAAGTGTATATTGTATTAACTACAACTATGATAGTTGTGAACGACCTGTTGTAAGTGTTGCTAGACTTTTATAAATGTCGAATATTTAAAAAGAAGAAGAGAAAGAATAAAAATAGCGTAAATATTAAAATAACGAAAATAGTTTAATAAAAGTAAAAAAAAACACAAACCAAAAATTTCTGCATTATGCGAAAAATATGCTGCAGAAGTGTTAATGGTGGATTCGGGTGAGTAAAAAATAAGTGAAATTACAATTTCATAAAAAAAATTTAAGGCGATTCTGAAGAAGACAATCACTCTTATTCCAGCTTGCTTCCGATTTTGCAACTTCTCGCGAATTTTTGCAAACTTCGCAATAAAAGCGACATTTCGAATGCTTTCAGCCTCCTAAAAGTTTTGCCGATTTTTAAAAAATATAAGACTTTGTTATCTCCTGCTGTGGATAAATTTTTGCAAATTTATGTAGTTTTCGCGATTTTTCCCGAATTTTTTGCATTCCTTACAATTTTGGCGATTTTTAATCAACATTATGGTTTGCGTAAAATTTTGCAACTTCTCGCGATTTTTTGCAAAGTTCGCAATAAAAGCGTCGTTTTGAGTGTTTTTTAGCGTCCTAACAGTTTTGAAGAGTTTAAAACATTCTTCGACTTTGTCATCCTGCTGTTGTAGCTTTTTTCCAATTTCCGGCAATTCGCGAATTTCTTTTTATTTATATACATAGATATCGATGGTCACAAGTAGAAAGAATTGAGTTTTTCAGTGATTCCAATACATTTCACAAAAACACACTTCGTCACAAAAATTTATTACAATAGTGTAAATAACAACGATTTTACAAGCAGTTGTACAAAGCAGTTTTACAAGCACTTGTACTGTTTATTATTATGTTTTTACCTTCTCCAGTAGGCTCCATGAAAAATCGCCCAAAAATTAAAATGAAAAATTGCCCAAAATTTCAAAATGAAAAATCACCAAAAAAAAAAATTAAAAATCGCGCAAAATTAACAAACACCAGAAAAAAATTAAAATTATAATAATTTCATTTTTATATTAAAATGAAAAAAGAAAAGTTATAGAGAAGCGTAAATAATGTTCGTTCGTTCCCGAATTTTCTACACCATAAAAATTTTCTGCCTTGCAAAGTTTTCCTGCTTAAGAATGTTTTTTTGCACTGCCGACCTTCGGCCGGGCTCAAAGACTTTCTCCACCATGGTGTTTCTCGACAGGGCGTTGCCTAATAAATATTTTCTGCCTTGCAAAGTTTTCCTGCTTAAGAACGTTTTCTTGCAGTGACGGCCTTTGGCCGGGCTCAAAGATTTTCTCCACCATGGTGTTTCCGGACAGGGCGCTGCCTAATAAATATTTTCAGCCTTGCAAAGTTTTCCTGCTTAAGAAGGCCTTTATCCGGGCTTAAGGATTTTCTCCACCATGGTGTATCCCGACACGGCGCTGCCTAAAATATTTTCTGCCTTGCAAAGTTTTCCTGTGTGAGAACGTTTTCTTGCACTACCGGCCTTTGGCCGGGATTAAGGATTTTCTCCACCATGATATTTCCCCACACGGCGCTGATTAATAAAGATTTTCTGCTTTGCCAAGTTTTTTTGTTTGATAACATTTTCCTGCACTGCCGGCCTTAAGAATTTTCTCCACCATGGTATTTGGGTGTATTTTTCCCTTAGATTTTTAAATGTTTGAACAATTTTGGGCGATTTTTCATATGAAAAATTACTTAAAATTTGTATGAAGAAATTTTTGGGGATTTTTCATTTTAATTTTTGGGCGCTTTGGTTTTGGGTGATTTTTCATGGAAACATTTTTCATGTGAAAAATCGCCCAAAATTTCAAAATGAAAAATCACCCAAAAAAAAAAAATGAAAAATTGCAACGCTATGCCTGAATAAACGTGTTAATTACTCAGCTGTCATATCAATTTTTTAACTTGCTGCTTTTAAAGTTTATATTTAATATGTTTTAATATGTTTACTACTTCAAATTAAAACTACAAGAAGCGAAATGTTTGGATATTCAAAAACTTGGAAATTACCATAAACAGTGCACAATTATTATTAACAGGCTGGAGATCCTTTTCGTTGCTGTTGTTGCTGCTGCTTGCGGTTGTCGATGTACATAAGTGAGCCATTTTAGTTCCTGCATGTACATACTTCGTCTGTCGGTGTACATAAGTGAGCCATTTTAGTTCCTGCATGCATGTACTTACTTCGTCTGCATACATACATTCATACATACTTTTTTTATTGTTGGACTAATTGTGATAGTGTGAAATTGAAATAATTTACTGAAACGAGTCTTGTTACTAAAAAGCTTTGTTGAGTTCTTTTTTCTTATAACTTCCGCTGCGTGCCAGCTTAAAACGTCCATTATGCCAGCTGCAAAAACTTCACAGAGAAAAAACTGCCTCATAGAATCAATAAGATTTTCTCTATGAAACGTTTTTAGGCTAAGGGGTATCCCAGCAGAAAGAAGCGAAGATTTTTTCATAGAGATTCCTTATTGTTTTTATGTGGTAAATCTTATTAATTTTATCAAGAAGAAAACCACATAAAATCAAAAAGAAATCTTATTATTCCCAACTTTTTTTACTCAATTTTCGTTATTTTTGGCACCAAAAAAAAAACAATCCATAGAGAAAAACTTCTTGATTCTATTAGGTTTTCTTATAAATTGTAAACTATATGGATTTCTTATTGATTTTATTAGGTTGCCTTATTGATTTTTTTAAAAAGGGTTTCTTCTTGATTTTATTAGGTTCCTATATGATTATGTGTAAAGCATCTTATTGATTTTTTTAATAAGGAAATCTTCTTGATTTTATGAGGTGTCTTGTTATTTCATATCTATAAATAGACACAGACAATTTTTTTCATGATCTTTTTAGTTTTTGTATAAGCATGTTTGCAAAATTATTTCAATGGTTATTCAGACTGCTTGTTAGCTAGAGTTGTGTCGTTCCGGAACGACCTAGTTCCATTGAACGATTCACTAAAAGGAACGGTTCGGACTTTTACACAGTTTAATTTCTTATCGTTCATCGTTCCGACTAAATTTTTTTTTTTAACAAGGTGGTGTTATTATTACAACCACATACATATGCATAGACTAGTTGAAGGGTTCTTTTTTTTTTTTGAAGTTTGAGGCATTGTTTACAGATTTTATAAATATTCACATGAAGTTTGACAGCAGTGGCCGGTATTTGCGACCAAGTTAATGGTTCATCAAGATAGCAATTTACACAACAATCGTTCACTTATTTCTAATACAAGGTTGATATTTTTGTGTAAAAATTGACAAGTAATTAATTAAACAATGAATTATGTTGTTTAATAAATTTATATGCGCTAATATATAATTGGTTTTTTAATAATAATTAAAACAATGATTTGCTCAACACGAAAATATGTGTATAAACAAACAGCAATTCTTAAACGTCAAAATACATGACATGCATTTGTTCACATTTTTTAGGAGCGACAGAGCAGTTCTCTCGTTCATCGTTCATTTCCTGTTCAAAATAAAAAAGGATCGATGAACGAAATAAGCGACCTAGTTCCTTTAATATTTCGGATCGTTCCGAACTATTCCCAAAAAGGAACGATTTTGCCCAACTCTATTGTTAGCATATTGGTTAGAGTGTTTGTCTATCAGTCAAAAGTATGCTGGTTCAATACTTGTCTCCTTTCAAGTAATAATATGTATGTATGGTGAGTTAATTAATTAAGAATACAATATAATATGTATGTATCTATGTAAGTATGTATAGTATAAGTAAATAATATCTACATATACTACATACATACATAAGTATATGGTATAGAAGTTAAATGAAAATACATAAGCAAAGCACAAAGAATAAAGAAAGACATATTTTTTTTTTCTTTTATGAGGTCGCCTCATAAAATCAAGAAGAAAACCTTATTAAAAAAATCTATAAGATAACCTCATAAAAACTACAAGATTTCTTCTTGATTTTTTCATAAAGGTTTTCTCTATGAAATTAATAAGATTTCCTTATTGAAAAAAACCATAGAGATTTCTTATTAATTTTGTTATATTTTATGAGGTATTTATTAGGCATTGTTTTCTCTGTGTTACAAGTGTGGATCCTGCAATGATCCGATCAACAAATCTAAAGGGAGTATTCAGTGCAGTGTTTGCAAGCTATGGTTACACCTTTCATGTGCTAACGTTGCTGAGAAGCACCTTGCGTTATTTATCGAGAGCTGCTTGCTCTGATTCCTCTCCGGAAGGTGGCTCGCTTCGTGATGAAGTTCGGGACATTAAGAAAACATTGGATGAATTTATAAGGAGTAATCAAGAAGATCGTGAAGAATATAGAAGATCTCTTGCTGAAATTCTCTCTGACCTCAAAAACGAAATGTTATCCTCCAACAATATAATTAAAGAAGATGTTAACGAACTATGATAAATAAATTGGATTCTTCCCACACAAAGAGAATCAATAAGCTTGAAGTGGAAGAACATATTCTCTATCGCAGACTATATAGAAATGATATTGTGTTGAGTGGATTGCCTTCTGGCCTCACTGAATTTGCAACAGTTGTGAACACTCTTGGCTCCCTTTTTGGCATAAATATATCTGAACGTGACATCAACTGTGCCTGTTATATTAATAATGGTAAGGCTATTCTGATAAAATTCAACTGTGTTTTTATGCGGGATAAGATTATGAAAGAGTACTTCAAGAGGAAAACTTTAAGCATTAAGGATATTCTTGGTGGTGACATAAATAGCCGAGTGTACTTTAACGATCACTACTACCCTGCGGCCTCAAGACTCAACGCTTTATGCATAAAATTAAAGCGACTGAAAGTGATACGCAAGCCAGGCTTACCTTAGCAGATGGTAGTGAAGTTGTCAACTCGTATGAACAATGCTCGTTATTGTATAATCAAAATCAGAATTCAAATCCACATAATTGAACTCATTTGCTTACTTTTTATATTTAAATAATCATCATAATAATCATCATAAATAATAAATATCAGTAATGTGATATCAAATACCAATATGATCTCAAACATTGTACATACACACAAGATTGTAATTTTAATTTTTAAGCTTCCGAACTGTGCATTAATTAACTTAATTGTTAACTTGTACATGCACATTATATAATTCTTTAATTTTTATTTTCAACTAGTATTCTTTTCTTTAAATTGTGTATACATATTGGTTGTCTTCTGTATTTCTAAAATCATATTTTTCTGATTTTGAAATATAAAAAACTCTTGTATTTCTAATTCATCAGACAACGTTTATACATATGTATGCATTTTTGGGGTAACTAATGAATAACTGTTGACTAGTTCCACTTAGCATGTAATGTGTATTTGCAAAACTTCGTAAACTTTATATATTTCTACATTTCTTTTTTTTCTAATTTTTTTATTTTTATGATGGCTGAGCATATCTTATAATATCTTATAATATAACGCTTAAATGTAAATCTATTAATGCATTTATACAACATACTGTTGCACTGTTGGCTCCCTGTCTTAACTTGTTTTTATGACTACAGGTAATGAAGACATTGGTCCCGTGGTGAATGGTGGGTCTTCTTTTAATCTTCCTATTAGAAGAATATCTTCTCAGTTAAGAACTGGTCACATAAACTGTCAAAGTATAAGACCAAATGGTAGCTCTACCAAATTTGATGAGCTAAAAGTCATTATAAGTAGAAATTTTGACATCTTTGCATTATCAGAGACCTGGTTAAAGCCTCATGTTTCAAATCTATCTCTTAAAATATCTGGTTTTACTCTGGTAAGGAATGATAGATTATCTAGACGTGGTGGTGGTGTTGCCTTGTTTGTGTCTGATAAATTACATCATAAAGTAGTTCAGGTGGTGTCTGACCCTAATGGAGTTGAATCGCTTTTTATTAAATTAGATGTTGCTAATAACAGTGTTCTCTTTGGTGTTGCATACCTACCGAGTGGTAATCTTACATGCTTTGAGGAGAGACACTCTGATTTATTAGTTCGTTATTCAAATACTATTATAGTTGGAGATTTCAATTGTAATATGTTTGATGAGCGCAAATCAGCCATGGTAAGATCTATGTGCCTTAGATATGGCTTGTCTATTTTTCATAAATCTAGACCGACTCACTTTGATGTTTATCACTTCTCTACTTCCCTTTTGGATTTCTGGCTGGTTAACGACCCATCAACTATTTGTTTTTCCGAACAGGTGCAATGTCCTTCTATTTCTAGGAATGCGCTGATTTTTGCAGCCTTTTCATTTAAAGTCTTAACCTCTGATAAATTCTATGTGTATGGGGATTTTAATAAAATTGACTGGAATGGTCTTCTTTTTTGTTTAGATAATGCTGATCATCTACCTTTCTTTCTTTCAAATTGTGTTGATATCCAGTCGTCTTACCTAAATTCTTTAATTGCAAAACTTTTTACTTTCGTCCCAGTCATTCGTAAGAAAATTAAAGGTGAAGAGGATAGGTGGATGAAATCAAGGTCTGTGTTACTAGCTATTTCTTTGAGAGATCTATCTTTTTCTGCTTTTAAAGCTGCTCCTACGGATGAGAATTGGAGAATATACTGTCGTCACCGTAATAGGGCGAAAAATATTATTCGTAGTGAAAGAAGGAACTACTTTTCGAGTATTTTTTTCTGAACTTGACTCGACAGGTATGTGGAGGGTATTGAGAAAAGGTGGTTTATTGGGTGAGGCCACACTGATGGATAGCCTTAATGTTGACGATATTAATAAATATTTTGCTGATATGTCTCAATCTTGCAATGAGGAAGTTATTGATTTTGATACGATGTCGAGGCCTATCTCTATCCTTCCTGCACTTTCTAAGATTTTTGAGCATATCTTGAAAGATCAGATTCTTTTGTCTCCGACCATATGTATTTCTCCCTCTCAATATGCTTTCCGTAAAGGTCACAGTACTGTCTCATTACTTATCGGTTTGACGGATGTTATACGCAATAATATATATTAGTGATAACATAGGGTCTGTCTTAGTGTCCCTGGATTTGAGCAAAGCATTTAACTCAATTGATTACGGTGTTTTAATTAAAAAACTGGCACAAATTTTTGGTTTCTCTTCGTCTGGTTGTAGACTTATCTAGTCGTACCTATCGGGGAGGCGACAGTTTGTTGAAATTAATAATGTCCGCTCGGGTGATCTTTCATTGAACTCGGGTGTGCCCCGAGGATCAGTTTTGGAACCACTTCTCTTTATTTTATACGTTAATGACCTTTCCAATTACATTGATAGCAGGATATGCTCGTTGTTTATGTTTGCCGATGATGTTTTTCTTTTGTTTAATGCTGGATGTGATACTATTGAAACATTTGTGATGGGTATAAACCGTTCTCTTGAATTTTTTTTCGCGTTGGGCATCCTTAAATTGTTTAACTATAAATCCTTCAAAGTCGAAGGCTATGTCGTTTGGATCTTCTTTAAGTATTTCTCCGCTACTTGATATTTCTATCGGTAGAAACAAGATTTCATTCGTTGATAGCATGAAATTTCTAGGCATCTATATCGATGAGGGGCTGATGTTTGAGACTCATGTGAATCATGTTTATCGTAGAGTTTTTGGGACACTTCGTAGGATCTATTCTAACAATATCTTTCTTCCATCCTTTGTAAAAGCTAGGATAGCTCATGCATTATTAATACCGCATTTATGCTATGGTTTAGAGGTTGTATCTGGGTGTTTTGGGTACACACTTGATAGGTTAAAACGTTTGGTAAATTCTATAGTTCGCTTCGTATATAATGTAGGTAGAAGGATGCATATATCTGGGTATGTGATATTGCTTCTTGGTTGCTCTTTCCATAATTACATAAGTTATCGGATTTTATTTCAGCTTTTTAGAGTTGTTAAGAGTGGACAACCCGTTCAACTCTGCTCGAGGTTTGTTTTTTCTCGTTCTACTAGAAATCCTCAATTAATTATTCCTAGAATACGTTGTGGGTTATTTGAGCGTTCGTTTCTGATTAGGGTTGCTAGATGTTGGAACTACTTCCCTATTGACCTTCGTTTATTCTCTTGCTCTAATAATGCTTTTCGTGTGAAAATATTTAAACATTTTTCAGATTACCTCCATCGTGACTTGACATTCCCTTGAACTTGTCTAGCTACCTACATTGATTGATTGATAGATTTTAGGGATAGATTTCATTGATTCGTCTTACTTTATTTTATCTATTCTTTATTCTTTTTCTTTTTTCTTGGTACTGATTCACCTTTTTGGGATTCTGTTTTTTTCAAATTATTTCTAAGTTAATCTTTTCTGGCTGGGGAGCCACTGTTGCAACTTTTTTCTTTTTTCGAACTATTCTCATGATTTTTTTGCATTTTTGTTTGATTTTTTATTAATGAATTAAATAGTTTTTTTTTTATTATTACCCAGCAAAAAATAAATGAACGCGTTCAAAATGAGTTCTTAAGCATGTGTTTCTTCGCATGCATTCTGAATGACATCGCAAAACGTAAATAATGCTATACTATTTGAACTCATTAAAAACGCATGCGACGAACGCATTCATACATTGAAATTAATATCCAGCAAAAAAGGCATGCCAAAACGGAATTAAATCATCACATTGAAACATTTTCATAAAACAAGTTTTATCTCCAACAAATAACAAGACTGCGATAGCTCAGTGGTAGAGAGTATGCCTTAACAGTCAGAACAGCACGGTTCGTATCCTGGCTGCCAAAATTTTTTTCGTTTTGTATTTACGTGAAAAAACGTCATCGAATCATGGGTTCTTGCATGTGTTCTAAGCACTCATTTCCAACGTCATCGAATCATGGGTTCTTGCATGGGTTCTAAGCACTCATTCGAATGATGAGCAGTTTTGCTAAATGTGAACCCATGCTCGTCAATGACACTCCTGTGTTAAAATCATGCGTTCTGCACCTAAGTTGAACCAATGCATTTGCAGTAGAACCCATGCATTAACTATTTCTTTTGCATGTCTTTTTTTGCTGGGTAAGTATAGCTTAATTATATTTCATTTAAATTCAGGAATTATCTTTGTAATATAATTTAATTGGCCGATAGGCTTCCATATTACTTTCTTGAAAAATAAATAAATAAATAAAAATTTTTGGGCGTTTTTTCGTATGAAAAATCACCCAAATTTTGTATGGAAAAATTTTGGGCGATTTTTCATTTTTATCTTTGGGCGATTTTTCATGGAGCCTCTCCTGTAAAGTTACAGTTATTTGAGTTAGGGCTTTTCTACTTGTGACCAACGATATATAATTGCACTAATTTTTATTAACTTAATAAATTGTCTGGAGAGCAAGAATATGAAAGAAAGAATTAAGAAAGTTGCGCGGAACAGGATAAAACGGGACAAATTTGTGCTGTTGGTATTTTTTTTTGTCTTTTAGGTATAAATATAGTTTAAAGTAGGGATTGCCGTTCGGTTTTAACCGAAACCGAAACCGCGGTTTTTTACCCATAAAAACCAAAACCGAAACCGACAAAAAAATCGTCGGTTTTTAAGTTTTACTTTAACATTACTATCTTGTTTAAAAATACAGCAAATGTACTTTACATTGAAGACTTTTATATATTACTAAGCATTCTGTAACAATGAATGGAAAGAAAATTGTAAAATTTTAAGAAAATTATAACAATTCTTTGCAGGAAGAATTGTAATCTGTTATCAAAAAAGCTCTAGCAGATGTAAAGCAAAAAGACGATAATTTTAACGTTCTTCGACTAGAATTTGTAGTTTATAAAAAAACGAACAACAAAACAACCAACATATTATTGCTTAATAAGGCAATTACAATTTCGTTTAAACGACTCTACATTGAACGCTTTAAAGTTTCCGAAATTTTATTACTTGGATAGTTAAATATAATTTTTTTATTCTAAAACTTTTTATACATATACTCACTACTAAATATAAGTACCTGAATTGAAAACAAACCAGAGCAACTCTATCACCCCTATAGTAAAAATTTTTTTCCCCTAAAATTTTTTCCCTGAAATATTTTCCCTTTTTGGTTCCCCTTATCATGAATAATCTGCCTTATCGTGGTTGGTGTATTTCAAATACGACTACGACTGTTTGGCAATAGATTAAAGAAAAACTGTTTTTCAGATTAAAGAAAAACTGTTTTCTTTAATCTATTACCAAACATTCGTAGTCGTATTTGAAATACGCCAACCACGACATTGGAGAATATTTTTCACGTGAATTTTTTCACTTTTCCCTTGGTTTTGTTCACTTTATTTTTGCAGGCGAACTGAATTATTACATCTAATAATTTCGATATTTTTCTTCGAATTATATAATAAAAGTTAAAACTATTAATTTTTGGGACAAGATTAGTATGTAATGCTTACTTACGATTGTTAACAAGAATTCAATACAACACATTTTTTCATAGAGTATGAATCTCTTTGGTTCACAGACAGTAAATTTCATGGTGGTGCACCACGGTGGTATACTTAGTGAAAAAATAGCTAAATCAACAGAAGCACCTCCATGAGTATTTGTTTTTCATGATATCCCTATCGTGAAAAACAAATTGAATTATTTTTAAATCATCATTTATCTTTCCAGCATACATACCTATTTATATACATGCACATTTTTAAAACCGAAACCGAACCGAAACCGACCCGTTTTAATAGCTTAAAACCGGAAACCGCGGTTTTCTAATTTCCACGGTTTTTGGCAAACCCTAATTTAAAGTCTACTCATTTTCTTTCTGGATGCGCACCAAGTCGCAGGAAAATGTTAAGATTTATATAAAATAAATAACCTTGAAATTCTGAAAAAAATAATTAATTCGAAAAAATTTCTTTTAGAATTAAATTTATATAATTTGATTTAAATCTTGTTTATAATATATATATATATATATATATATATATATATATATATATATATATATATATATATATATACAGGGTGGCGCAAAAATAATCCTCCTATCAGAAAATGCTATAAATTTTGCGATTGGCGCCTAATGTCAGTTCTGTTTTGACATTTGTGTAGTAAACACATGCGAAATACACGTTAATAAACAATGGACGGTGCAACGGCACACACTGCACGTGCCACAACCGATATGCTGAAGGATGCATTTCCCGGGCGCCTAATCTCCCGTTTTGGCGATTTGCACTGGCCAGCAAGATCGCCTGATTTGACCGCTGCAGACTTCTTTTTGTGGGGCTTTTTGAAGTCGCGGGTTTATGTCAACAAGCCTCAGACTCTTGCAGCTCTTAAAGACAATGTGAGGACCTATCGCCGGAAGTTTTGGCCAAAGTGATGGAAAATGCCATAAAAAGGGCTCAAATGACAATCAACTGTGGCGGCGGCCATTTACATGACATCATATTCTCCACTTGATGTAAAAAAATTAAAAGACCAAATAAAAATAATCCACAAGAAGAATCAAAGTTTTTCATTTTTTTTTTTAATTACAGCCAAATAACATCGGAAGGTTATTTTTGCGCCACCTTGTATGTATATATATGTTACTTTAACTCCCACTGGAACATAGGGCGCCAAAAAATACATTAATAACAAAAATTAAAAATTTTAAAAAACCCCCGACTTTTTTCAAAAAAGATGTTATATCTTCTAAACGGCTGGACCGATCTTCTTCAAACATAGCTAAGATCTCGATCAAGTATCTTTCAAACAGAAAAAACTAAATGAAAATCGGTCCAGCCGTTTGGCCTGTACGTGGACACAGACAGACACACAGATACACAGACACACAGACACACACTACAAACTTATAACACCCCTTTTTTTAGTCGGGGGTTAAAAACAGACAAGGGCATACTGCAGTAAAAAAGCAGTAAGCAGTAAAATTTTACTGGTTATTGAAAAAATTTTTAGTATTCAGTAAAATTTTACTGCTTACTGAATTTTACTGAATACTGAAAAAAAGCAGTAACCAGTAAATTTTTACTGAAATGAAATTTTGTTGCACTATTTTACTGGTTACTGAAAAAAATAGCAGTAACCAGTAAATGTTTAAATACTGCAGCGTGACTCTTATAGAGTTTATTATAAGTCGAAGCAACCAACAGCAAAAATACACGCTTTGCTTAAATTGTAACAAATACCAAAAAAGAACAATATCAAACAAATTCCGTGATCTTCGTTAAAATGTTAGTTATATACTTACATAGATTCATTGAAGGTGCATCGATCAAGGAGCATATAGGCCTTAGAGGAAACTCCTCTTTATGAATTTTAGGTAGTCCATACATAAAATTTTACTGAAAACTGGAATTTTTTCAGTAACCAGTAAAATACTGCAACAAAATTTCATTATCAGTAAAATACTGCAAAAAAAATTCATTTTCAGTAAAAATTTACTGGTTACTGCTTTTTTCCAGTATTCAGTAAAATTTTACTGAATACTGCAAATCTTTTCAGTAAGCAGTAAAATTTTACTGAATACTGCAAATTTTTTCAGTAACCAGTAAAAAAGGATTTTGTACTGCAGTAATTATTTACTACAGTATGCCCATGTCTGATTAAAAATAATTATTACAATTAACCCAGTCAGCAATTTTTGAAATTTTCAATCAAATTCGAGTCTTTTTTGCCTCCTCTGCGCGATTAAAAAGCTGGAATATGCGCTCATTTTCTGATCATAAATTATACTTTTGTCGGTAGAAAAACGTGACTACCCGCGACTCTTCTTGATAAGTCATTTATGAGTCTTTTTCTATATTAGTTTAGAGTAATTTTCGACCACTTTTCTAGTAGCATTTAAGGTCTTTTTCGAATCGTAAAAAATAGCGTAGAATGAATATCTGATGTATTTTTGACAACTTTTTTGATATAAGTTGCTCCTCCTGGCCTCCTATTGACAAATAAAAAATTTTCATGCAACTAATTTCATGAAAAACATGCTTAATGTAAATCAGGTATTATTCCGTTTCATCATTTAACTTCATATTCGATTTAACTTTTATAAATGAAAAAAAAAAATAAAGTTTTTGACATTATACGTAAATATTGCCCCGTTATACTTAAAAATAACATATCAAGTAGTGTTTAATCATCTATCTGCGTAAAATGTGATCATAAAATATATAATTATAATAACTTTTAAAACACCTGCATGATTTGTTTTTGATTAAGCATTTTTCAGTCTTCCAGGTAAGCGAAATATGATAATAACAAACAAATAATAGTCACATTTTACACATCTGGATGATTAATTTGTGATTGCTATACAATTTGTTATTATATTTTAAATCGAACTATTTTTACCCATTAGCGCGAATCTTTTTCGAGTACTTTTTTGATCGTGTAAGTGATTAATCAGTTTTTGATCACGAATAGTGATCTAAAAAGACTCAGCAAGGTGATTTTTCAGAAAACTATCTTCCAAATGCTAGATGGGAAAGAGCTAAATGTATGTATGTATATAAAAGAAAAATAATTGTAATTTATGAAATGTACATATAACTATAAAAAGGGATTTTATAAATCCTACCGTATTGGGGATCCCAAAACCAAAAATAAATAAATAAAAAAAAAATTAAATTAAAAAAGAAACTGAAAATTTTGAAGATGACTTAATGATAATGATGATTAAACTACTTGTATGTGTGTCTATTTCCAAAGAATTTTTCGATTTTGTTCAGCAGAAAGGAACAGTTTCAGGGAAATGAAATGAAATTTGTCCTTAATTTATTTTGTAGTCATGACTGTTCTTTAGCGATATGTTTTATGTTATCTAAATTTACTAAAAATTAATAAAAACTTGTTGCAAGCTGTAAACGAATGACCATCGATTTGAAACATAATTGCGCTGAGAACATAACAAGCAACATATCATAAAGCTTTGTAAGACTAATGAGTACCCATGTTTATGGTTAAGTTAGATTTTCATGTCAAAATTGAACAAATATAAAAAAACTCTTGAGTAAAGAAAGATCTTCCTAAAATATAAAATATGTTTAATTAAAAAAATAATAATTGTTTAATTTAAAAAAATAATATTTGTTATAAATAAATATATATACCTAGTATGTATTTATAAATGTACATACATATGTACATATGTATGTATATATGTAAGGGCATTAATAAATACTACATATCTACTGGGGGTCTACTCTGTAATTCGAAACGAAAGAAAATGCTTTCGAATTTACATGTAATTAACATACAAATTCGAAAGAAATTTCTTTCGTTTCGAATTACAGAGTAGACCCCCCCCTGTATCCATAACTTATAATTTTGGTATGGAAATTTGTTTGTTAATGTATAAAATTTTGGGAGACCTCGTTTCTGATTCACAATAAGATTATTTTATTTTACCCATTTTGATTTTTCGAAAACAAAAACGTTGGAAGAGGCAAAAAAAAACGACTTTTCTAGAAGGTATGCAAACACATATGTACATACATATGTACATAGTATATGAATATGTACATACATATGAATGTACTTATGTACATATGTGTGTATATATTTATTACGTGTCGATTTTTGTTTTGATTATTAAAAGAAGAAAAAGGAAAAAAAATAAGAAAAAATGAGAGCTAAAAAACTCAAAATCAGAAAATGCGCATTAATTTAATTCACACATACATTTGTACATGCACACATACATATGCATACGTTATACTTGTGTCGGTATTTTATAAAAATAATTTTATTAACACTAGATTATCCACAGATCTTATCTGCACCACCTATTGTAGATTTAGCGTGCTACATATGTACTTACGCATGTATACTTATTTGCCCTGGAGACGATCAAATAAACTCATCAATCACATGTGTATATACTTATGTCTGTATGTATACATACATTGTGGGCGTATATCGTTCATCGTCTTCAAGTCTGATTGACTAAAAAAACAGCATTTTCTTTTTGATTTTTGCTAATGAATGAAAACTGCGCGGACGAACAAAATTTTATATGTATGCGACAAGCACACGACACACACTGATTAAAGAGATTACTTAATCGTCTCCAAAGCTCATTATACTCGTAACAATGTAGTTTGATTTTGTTCTGTAAACATTATAAGAACGTCGGGATCTTGAAGTGTTTCTCCAAAACTATCCAAAATCGGTATAAAAGGGAAGCCACTGAGCACAGCAACTATAGAAAGAACAAAAACCCAATCAATCAGTAGTAAAGCACATTAATGAAGGCATGGAAATATTTTTCTCTTAAAAGATGCCAAAGTAAGACCAAAAGAACGTAATATGCCTTTCCACACGCAAAGTTTACTTTGAAAAGTCTTAATTTAGCTGGGAGAAATACAGAAAGAGACTGTACTACTACCTCTGTCTTTCACACAGCTGCATTAGGCCCCTTTCAGATTAGGTAACTTTACTTGCGCAAGTCTTGTGTTTATGGGTGTGAGAGGAAAGGTCGGTTTGAAGGAAAAGAATTGCTGTCATTCTTGTCTTGGGATATTTATTTGTTTTTGACATTGTCTTTTATTTCTTCTTCGGTGTGTTGTCTAATTTTGTGTTAAGAAAATTTTATATATGTTAATAAACGTCAACAAATTAAGAAAATTTGAGCATAAGAAAATTAAACTTGCTCAACAAAGTTGCTGAATGTGAACATAAAAGCAAGTACAAAAGAAAATAAATAAAAATGAAAATTATACTTGCACAATTAAAGTTGCCTAATCTGAAAAGGGCTTTAAGACTTTACAAAGTAAACTTTGCGTATCTAAAAGGAGTATAAGCGAGCAGCACGAACAAGAAAGGAGCGTTCAATTTGACAACTCATGTCTTAAATAGTTTCCATAGCATACAATTGGTTTTGGTCTTTTATGACGTCATGCGCAGTAGAAAATGATACCTTTCAGTGCATTACTTTGACAAAAAGTTATGTATTTGTTAACCGTATTTCTAGTGTTAATTCTAATAAAACCCATCAACGAGAAATTGCTAAGAAAATATGAATGACAGAGAAAAATATGGGAGAGAGAGGACGTAAAACTTAGTATAGCTTTAGTAGACTGCTAAAGTTATGCTCTCTCCCTTCTATAACGGTGTGGGGGTATATATAAAACCCGGGTGTAGTACACAAAACAAGTTTAGTGTGAAAAATACTCTGTGTACTATAAGACTATTGTAAAAGTCTACGTTGGAATTTGTTTTCCACCAAAGGCGAAACAAAAAAAATTTATTTGAAAGAAGACAAAGCGAGAATACCTAAAAAATATAAACTTTATAAACTTAAAGAATACGTATACATAAAAGGATAATTGAAAAACAAAAACGAGCACAACATGTCTGAAGCTTATTTTGATGCTTATGATCATTACAACTATGACCAGGACAAATATGTATTTTCTGCGCATAGTGGAAAAAATCGGTCTAAAAGGGAAGCCACTGAGCACAGCAACCATTTCGATCCAAGCGGTCATTCCAGAAAACTATTAACTAAATTTATGAATACAAACAATAACAGAAAACTCATCTGCGCTGGACATAAAAATTGATACGTTGTCATAAAAGAAAGCAAACACTAAATAATCGAAGAAAGGTTAATAAACAAGAGTGAAAAATAAAAATTTCAAAAGGAGAAAGGAGTATATGTATACATACTTATACATACATATCTAAGTAGTTCCAGAAATTAAAAAAAAAAAATTGTGCTAACATTATTTAAGTACATACATACTACATAGTTAAATAGTAACTTTGAAAAAACACTTTAATAATATCTTAAAAAAGTTTAACTTTTAATTATAAATATTTGTGGCTACAATAATGGATTAGCACTGCTATGTAGTGCTAGACTATTATTTGTAGCCATAAAATAAAATTATAAAAAAAGTTAAAATCTCATTTTATATACACACATACTATTTTGAAGACTTTAAGCATTTTTAATTCTTAATTGAAAACTTGTCTTTTGTTTAATTTAGTTAGATTTGTAATAATTTTTTTTTTGTCAATTTATCAAATTTTAATTATTTTTTAGAATCATATTTCTCTATTGTTATTACATACGTACATATGTATATGTAAGTATATGTATGTATGTATGTACTACCATATCTATAATATTATATAAGTAAAGAATATTGCATTAGTAATGTATTATTATAACAAAAGCAAAATAAAAATTACAATATATACTATGTATAAAAAAATTAAAGGCTTTTACTTATCTTTTTTTACAACTTTTATATATTTTTATTTTTATAAATAATATACATATGTATGTACATATGTATGTATGTAGTATGTACGTTGTATGTATGCATGTGTGAATATGTCCGTATGTATTAATCACGAATGGCCTTTACATTTTATATCTTTTGTGAGACAGTTATTGCACTTTTAAAGCCTATTGTTTTGCTCTCTGTTTTGAAGTGCATTATTTGCAAAATGGTGGGTTTTGTACTGCAACGACCTTTTTGTTTTACACTTGTATGTGTGGTGGTATGCATGTACTGCTTCCTCCCTCTCACATTTCTATCTTTCTCTTTATTGTTGTTAGTTTAGTTCTTAATGTGGGGGAAGGGAGTTAATGAGCAGTTTTTAAATTTTAAAAACATATATACATACATACATACATATGTACATATGGATGGTCTCAACTAGAAAGGCTCTAACACGTATTTTTTACGAAATTGACGTTTTCTCTGATTCCAATATATTTCACACAAATACACCTCTTCGCAAAAATTTATTGCAATCGTGTAAAAATTAATGTTTTTACAAGCAGTTGATCAAAGCAGTACTACATGCAGTTGTACAGCGTGTGCATTATTATGTTTTTACCTTCTCCTGTAAAGTTACAATTATTTGAGTTAGGGCCTTTCTACTTGAGATCAACGATATACTACATTTTTACATGTAAAATAAAAACCTAGGCAATTGTGTGTATACATACATACATACATACATACATACATATTATTTATTTTTAATATGACCTCGTCTAGTTTTAGACAAACAGGAATCTAAAGAAAGTCTTAAACAAAGTTTGTGCTTACTCAATGGACCTGAATTCGATAAAAACGAATGATCACTAAAGCGAAGAAATTTCGAAACAAAATTCTTCGATATTTGTTCGCTAATCTAAGAAAATTCAAATGTTCGCTAAAACTTCGAACTTCTTTCGATAGTTTTTCGAATGTGTGACGGTAGTCTAGTGGATTTGTGCTAGACTGTTTCGATGCATAACAGGACTGTAAGTTAAAAAATAAAATAAGGACACATACCTACATATGTGCAATAATTCAGCAGAAAAAATGTCACAATAACCTAGTGGATGTATGTCAGTCTGTTAGAATGGAGGTACCATGTTAAAATCTTGCAGCGTTAAGTTAAGGTATTAAAAAAATAAATAAGTAAAACAAATAAATAAATAAATAAAATAAAAATATATAATTTCTTTTTAACCCCCGACTAAAAAAGGGGTGTTATAAGTTTGTAGTGTGTGTCTGTGTATCTGTGTGTGTGTCTGTCCGTGTCCACGTACAGGCCAAACGGCTGGACGGCCTGTTTGAAGAAAATCGGTCCAGCCGTTTAGAAGATATAACATCTTTTCTGAAAAAAGTCGGGAGTTTTTAAAATTTTTAATTTTTGTTATTTACTTTATCTGTTGCCTTTTTTGGGGGCTCTATGAAAAATCGCCCAAAAATAAAAAATCACCCAAAATTTAAAAATGAAAAATCACAAAAAAAAAATTAAAAATTTACCAAAATTTCTAATGAAAAATCACAAAAAAAAATGAAAAATCGCCCAGAAAAATTAAATATCGCCCAAAATTAAAAAAACTCAAAAATAAAATTCAAAAGTATAGAAATTTCATTTTTATATTAAAAAAAAAGAAAAGTTATAGAAAAGCATGAATAATATTCGTTTCTTACTGAATTGCAATAAATATATGAATAAAAGGCGATATTCTCCATCAGCCAAGAATTATAGTATGGCGGCTCTCCAAGGTTAACTTAGATAATTATCATAGATGCAAAAAAAATGTATAAACATATAAGGCCGGCAGTGCACGTATACATTATTAAACAGGAAAACTTTGAAAGGCACAAAATCTTTATTAGGCTGCGCCTATGGTGGAGAAAATCCTTAAGCCCGGCCGAAAGCCGGCAGTGCAAGGAAACGTTATTATGTATTAAAGTATTCACATACACATAGATATTTTCCCGACAGGGCGCAGCGTAATGAAGATTTTCTGCCTTGAAAAAGTTTGCCAGTTTAATAATGTTTTCCTCTGAAGGCTTAAGAATTTTCTCCACCATGGTATCTCCCAACGCGGCGCACGCTAATAGGGATTTTTTGCATTGCAAAGTTTTCCTGCCTAATAACATTTTGCTGCGCTGACGGCCTTAGGCCGGTATGTCCAATCTCGGCTTTGCTCTCGGCAATTTGCTGAACCACTTCTACTGCTATAGAAGCCAAATAATGGTGAGATGGAACACATTGGATAAGCTTTCAAATATTTTCTACAATATACACATATATGTATGTACATGTATTTTAAATTGTGTACATATTCGATTTTGATGATTCCCAGATCTTTTGGGTGAATTTTTCCCTTTCATTTTTAAATGTTTAAAAAATTTTGGGCGATTTTTTATATTAAAAATTTCTTAAAACTCGTATGAAAAAATTTTTGGGCGAGTTTTCATTTTTATTTTTGGGCGCTTTGGTTTTGGGCGATTTTTCATGAAAACATTTTTCATATGATAAATCGCCCAAAATTTCAAAATGAAAAATTAACAAAAAAAAATTAAAAATGGCCCAAAATTTTTGGGCGATTTTTCATTTTTATTTTGGGCGATTTTTCATGGAGCCCTTTTTGGGATATCGAAATTAGTTCGATATTCACTCACATTTGATATTGCTAGCGAAACTTCGAGATCGAATGTTTTTTTGGGACAAAACTGAACGACAGGTCAATTTTTTTTTTTAGTGTCACTCTCGATAGTTTTACGCGATAAATGTTCGAGATATATTCGAAATTGATATCAATAGTGAAAGCCTTGGTCAACTGGGTATGGACATATGTATGTGTGTGTATTATTATTATCTTACAAATCTTATATGAAGAGCATTAAGAATCGTATGATATTTAATTCTGATAAAAACAAAATAAATAAAACAGTTGAAGCAACCGGCAAGATTCTTATTCAAAACTTAAATGAAAGCATCAGCGAAGAAATTAAGAAGAAATAATAATCTTTAACAGTAAATACGAAAATAAAATAGAACAAACATGTTTTATCTAAAGGTATCGTCGATTAAACATTGCAGGATTTAGAAGAGAGAGTTAAAGATCATTAGAAGAGTCGTTTAGGAGTTGTATATTAAACACCATCGCCTATTAAATAGAAGTTGGCCAGCTTTATTGTTGGTTTTTTTTGCAACAGATAAAAAAAATTAAATATTTTATTTAAGCACCGTTTAGTAGTTTGACAAATAGTAATTTTAATATTGGTTGTTTCCATGCATTTGCTATCAAATATTTATAATTAAAGCTATGGCTAGAGTTGGATACAATTTCTATATCGATCGAAATCGCCATACAAACAATTAAAATTGCATGAAATTCTGTTTAATATCGAATGCCATAATTTCCAGATTTTAAGTTTAAAAGCATTTTATGCATGCAGCACTGCGCTAGTTCAAAAATTTTACAAGTGGGTAAACTTAATTCGAGTACGCTGAATTCAGCGGAGCTAAACTTTTGTTTTGGTTAGATCTTGTTAAAAAAATAATTAAGATTGAATAGTTTTCTAGCATTTATTCATTTTTATATCGATTAAAAGAACATATTATTGATGAACATGCTTTCTAAAAAAAAAATTGAAAAAAATTCCAAAAAAAATTGCCCAAATTAAAAAAAATATAATTTTTTAAATTGCAAAAAATCGTGAACATTTTTTCAAAAAAATTCCTTACGACGCATTTTCATCAATATATATTTTTTCAATCTTCATCTTCATCAATAATAAAAAAGGTTAATAAATAGTAGAAAACTGGGAAAAATTGAGTTTTTTGTAGGTAATAGGGATGCCAAACGGGAAATCCCGAACCCGGAAATCCCGGGATTTGGCAAATCCCGAATCCTGGGATATGTAAAATTCAATCCCGGGATTTCATTTTCGGTATTTCTTAGCAATTTTTGTACAAAAACTTTATAAATTCAAATGTTCGTTGATTTTAATGTATTTTTTATAATACTTAAAAGTCCCATACAATTTTATACGTACAGTTTTAACAATTTAATGACTATTCGTGACATATTTCTTATAAATTAACAAGAGCAAAATAAATAAACTACTTTCTTACGGTTATTTTCATCAAAGGTGCTACAATATATGTACATTTTAGAATTATTTTGAAAGCAAAAGAAACGTATTACCTTTGGAAAGGAAATAACATTTGAAAAATTCATAAGTTTGACAAACTTATTCCGTCTTATTCTATATTATGAGGGCAATTATAATTTAAATTCCACGAGAAATTTTTCCCGGGGATTAATTTCAAACAGTAGCAAATAATAGGGAAAACTAAAAAATCTAATTGGAAAAGGGAGAAATTTCTTGCGGAAATTTATTCATAATTGCAGTGTATAACTATCTGTATGTCGACTCCTCAATGCTAAAAAAAATTAGCACTTATCTACTTGTCGGTAACAATTGAGTACTATTGACACCTCCTTACAATTGGAGTAGAATACATTAGAAGGCAAGTGAAAACTTTTTGTTGTCGGGTTGACGTAAAAGCGAGAAATATTTACAGAATAATGCGGAGTATTTTGTCTAAAAAACTGCTCGAGTGTGTATGTACGTTTATTACATTGCAGTTCAAAATTATTTTGTTTTTTACTTAGACCGTTTAGGTCGTTTTTGATATAAACCTAAGATCAAACCCATTTAAATTACATAGATTTGATAAATAGTTTTAGTCAAAAACGACCGACTGAATGAGTTCGACTCAATTATAGTTGTATTCGATTTGCAGAGTAGAAGGCCAGGACACTAATAAACCATACTACTCATCTAAGCGAGCGTATGAATACATATGTATGTATCTGTTGAACTTGTAGAAAAAAACTTACGTATGAATTTAAAATTTTTCAGTAGAGAAAAAATACTGTTCAAGTGCTCAAGCAAACTTTTAATGTATGTGCCTATAAAAATGTGATCTTTAGACTTAATTAATCGGATTTGATTAGAATAGTGTATAAATTTCTTCTAATTTTTCGACATGTTCAGCCTTATTATCGTTGTCATAGTCGTAACGAAATCGATAAAAAAATTAGATAATGCTTGGTATACATACATATGTAACAACCGTTATACTTGTTGTTGATCAACCGCAATTAAAAAAAAATTAGTAGATATATTTTTAACAAAACAATATTGTTTTTGCAACTTATTTGTATGAAAGTGAATCTAAATATTTTCGTAAGTCAACTTAAGCGGTAGTGCTAAAGGTCCACCGAAATGTACATATATTCGTTTTGGTTAATAGAAAACCGCTGGCTGTTCCGTTCAACTATTTTTTGTTAGTCAGAATATTTATAACAGACTGTTGTTATTTGTTCATTAATAATTATCACATGTAATTTGGCTTAAAAAGCAATACGAACCTTAGCCCGTTCAAATCACAAATAGAAAAACATTTATATTGAAAACAAAAACAAGTTTTCATATTTAGTTATTGTTTTCACTATAAATTCTCTAACATCAAATGTGATTAATCAACTTAAAAATAGACGAGAAAAATTCTTTTGATTTTTAATTCATACTCGTATTAGAAAATTGTTCACTTTAAAGACAATTGTGCAATGATAAATTATGAACATAAAACCTTTTAAAATGCATTAAATTGTTATTAAAGTAATATTTATTTAAAAAAATAATTTATTTTACGAAAAATATTTAGATCCCGAAATCTCGAAAATCCCGTGGTCCCGAGAAATCAAGGAATCCCGAAAATCCCGGGATTACAAAATCCCGAATCCCGGGATTTCCAAAAATCGACGCCGATTGGCATCCCTAGTAGGTACTTTTATAAATTATATATACATATTAATTGTGTTCGCGTACTCAAAAGTTTTTACAAATTTTTACTGAACTTTACTGCATTTTACTAAATTGCGTTCGTTTACCCAAAATACAGTAAATAAGAACACAAATTGAGAGAGTAAAGTGACAGTTCTTGACTGAGTGTTTTGCAAATTTTTACTGCAGAAATTTGTCGTAGTAAAGTTTAGTAAGATAAAAACATATGATTCAAAATGTAAACAAATGGAAAGTAAGCAAATGAAAAGTGTAAAAATTTGAAAAAAGGTTAAATGGAAATCGTGAAAGTCATTAACAAGATAATTAATTTATTAATGATAATAATAATAGCTGTTAATATACATATTTTTAACATATTTTATTGAACCTTTTGTTTTGCAATTTATTTTTAATTACTCAGAGTTGTAAAATTTTAAAGTATCTGGGTACTTAGTATCGCACTTGCTTTTAAGGTAATCAGTAACATTAACAAATAGTCATGTAATTTTTAGTAATTTAGCCAACAACAAAACAAGGAAATCAAAAAGATATTAATTGCAAATATTACATGAAATAAATTACAGAATTTATTCTTATATTGTCCGTGTTATAAAAATATTGTATCGAGTACCAATAATTAAAAGAGTTGCATAGTACAAAGATTATATATTTTTCAACACTATGTGGAGTTAGAGTCAGCTGTTTCCTTAATCTTACTAATTTTTACTATTTTTCGTTCGCGTACTTTTTTTGGCTTTCGCTCTTTTTGAGAGTAAATTTTAAAATTTTTGCAGTAACTACTCATTTACTGCATTTTACTGCAAAAGTAAACGAACACACTTATTATAATCACAGTTAGCACCACAGGGTACTCGAATTAGCTTTACGTTTCCGATTCGAGCACAGTGTTATTTAATTATTCTTGAATTTTTAAAGAAAATAATCAAGTACATAAAACGTCGGGCAACGTGTCCAAGCACACCATTTTGGTTGTTTCCAAAGAATTTGACATTAAAAATCAGCGCATAATGTTTTAGTCAACTATTAAATTATAGTGATTTTTAATGTAAAATTCTAAAACTCGAAAGACCCATGTTTCATTTTGCCACTTATGCTAACTGACAAGAAGTTTTTAGTTATGCACAAGGTTGTATACGGTTATAATTGAAAAATTAACTCATTTGTCTGTAATGCTGATTCTCGAAAAATTTTAATATTACACCAAAATACTTTTCAGACTCAGTTTTATTGTTTTATTAATAAATTAATAATATCATTATTTATGAGTTATGTGTATACGCTAAGATAACTTACTACTAATTAAAAAAGCAGCAATTAAAATTAAAAAAAATGCAATGGGTATTATTTATTTGCTCAATAAAGTAAGAGTAATTTTGTATCACTGGACAATTTTCAAATGAAAATAATATTCTATATTTCATCATCCAAGTTAAAGTCTTCTTCGGGGAAGTCACCAACTTCTACAGCAAGTGGTGAAACAAAACCCCCATAGTTTTGGGGGCACGTAAAATACCGATGTCCCTGCACTGAACCATCATTCTTCCCTAATGGTTCATCATATTGAACGCCTATAAATATACCTGATCTACCCTCTAAGGATCCATTATACATTATAACACCTCGACGCTTTGGGCAACCCTTAACTGTTACCTGACATCGCGATCCCACAGTACATAAATCAGCCTTTTGTTTCTCTAGTGCTTCCTTTTCCTTGCGTTTTTCTTCTTCTCGTTGTTGCTCCTCTTCATTGTATTTACCCATCCGATTTTTTTTCAAGAAACTTCTCACTGTATTTTCCTTTTGATCGTATTCTGATTCTGCTAAAACAAATTTCTCTACCGGTTCGTCACTTGAACTCCAACAAAAGTCATCTTTAACATGAAATCTCATTCCTGGCTCAATGGGCAATGCACCCAACATCATGGAATCATCAGTAAGTGATGTCATTAACTGCTCCCCTTTATAAAGCTCAACCTCCATGGTACCGGCATTCCCACCAGTAATTATTTGCAACTTATTTTTGAGATCACCAACTGTCATGGATTTTGGAAACTTTATGTCAAATGCTATATTTTCCGTCTTCGAGTTTGTAACATTTATTTTGATAAAATCAGAAGTACTTATGGAAATCATTTTATATCAAATATGTATATTGTTTAATTTATTTATAATTATTAAAAACTTGCAAAAAGTTCTGTAAAAATTCCTCAGATTTGTTTTATCAGTGTTGCCAGTTGGAAAAAGAAGCTTATTAGAAAAACATGAGTCACTCACAATAGAAGTACATACATATGTTGTTGTTATTGGTGTCGGTTTGCTGAAAGTAGAAACTAGGGTGACCAACTGCAAAAATTTTTATTACTTTTTTGTGTATTCCTCAAATTTTACGCAAATGCATAAGGCATATACATATGTATCTGTGAAGTTTTTGTCAGAAGGAAATTAGAAAATAAATTAGCAAAAGCTTGAAAAATTCCTTCATTTTGGAGGCAATCCTTTTCTATATAGAATGCATAATATATGTAATATAATACATTATGTGTGTGCACACTAGTATTTTCCCGCGACTTCGTTCGCAGCCAGAGATATACTCAAAGTACTCTACAAACTGTCTTAATACCAAATTTTGCAAAAGCAGAAAACGTAAAAAATCTAAAAAATTTTCGCCACATTTATAATATTGGTAGGATTATTGGCCATTAAGGGCATACTTCATGTCAAAAATCTAGAATCTGTTACATAGCGTCTATACCTGATATAATATCAAATATATTTCTATCAGCAAACGTCAAATTTCATAGCAGAGCGAATTATATTACGTGTGGACTGCAATATTAGTATTATATTAATATTATATCAGATATTATAATATTGTTTTCGTAATATATATTTAGAAAACAATATTATGATATCAAGTGTCAAAAAACGCACACATACATAGATACGAGAAGAGAACTTTGTGAATTTAAATGAAAATTAATATTTTTTTTATAAAAGTGATGAAATGCTTTAATTATACACGATGTATTAGGGAAATCGCAAAATTTTTATGAAATACACATTACTATTCAAATAAACAAAGATGTTCACTGCACGGCTGCCTGATAATTATGAAATATTATGATATTTAGAAGTGTACGTTTTCCCCTACATAGATATTAATATAAATATATTTTTCTTCTCATTCTGCCGACGTTCTCTCTCATATTATATCAGATTTAATATCAGGTATACACGCTATGTTAGCATTCTGTTACCAAAAATATGACGCTGATTGGAATTTTTAAGAACAACACAGGTACATACTGGGTTAAATCATGTTATTTTAAGTATCCAATGTCTCAATCCAGCATATAACTAGAATTTTATTAAAATCCCTTCAGTGGTTCTTTCATTATAACGTAACAAACATCCAAACATACAATCTTTCACATATTGCTCATTTACTCATAACTCAAAAAAACTAGTTTGCCAGAAAACGAGTTTAAAGTTTTAAATTTACAAACAACTTAATGGAAAAAGAACATTTATTTTGCTCTGAAAAGTTGAGTAAACAATATATTTTTATTAAATTTTAACATCATTAACTCAGGACATAGCTGATCGATATTTTTATGTGAAAAGTAGGTTACGTGACATTACATCTCTACAACCATTTTCATTAATTGCGTTCGCGTACAAATTGCCTTTTTACAAATTTTAACTGAACTTTACTGCATTTTACTAAATTGCGTTCGTTTGCCCAAAATACAGTTAATGAGAACACAAATTGAGAGAGTAAAGTGACAGTTCTAGACTGTTTTGCAAATTTTTACTGCAGAGAATTGTCGTAGTAAAGTTTAGTAAGATAAAAACATATGATTCAAAATGTAAACAAATGAAAACAAAGCAAACAAAAATTGTAAAAATTTGAGAAAATTAAAGAAAATTTATTATTTGACATATTGTCAGTAGTGTACATAAAATAATTGAAATTTACTTGCTGGTAGTTTAGCATGTCTATATACGTATTTCATTGACTGTTTAAAATTTGTGGTTAAAGTCTACTGATGATTTGGTTCAAGCGCCAATGAAATACGTATATAGACATGCTAAACTAACAGCAAATAAATTTCAATTAATTTGAGAAAATGTTACATAAAAATTATGAAATTCATTAAAAAAATTAATGAAATTTAACAGCATTTTAATAATAGCTGTTAATATACATATTTTGTAATTTATTTTATAAATCTTTTTGTTTTGCAAATTGTTTTAATTACTGTTGTAAAACTGTAAAGTATCTGGCTACTTAGTATTGCATTTGCTTTTAAGGTAATCACTAACATTAACAGTCATGCAATTTTCATTAATTTAACCAACAACAAAAGAGGGATATCAAAAAGAAAGAATTAAAAAATTTATTCTTAGATTGTTCGTGTCATAAAAACATTGCATCGAGTACCAATAATTAAATGAGTTGAATAGTCAAAAGTTTATATATTTTTCAACACTTTGTGGAGTTGGAACCAGCTGTTTCTTTAATCTTACTAATTTTTACTATTTTCCGTTCGCGTACTTTTTTCGGCAACCTCTTTTTGAGAGTAAATTTTAAAATTTTTGCAGTAATTACTCATTTACTGCAAAAGTAAAAAACACACCTATTACTTTTCATATAACAATATCGATCAGCTGTTTCCTACCATTGCAGTTGCATTCCATTACAGTCGGGTAAATAAGCCCAAGGTAAAAAAGTGTAGGACATGGAAAAATATTAAGAACTGCATTTTTAATTTTTCGCGATCATTAAAAAAAGTTTACGCACCGAACGGAATTTTTAAGTAAATGAGCTATATGTATGTACATGCTTCCTGATTCTTTATTCTATATTGAAAATAAAAACCACCTTTTTCGCATTTTATTGTTATTTTCAATATAAACTGTCAGGCAGAAATAAGTTATTTTACATTTAAAAAATCCGGAAGTAAATTTCAAGGTACAAATCATTCAAACACAAAATCGAAACAAGTTTTTGAGTTGGATAATAAAAACTTTCAAGATTCTATTTCAGTAACCTCGTTCGTCGACTCAATTCTTTTTTAAGCAATTTATTATTCATAAACAGGATAAATGCAAAGAATAAGGTGGGTGTTGTAATAATACACTCTAAAGCCCATTTAGATTGTTTCTGCAAATCTAGATGTCACAAGCGTGAATTGAAGCCGTAACGATTTTTCGTGAAAAGTTGAATGAAGTAAGAAACAATGCTACTGGTAGTACATAGATATCCTTAAAATTTCAGAAAGTATTTTCACACTCTATGACTACGTGGTTCATAAAGCGTATAAAATTTTTATTTTTTGGCAAAAATTCTTTCTTTTGTATCTACATACAACATACATACATATGTATGTATTATACCTACCCACGTAATATATGTAGATACACACATATATGTATGAATATGGTTTTTTTCTATTTAGAAGATAAGAATAAAAACAAATTATAAGAAACCGGCTATTTGCATTAGTATGTATGTATGTATGTATATTTTATTTAAACAGTTGTTTATTTTACCCTGACATACCTCTATTATTCATTGAATCTACATATTCGTTTTGTATGTACTTATGTATGCAGTATGTACTACAAATTAATAAATACAACTATACACTAAATAAGTATGACAAGTATGAACATACATATGTATGTATTTATATAGGTACACTCCCCTGTCAGATTTTTACAAGCTAGCTCAAAATATACTTATATAGATGACTTTTTGCTAACTCATTTACAACTAGCTTCTGAACTAACTCATAAATAATACAGAGTCAGTTGTTTTTTGTGCAACTGTCTTCTTCCCGATAAGTATTGAACTAAATTTAAGCTAACTCAAAACTGATGCAGAGATTAGTGACTTATTTTAGTACAACTAACTTCTTCTCGATAAGTTTTGAGTTAACTTTTAGCCAACTCAAATGTGATGCAGAGATTAGTCAAAGTTTATCGAGAAGATGTCAGCATAAAATTCATGTTTATTTTAAATCGTACAGATCGGTGAAATTACCCATAGGTAATTAATTAGGAGGATGGTAGAGTCTCGAGGGGTTTTTGGCCAAAACTTGACTCAGGAAGATCTAAAGTACTACTGGACATGAATAGGAAGGCGATGCAAATCATGATAGGCATATTGACAGATCACTGCTCGGTCAGAGCAGAACCAGCATTTGGGAGACTGGCACTCCAGTTTTTTTACGATGTGTGGGGATGAAGACGAACCAGGAACTATTGAAGATATTATATGTAATTGCCCGAAGCTGCAACGTCATAGGCTTAGATGGCTGAGCAGTCGTTTCCATTAAAGCATTACTGATGTCGGGAAGTGTAAACTAGAGGACATCAGGGGCTTCATCATGGGAATTCGGTGGCTGCAAATGGGAGTATAAATATTACTTTTTGGGCAACAGAAGGGAATCACAATGGACCCAATTGGGTCTCCGAGTGGAGGTGCGGTAAAGCACAACCCTTCTTAACCTAATCTAACCTTAAATCTGTGCCGTCTATAGGTATTTTATATGGAACAATAACAAAGTGTTAAGTATGACAGCTGGCAAAAAAAAAATACCACGGTTCGATACCCATTCTAGTACTGATTATGGGCCAACCACTAGTTAGTCAGTTCGCAGCAGCTACCTAATTGTGCACCTTAATTTTATCAGCCAAAAACTAACTCAAAATTATCTAACTTGTGGTCATTTGAAACTGAATAGCCTGTTTCCACAAGTCAGGCAGGTGACTCATCTAAAAAAAATTTATGAAAATCACTCCATAAAATGAGTGCTTTTCATATAAATTTTCTACTCAAGTCGACCGTCAGTGTTGTGGAAACAGGGGGTAAGCGCTAATTCAGTAAGTAGATTTAGGATGTTTTTATTTGAAAATACTTTTGAGTATTTTATATGTAAAACTACATATGTACATATGTGTTGGATATAATGGTTTGGAACAAAAGCGTAAAGCAAATACACAAACCTCCTAGCATATACAACAAATAAAAACTGTCTTATACTAAGTTCACACTTACGTGTTTAACGCCTCATTCTCGTTTAAGACGATTTTTTTTATGTTTTGCCATACATTTACTTGTTTTGTTAAACATATTAAAAACGGTGTTTCTAATTTAAACACGAAAATGGAGTATGTTCAAGGCATTTTGTGAAAAAAATTATTTAATACACAAAAATTATACCTAAGTTACATTAAACATTTTTTTTCATGAAATTAGTAGCGTGAGAATTTTTCTTATATCAAAAAAGTTGGAAAAAATGCATCAGATATTTATTCTACGGCCTTTTTTATATAAAATTCTCTTATATAACGCTGCAATTAGCAAATAGAAAAAGTTGCGTGCAACAAAATTCATGAAAAAATTCCTAATGTAAATCAGGTATTACTCAACAAACTTAAATTATTTACAAAAAAAAGTTGTTGTTTAAAAATACAAAAGCAAATATAAAACAATTTTTCGAAATATCTTACAAACACAATAATTTATTGAGATAACGTCAACCTTAAACATCTCAAATATAATGTGAACGGTTGTGTTTATTTTTTATAAAACTCGTCTTAAACATGTTTAAAAACATAAGTGTGAACATGGTGTTAAAGAATCACTACTCTACGTCTCCACCTGACATGATATTTTACTGTAACTTGAAGTTATAACTGAGTTGTTAAAACAAATGCACCAACAATAATGTTATAACTTGAAAAAAGCATTAACTTGAGCAGTCTACACTTAACATTAACTTGAAGTTAATGTTAAAGTTAGTCATTTTATGTCAAGTGGAGACCGCGAGCTACTGCGACCTTTTTTCCGTCCTTAGACAGACGACACAATTGTCGAACAGAATTAGGGCATAAACAGCGTGACTCAAAAATTATTATGACATTACGTTGAAAAACTGAATAACGTTTAACATGTAAAATGAGTTAGCTTTTGAGTCAGTTGTCACTCGTCTCTGATTAACCATTACCTTTAAGTTAGCTCAAAACCCGACAGGGTCCATACACACCTTCATATGTGTGCACATTTATGTATGTACGTATGTATGTATGTATATTAATTGCTATTTGGAAGTTAATAGGTAGAATTGAAATATTTTAAACTTGTTTATCGAAGAATTATATGTGGAAAATACATATGCATGTACATAGGGATGTATGTATGTATGTACGAGTTTTTCGTACTACGTGTCAGGTAGTTACATATTTTCCTACGTGGATATGTAATTATGTACGTAATACTATGTTCACAATTGTGTGTTTAACGTCTCGTTCGTGCTTACCATACATTGACTTGTTTAGTTGAACATCTAAAAAAAAGTGTTTAAATTTAAATACTTCGATAAACACGTAAATGGAGTATCAAGGCATATCAAACAGGTACACGTATCAGGCATATTGCTCATCAGCTGATTTTTTGTTTACAAGTTTATAACGAAGAATTCGTTTGACAAATACTTTTGTGCCTTGTTTGATGCATACAAATTTTTGACAATTACTTTGAAAAGCTATGTGAGAAGCACAGAGTTGCCACAGAGTTTTTCCTAATGCATGTACCTGTAGTATGTTCAGTGCGTTTTTCACAACTCTGGCAACTTTGTGTTGTTATTAAATAGCGGCACGTGAAAAAATTATTTAATATAGAATAATTGCTAAAAAATTATTTAATTATTTACAAAAACATTTGTTGTTTAAAAATAATAAAGCTAATAAAAAACATAATTGTTCGAAATTTCTTACAAACACAATATGTTTACGTCAACCTTACGCTACGTCTCCACTAGCCATCAACTTGGACATGACATGGACATGACGCCGGCAGAGCAACTGTGAAAAATTCATCAACTTCTTTGTTGTGGTGAATACGTGCGATGTCCATGTTCAGGCATATCAAAGTGATTTGCGTTAGTGCAATAGAGATGGAATATTTACCTATTTTGTTCCGTCTCTTTTTTTTCTATTGCAAATGGTTGCAGACTGAGAATCTCATGGCGATCATTGTTGCTCAGACATATGTTCGGGCATCCATGTCAGAGCATGGACGAAAGTTGGACATGAGCGGTCTCCATTAGCCATTTGCGATGTCCGATATAATGCCCATACCAAGTTCATGGCTAATGGAGACCGCTAGTAAATCACTAGGTTTCAAATCACTGTGATTTTAAAATCACTAAGGTTTTAACTTTTCGGCGTGATTTTAACCTTTCAAAAACACAAGAAAACAGCTGATGTTTTGTTTCGTAAATGCAAGCAAATAACATTTCTTGCAAAAGAAAATATCTTAAAATTTTTCATAATTTTATTAATTCTTCCATACAGGCATATTCTGTAAATCTCAAGGTTGCAAATCACTTTGTGATTTAAAAATCACAACTGTGATTTGATGCTGTTCTGAAAATCACAAAAGTTTTTTATTTTATTTTTCAAATTAATTTATTGCGAATTTCAAAAAAAAGTGATTGAAAAAACAACCAAGTGATTTCAAATCGACATACATTTAGTTGACCGGTTTAAAATCACAAAAATTAAAAAATCACAAAAAGTGATTTTCAGAACATGCCTGATATTTGGGGGTTTTAAACAAGTTTTTAAGTAAAAAGCACTTTTTTTATTCATACTACCGTTGCGGTTACATGACACGACAGTCGGCTAACTGAGCCTTTACGTACCTTTTCACAATGTATGCTTAAAAGATAACAGAGACTTTAACGGCAAGTTTTGTATGAGGAACCTGCAGTTCACGTTAAATCTTAACCAGACATTGTGAAAAGGAACGTTAGTCAGAGATAAATTTTACTACTTTGGTGTTACTCTGGCAACACTATATAAATATAAAAAAAAATAGAATAACATTTCATTCACAATGGTGTGTGACGTTTGGATAAAAACACGTATCTTAACGAGAAGCAAATATTTAATTAACTAATCCTCTTAATAAACGAAATAAATGGTTTAATTGATGACTATGGAATCATCTTTATCATATTTAAAAATTTTACTTGCATGGATTAGTGTTGTTATAAGTTGCAGCAGGTTAGCTAGAGCACACGTTGCAAAGGATTTTGATGACACTATTTTGTATAAGATTGAATTTGATGTCCCTGATTTCGATACGAATCCAGTAAGTATTAAAAAAATATGTATAATGTATATTAAATTATTAATAAATTTTGTTTTTTATAAAAACAGGAGCTAAAGGATTATGTTCAAACTTTCTATACTCATGAACATGAAAAGTACGAATGTGTCATACCCACTGTTCAGGAACCGAAAGAGGATGACACAAATGACAATGGAAATATAAGTGAGTTTACATATTTATGTGCAGATGGCTTCAAAGTTAAAAAAATATACTACATACATATGTATGAAATCTATTAATTGCACTATGGCGACTTACTACATATATTGACGATGTTATAATCGAAAATATTTTGACTTGTGTCGAACTTAATAGCTCGTTTTTGACACAAATCAATGATCAAACACGTGATTTAAATGGTTTTGATCATAGGTTTGTGTCAAAAACGAGCTATTGAAAGAGTTCGATACAAGTCTAAAAATATGTACTACATGTGTACATATACATATAAAAGGACCTTTATCTTTTACTTCAACGAATGAACATTGTACTCGTATGAAATTGCTCACATTCGACTATCAAAAATGAAAGCTGTTTTCGGTGCTTGTTTGACCAAATTCAATATCACTCACTCACAACTCAAAATCATCGGAGAGGTAGTAATCCTCCCTATTCCCGAAGAGAACAAGTTAAAATGGTTTTATTTTATTTTGAGTACGGGAACTTTTGCTTTAATAGATCTCTTCTAAAACGATAATTACTTTATGAGTATAAATGCTTTACCGACTTTGGATTCTATCCTAAGCACTATGTCCATTAAGAGTTTCTATTCTTCATTTTGTTGAAAAAATTTTTAAAATCAGAGATTACCCTTTACAAACATAAACATAGAAACATACAAACTTTTCAGCTTTATAATATTAGTATAGAGAGTATAGATAATCTAGAGACAAATTGTAGTCAAACTGTTTATTAAGTTTTCCTCTCCTCAGCTCTCGTTTTACATTTTTAAATATATTATGAAAATATTTTTTCTAATTCTCATGGACAAAAGAATATTTTTTTCACGTGTCTATATACACACATATCGTTACCTTACCTCATTCATCCATATCGAGAATAAAAGGCGAAAAGTTTTTCACGAGAAATATTTCCCGTGAACAAAAAAAAATGGTGAACAAAATTAGAAAATAGTATACTAACACAACAACAACGCAAGCATTGGCGATCACAATTTTAGGGAAAGGAAACACTTTTCATGTGAACTTTTATTCCCGATAAGGGTGATTATTTTTGTGATATCGAGAATTTTGCATTTTTCGATATATTAGATGTTATTCTAACGATATATAGAAAAAACTCGATTTCATGAAAATAATCGGGCAACGTTCTGCATTCCAAGTGAAATTAAAACGAGTGGAATTGCCATAGCATTGTTGTTATAATTACATATGGTCTAGTTATTCCGACCATGTTTGTGCAACCATATTCTGCAAATTTACTTTGTAGAATATGTATAATAAATAAATAAATAAATGAATATTTGTTCTTCTAATATAGAAATGTATAACTTTTGTAATATTTTAGATCCTCTAGTTTTGATAACTCCATTCTTCACTAAACCTAGTTGTTCATATCGTATTGAAGCCTATTGGTCATACGAAATTTGTCACGGCTATCACGTACGTCAATACCATGAAGAACGCGAAGGAAAAGAGGTTCATTCCGAAGAATACTACTTGGGTAAGAGTAGTGAAAAAGACTTAAGTAGATTGGAAAAAGAGTGGGAGGAAAAGAGCAAAGCTGGTCCCATTAAGTACAAAACTACCAAAATTGATAACATTAATTATCCTTATTTCGAAATGGTGATGACAGATGGCACCGTTTGTGATATAATTAATGCACCAAGAACCACCGTTGTACGATATGTATGCTACCCACATGGAAAAAATGAAATATATTCATTTAAAGAAACGTCATCATGCAATTATGAGGCGGTTATTCTGACCTCATCATTATGTGCCTTTAAGGCTTTCCATCCTGAAGAATATAAAGAGGTCCCAATCAAGTGCTATAATTCGCCAACTGAACCGAATAAGCCTTTGAGTATGCTTCGTCAAGAACTTAGTGATATGCAACTCTCGCTGGATGATTTACCTATGACAAAGGAAGGTAACACTGCCGCCACCACACTTAGTCAAACAGTTACTGACGATAAACGGTTTGTTTTTATGCATCGTTTAGGTGACGATGTGGAAAAATTAGTATTCAGTTTAACCAAAGATAGTAACATCCTAAACGTGCAGTCAGAGGATAATTCAGCGGAAACTACCGCTGATACACAACCGCCCACATCGCCAATGCTGTCCGACATTTCGCCATTATTGGATTTTATAAGCGGAACATCATGTCTTAGAGGGGTAAAAAAGTTCATTTTCTAATAGTAAAGTTAAAGAAGTGTTAATAAATAGTGCAGTTCACACTGAATTTTCAAAAAATAAATTCTAAAACGTTAAAATGTATTGAAAATTTTCCATTTTACTAAGTATAAATAACAAATAACAAATTTAGCATGAACTGCACTAATATGTTAACAAAGTGTGTGTTCTTTTTTATACAGCATGTGATTCGAATATTTATGAGATTTTCGTGTAGTTTCCACAATTCAAGCAAGCAAGAAAAAATTTATGAAAATCACTAAAAATTTTGAGTAATTCATAAACAAATTTTCTAGACAAATCTTTGCGATGCACGCATTCTGGAAACTACACATTTGTTTTAAAATTTAAAAATGTAAACATTTAATTTTTATAGGGATCTGGTTGGTGGAAATATGAATTTTGTTACGGAAAATATGTGCGACAATTTCACAAGGACAAAACATCTGAAACAAAACTCTTTCTAGGATATTTTGATAAACAAGCTCATCGTCAATGGTTACAAATGAACCCAGATAAGAGGCCACAAGAGCAATCATCATCTATTTGGCATCATTACGAAAAAGGCTCGAAATGCGATCGTACTGGCTTACCGCGGGAAATCGACGTCAAACTTACTTGCATTGGTTTAGGTTCTATGAATCCCACTGCCGTTTCCATGTACCTTTTAGAGCCTAAAACATGTCAATACATTTTGGTGTTTGAGTCACCAATGGTTTGCATGTTAATGGGACACACCGATGAATATGGGCTGATTGATGAAGACAAATTACAAAAGCTTATGCAAGAAAAACAGACTCCCGTCGCTACTACAACCAGTAACAGTAGGGATACCAGCACTAATCATAATGAACTATAGCTGAATGCTGAAATATAATATACCTATGTATATATTGAGTAATTTTTAAGAATTAACTTAAAATTATAACGAAATATATGTAAATATAGAAAATATGAATTTATTTACTTACATTAGATAAGTATGTAATGCATTCGATCGATTTTGGAAAATTGTGATGAATTTCCAACGATTTCTTGTATCACAAACAGTTTGAAAATAAATTTAATGATAAAAAAAAATTAAGGGGCTAATTGTGTAAAACGCAACGCCAACTTGACAAATTTTATATGGAAAAAATTTAAATTACAATAAAAAAAAAATTAAAAATTTAAAAAACCTCCGAATATATCTAGAGAAAATGCGATATCTTCTAAACGGGTGGAACGATTTTCTTAATACGTAGCTAAGAACCCTCTCGATCAAGTCACCTTTCAAACAGAAAAAAAAAAATTAAATCAAAATCGGTCCAGCCGTTTGGTCTATACGTGGACACGGACGGACAAACAAATACACAGACACACACTATAAACTTATAACACTCCATTTTTGATCGGGGGTTAAAAACAAAATACATACAAAATTTATCAACGGTAAGCGTTATATATCGTTTAAAATAAATTTCCATCGCATGCCTGTATATTTTATTTCAATCATCATTTGGCTTAGGCACCTCGTCTGGTCTTAATTCTAAGTTTTTAATTTTGATTCCCAGTGGTTTATCGGCATTTATTTCAGCTACCACATTAGTAAAAAGTTTTTCCCATTCCCAGACTTCATCGGCTTCGTCCAAAGATTCTTGAGGCTGCAAGCATTTTGTTAATATTGAGAGATTAACATCTTCAATGGTCGAAAATGCATTTTGTTCCAATAAATCGGTATTAAGTTCCTTCAGAGTAACTACGCGGTTAACATACACTCTATATATAAATTATATTATATGTATTATCAAATTTCTTCTTAAAATTTAGTACATAATATGTAGTATGTACACATACATATCGTCGGTCTCATGTAGAAAGGCCCCAACTCGCATTTGTTTGAAATTCAGTTGTTTTTTAGTTATTCCAATTTTCACACAAATACACCTCTCAACGAAAATTTAATGCACTAATTTCAAAAGTAACGGCGTTACAAAGCAATAGCGCAAAAAGCCCTAACTCGTTTCAAATATTTCTTTTTGTGAAATGTCAAAGTCATCAAATATATGATGAGGAAATTGTATTGTAATTTCTGAAATTATTTTAGCAAAGTGTTTTTAATGCGATATAAAATTTAATTGGTTTAATATGGAATTTATGTAAAGAATGTTGTCTTTTTAACCCTTTATAACTCAACATCGTGAGTTAAATTTTTTAAATTTGTTTCTTTTTTTGCGAAAATGGATTAAGAAGGAAATGTGAAGTATGTCAAATATGTTGGTGATAGGAGCTTCAAATTAAAAAATAATTTCACTCAGTATTTTAAAAATAAAAACAATAACACTCCAGTTTTTCCCCAAGTCATGCACTTTTTTTATGGGCCCCAATGATTTGGGGCCTCGGTGTAATTTTTGCATTTTCTAAGGCTCATATATTGCTAATCGTTTGGAATATTGAATTACTCTCTGAGGCAAAAATGTAAAGAACAAAAATTTTAAGCATATAAAATGAAAAAAATAAAATCAAAATCAAAATCGCAAAAAATTTTAAAAAATTAGATTTTTTGCTTTCTTTTCCCCTGTTCAACTCCATAGCTAGCAAACAGTGCAACATTTAAGGAAACAATCAACTACAAAAATATATCTAAGATCTCAATAAACAACTTTCTAGAGCATATTCACCCTTATTCCAGTTGCCAACATGGACGTCACGTCAAAACAATACCAAAAAATGTATGCTTTTCTACCCGTTGTCGAACACAACTGACTGCTTTTGGCAGTCTCATGCTCTTTCCTAGAAGTTAGGAAACAGAAGTAGTCTGTCAAAAGCACAAAATTGTTTTTTTTTTGCGGGTAGACAAACACCAATTTTTTGGTATTGTATTGACGTGACGTCGATGTTGACAAGTGGAATAAGGGTGATTAACTTCCTAGGAATGAGTCTTAACACTGTTTAGGTAGCCGCAAAAGTGAAAATTTTCCAAACAAATCGTCATGTGAGAACTTAAGAGTCCAATACGCCACTATAAACTATTGAATATTTGACACTTAAGTTCTCACATGACGAAATGAAATTAAAAAAATTTCGGGAAATTTTTCACTTGAAGCCGGTTTTTTTTTTGGCAGAATTATTTTAATAAATTTTAATCATTTAAATTTCAATTAATGAATATCGTTCCATTTTTATTAATGACATTGTTTTAGCTTGTCATTTGTTAAAGAGTTACAGCTTGCGTGATGGCAACTGTTAAAATATCGGGCTATGCAAAATGAAACGTCTTATTCGAACACCCTCCCAGCAAAAAAATTACACATTACCATTAGAACTACTTGCCATATAATGACTTACTTTTCTGATTGCCAATTTTCATTACTCGCTTACAAATCAGGTTACCTAAAATTTAAAAAAATTACGTGCAAGTTGCTAAATGAAGAGAATGTTTTTTTTTAGACGAAATATATTATGTGAAATGTTGAAAAATAAAAAAAAAATGTAAGTACAGTCGGACCTCGATTATCCGTGATCTGGTTAACCGGTAACCCCGATTAACCGTGATGGCCAAAGATCAGTATATTGTTTTTTGTTTGCAATGTTTTCAAATTGTTTGCTTCGATTAACCGTGATGGCAGAATTTTTTTTAACAACTTCAAATTCATAAATACAATATAATAAACATGAAAACGGGGAATTCCGTTGCTTGCATACGATGAGTCAGAAGCATTTACAAGTGATTACTTTAATTTTGAAATTTGAAATGTGCGGGTGGTTAGATCTAAATTTATTTGTTATTTGATTAACCGTGAAAATCGGTTATCCGTAATGCTTCTAGTCCCGACCATCACGGATAATCGAGGCCCGAAAGTACTTCTCCAGAATCGATTATTTTAGTCTCACGCCTTGTTAAAATCATTAAGTTGGTAATCCAGTAGGGAAGTGCATCCACCAAAAATGCTTAATTCCAAACTTGATTAACTTTTTTGAAATTTTTTGCTGGGCTTATTTTGTCATACAAAATGTGAACGAACGGGCTTTATAGTTATTCATTTAACATTTGTTATACAATGGTTTGCTTTTTAGCTTATTTAAATGAAATAAGGCCTAACCTAGATTTATGCCGAATACAAAAAGCCCTATCTCGCTTTATTTTATCAAATAAATAAATATTAAAAAGATGTAATTTGAACACCAAATTTTGATTGGATTCTAATTAAAACCTGTAAATTACAATTATGTGAGTTATGGAATTTTTATATGAGACCAACGATATATGGAAACATTGTCGAATTATAAACGCGACAACCACCATATCGAGCCATAACCGCTAAAATAGCTTAAGCGACACATTTTTTGGACTTAGATTTTGGTCAAAAATTGAAGTTCGGTTATGGCACGATATGGGTTATTATTTTAACTTACGAAGGTGGCTCGGCAATTTCATTCATTAAAATATCATCTTTAATATCATCCAAATCAGGTATTGTTGGTATATCGTCAATAGGCAAATTAGAGGATGTTTTTAGGCCAAAACGATCGCTTTAAATTATATAAAAAGTAGTTTTCTTTAAATTGAATTATCATAAAGCTGTAGTAAATAAAGTACTTACTCTTCCACTGATCCTCTTTTTGATCTGAAATGCGAGTATTTAACATATGAGAAAATTTTTCCAAATAGTAAAATTTTATGTGTAAAAAAAATAAACAAAAAAATAATAACTTGGTGAAGGGAACTTTTGAGAAAATTTCGATTCACCCCTCTGAAACAGTCTAGGTGTTATATTAATAACATACAAATTCGAACACCTTTCTTTTCAAATCGAATTACATAATAACACCCAGAAGAGATGATCTGGATGTCTAAAAATGCACATTTTTAAAGCCGAGTAGGAACAGAGACAATTCTCTTTCACAGGAATTTTTTCTACAGTGACCATCGTTATCAAAACCAAGGCATTCTGACAGACTACATAATCTCTACCCAAATGTCGTTTAAGGGTTGTAAATTTAATAACTGTCTACCGAAAAGTCGATATCTGGGGGTCTACTCGAAATCATAGGCCAAGAAAGGGTATTTTTGCGGGGAGGGGGGAGTGAATTATCTCCGCTAGATCAGTAAATCGAAGTTGTAGGCCCCAAGAATTGTTTTTGCCACCCCCCTCCCCCCAAAAAAAATTACCTGTCGTTATCTACGTTAATACTACCCAGAAAAAAAGACATGCAAAAGAAATAGTTAATGCATGGGTTCTACTACAAATGCATTGGTTCAAATTAGGTGCAGAACGCATGATTTTAACACAGGCGTTTCATTGACGACCATGGGTTCACATTTAGCAAAACTGCTCATCATTCAAATGAGTGCTCAGAACCCATGATTCCTTGACATTTTTTTCACGTAAATACAAATCGAACAATAAAAATTTTTTCGCAGTCAGGATACTTATGTACAAATTCATATACTTAGGGATGTACATACATACATATGTATACAATAGTTTTGATTTAGTTCCTTTTGTTTAAGTGCGCTTTGGACATAACTGCCTAAACTGATAACTTTCAGTCACTATTCTTTAAAATCCCATACAAATTCGTTTTTTAAGTGCACTTTCTATACCTGCACATTTAAGATAAGTGCCCTAAAATTTTGGTAATTTTAAAACATTTTCATACAAAAAATCAATGTTAGCTGCACATTGACTTAACTGCACAAAATATATTTTTTCTGTAATTATTGTTCAAAATCCTTTTTTAAGTGCACTTTGTATACCTGCGCATTTAACATATTTTTTGGCAGTTTTAATTTATTCTCATATAAAAAATTTAAGTTAGCTGCACACATTAAAAAAATGTTGCTACATAAGTATGCAACTATGTATGTGTATAAAACTGAAGTCAAAAATTGTATAACTGCACATTTAGGCAGGTAAGTGCATTTAAGATAACAGCATTTTTTACTTATCTGCACAAAAAGTCGTGCAAAGTTGATTGTGCAGCTAAGTCAAAATTACTGTATATACATAAGAAGAGAAAGTAAATTCTGAAGTAAAAAAGTGATACTTTTAATTTTAAGCTACGAAACTCCATGTAATGTCAGTATAGCTATGTGAATATGTAATATATGTACATAAAAAAACTATGTACATAAGTACATATTAAAATTCTTGATTTTACATACTTAAGCTTGCTACCCACAGCTGAATCAGCCCATCCTCCTGATCTTCTTAGAACTGGTGGACGTTTAGAGTCCGAAGATGAATTTAAAATATTTGAAATATCCCCACTGCTTGTTAGCGATGTCGAAATATTATTACCAACATTAGCCGATTTATAACTGTGATTCTGTTGTGGCGGCATATCAAGTGTTATATCAATGGACAATTCTGTATTATTTGAGCCAACCAGTTGTCCAATTGAATTTGAAGTTGAGCTAGTAGCTGTTTGTGAGGAATCTTTAAAAACATCACGACTTTTAGAACGACGCCCTTTTCGAGCTGTAGTCTGAAAATATTTTAAAGTTAAATAAAACATTTTTGTAAAGTCTATAAAATCATACTTTTCTTATAGACATTTTTAATTCCTCCGCCCAATCCATTTTGTTTGATTTTCATAGAAGTTTTTATTACCCACTAAAGTTAGTTTAGTTTTGTTTGCTCCGATGCCTGGTCTCTATAGCAACAAGTTGTTTGAATTGGCAACAAGTTCTTTTTAACCAAAGGAAAACCGTTTCGTATGTTTACGTATGAACATATCGAGCCATAACCGCTAAAATAGCTTAAGCGACACATTTTTTTGGATTAATTTTTTTGACGAAAATAGACTATTTACGATCGCAAATTATCAATTTTGGTCAAAAATTAAAGTTCGAAAATTATGTCGCTTAAGATATTTTGGCGGTTATGGCGCGATATGTATGTACATAAGCAAGAATGTATTTATTTATGCAAATATGTATGTATATTATGATTTGAGATTAATTTTTATCACAGATATAAGATTCCTTTGCTTTTTGGTTTGCAATGTAAATATTGCAACATGCATATGCATCCTGAACAAGGATGCCAGATGAAAATTGTATGAAACCGCTGAATCATTTTATTCACAGGCACTAATTCCGTATTTTTATTCGTTCGCTTCTTTTGTTTTTTTCTTTGCTGTTTAGTCACTTGGTGTGAAATATTGTAGAGTAAGCTTTGTGCTTCTAAATTCTGATGATATGTATCTTAAAATAACAATAGCTTTCAAAATAGTAGTTTGATTTCTGGCATTGTTATTTATTTTGCGCATACATAAATGCAAATATAAAAACCTATCTCAAAATATTTTCTCTAATCGGCGGTTATTGGTTTATAACCTATACTTGGAATACATTTGCTTAACCGACATCACCGATTCCACACTCGTGTATATCAACCCTGGTACAGGCCGATCGGCTCAGAGCCGCCGATACGTACGGGTTGCATCGGCTAAAATTTTCAGTTGACCACACTGGCTGAGCCGTTATACCCCTTTTATACACTCAAAGTTTACCTTGCAAAGTCTTAATTCAGCTGTGTGAAAGACAGAGGGAGGAATACTATCTCTTTCTGTCTTTCTCCCAGCTGAATTATGACTGCAAAGTAAACTTTCCGTGTTTAAAAGGGGTATTAGTTTTCTATTAAGAAGTATAACTATTTAGGAATTTCAACTTAAACAAAATAACAGAAAGAAAATTGTTCAATTTTATTTGCTCAAAAGAAATGATAAAACGTGCCTTTTTTAGCCGATTAAGCCGCCGCCGTAGTTTTTGTTTCGGCTTGAATCGACTTTCAGCCGCCGCCGTAGCTTATTTTGTTCATCCACCGCCGGTCGTATGTAGTATAAGTACATATTTGACATTTTGTGTTATTGTGAATGTTTCTCTTCCTTCTAAATGTTATCAGTTCACGTTTGCCGAAAAGTATACTTCATTCCTGTGCTAGTTTAGTGATTTCCGCAAAAAAGGAAAATAAACCGATTTATAATTCTTTACTCCTTTTTAACGGTTCATATTGGAATATTTTACTAAAATTAAAGTATCATTACACAATGTTAACGGATTTAGATGATGATTTCTTCTTCGAAGAAGATAAAATGTAAGTTTCTGCTATTTTGTGTTTGTCTCCTATCAAAGTAAATTATTCAACATATGTTGATTGCACTTAATTATGGTAATTGAGTGTATGTAACTGTGCACGAGTAATTGTGCATGTGTACGAGTATTTCTTCGGTATCTTTTAATTTTTGATGTGTTTTTATTTGGGTACAAATCAATAATTGTTATTTATTTTGCAAAACAAAAATCTCTATGTATCCTTTTTTATTATTTTATATGAAATCTAAAAAACGCTGAAAATTATTTGTAAATATATAATATATGTATGTACATAATTTTAAAATCGAAAAGTGCAAAAGTAGCAATGGATGACAATACTGATTCACCTTTAATACCTATTGAGGCCTTATCGTAAGTACAATTTTGCGAACAATTAATGATAAATGGGAGTGCGATAACATCTTTCAAACAAAATTATATTTTTAATTCAAAGCTTTGAAATAACACCGATATGTGTGGATCCTATTGAGCCCAAAATGGGTGAATTAATATCGATGACAACGTCAACAATAGATGTTTCTTCTTCTCTTAAAACTACACATACTGTCACTACAGAGGAATCGTCTTTAGCATTAGATACTGATTCTGCTTTAGCTTTAGATACTGGTTCTGCTACAACCGATTGTCAGCTTGTTGATGACAATTTACTTTCAAGTGATGTTACGGCAACGGTTATTTACACTGCTTCAGCTTTTCAGGCTGGCAGAATTACTGAACTTGCAAGACAAAAGTTCGAATTAGAACGATTGTAAGTGATATTTATGACAACATACATAAGTGAGAGTATATCCCCGTATGTATGTAGAATATGGCTGACTTCCAAAACGTATCAGCTCAAAAGGGTCAGTTAGTAAAGTAATGTACAGATTCTTAAGGCTCAGTTAGCCGACTTTAATGGAATGTAACTGCAACAGAAGGAAACAGCTGGTTATAGAGATGGAATGTAACGTAACATACTTTTCATATAAAAATATCGATCAGCTGTTTTCTACCGTTGCCTTAGATGCTCAGTTACCCGACTGTAATGTAATGTAACTGTAACGTAGAAAACAGCTGATCGATATTTTTATGTGAAAAGTAGGTTACGTTACATTACATCTCTATAACCAATTTTATCACTTTTCACATAACAATATTGATCAGCTGTTTCCCACCGTTGCAGTTACATTCCATTACTTTTCACATAAATCGATCACCTGTTTTCAATCGTTGCACTTACATTCCATTACAGTCGGCTAACTGAGCCTAAAGTTTGTATACATTTTCGATTCAGTATTTATATAATGTACAGATACAATGTAATGAAATATTGTAACTATGACCATCAACTTTGAAGCCCATGCTCTGAGGACAATTTACGTCACTCAATTTCGATAGATATTTCCATACAAACACAAATAAAATTGTATGAAAGTTTGTTCGATATCTAGTGCTGTAATTTGCACGCGGATTGTTTGTTTGCGGTGTCTACGATGTTATGAAAAACTACACTTTGTTCGAAGACAAAGCAATTGACGATTTGGAAGTCAGCCTATATAATAATTAATACGTATATTGCTAGTGTTTTTTTTTTTTTTATTTTTATATCATATGCATATGCAATTATTGTTTTTAGCTTAGAATTACATTAACAGTATTAAATTATTAATTAGAAATTTGATGCCAATAGTTTAAGCTAACACCAGAAATATTTGAAGCTGGGTTGACCTAACTGTATTCAAAAACATAACGGAAGCAATTGAAAAACATATTTTCAATAAATTGTTTTTCGAAGTACCTGCTTTATAACTTGTTTGTCGCACATTATATTAAGAATACATTATTACTACGGCAAACCAATAACCACCCGACGATATTGAAGAAATTTTTTATTTATTTATCTAAAAAATTAGTATGTAGCTTTAAGAAGGCGAGTTTTAGTGTGTTTAGTTTAGCTGGAGAGCGTCCAATGTGCCCAATTTTTTTACTCTATGTATTGGTACGAGTATGTATGTTCATATGTATCTATTATGCTTAATAAGTTTGTTTAGTGTACCCACGTAGCCTATTCGTTGTTGTGTGTAAGAGGTAGATGGTAAGGCCGGGGCACAATGAATCCGTTATACGTTAAACTTCTTTAACTGACATTAACGCAACGACGGAGACGGTTAGCACAATGACGGGAGCATTTGAACAGCTTGAATAGGCCGATTCTCCATTTTATTTATTAAATTCAACTTTTTGTATTTATTTCGATTATTTCTTTTGTTTAATTTTATTTCTGCTGCCACAAAACACAAAAATTTAAATCAGAACTACTCAACGTACGCAAAAAGTTAAAAGTTGACCAAATTTTGTACCGGACACGTACTGAATGTAACAGACCTAATAAGAAACCCTATATTTCAACTAAATTGTCAGTTGAAAAAGACGAAGTTTAACGCATGACGAATTCATTGTGCCCCGGCCTCACAACTAATGTCAATGCATGTGTGCGTTTGTATGTGCGGAGAAAAATAAAAGATCATGCGTGTGTACATGCATGACGTTTGTATACGCGCCCATGCGTATGAAGAAGGAAGCATCACAAATTCTTTCGTCACGAAGTATTTTCTTCTTTACTCCTATACTTCGCCGCAGTGAAGCATTTTAAAAAACCCTCATGTCTTAAAAGTTCTTGTAAGTGGTCTTTTGCAGGGGTCTAGTATGTAACTACATATATGTATGTCCAAAATAAAGGTATTTATGGAGAGATGTTTAATTTCGCAAAAAACATTAATCACTTAAGATCAATACTTAAGATAAAATTTTTTCCCCTATAGTCGGCTCTTAATAATTTACAACTTGAAAAACAGTTGCTCACCAAGACGGTGGATTACGATGTTAACAGGGTAAAAAAAATATTTTAGTCAGTATTTCGCACACTGTAAAACATACTTTTTTTGCATCACTTGCATAGTCTTAGATATATGAATGTATGTACATACATTCTTAGAACTCAAGGCCCTTATGTATAAGAAAAAAACTGGCATGAAGGTAGCATAAGTGGCAAAATTGAACATGATGTTAAAGAATTTTGCCATAAAACTTCATATTAAAAATCACGCTAGTAGTGGGTTAAAACTACGTAATGCACCGATTTTTAATATCAAATTGTATGGAGGAACTCGTTAACACCTTGTTGAAATTTGTCACTTATGCTAAATTCATGCCAATTTTTTTCTTATATATAAGGCCGCAAGTTTCTTGCACTAATTTAATCCGCTTTTTTTAATAAAATATTTTTTTCATTTTTTGTAAACTTTTTCTCGAGCAATTCAAGTATTAATTTTTTTATTGGTTAAGCAACGTATATTGGCATTTCATTTCTGCATAAGAATCTCTTCCGTAGAATTCAACCAAATCTTATACACATTTAGTTTTGTAGGGTTTTTTTTAAATTTTAAAAATTTTGGGTTGAAGTGTACTGAAGAGTTTCTTAAGCTTAACCAACAAAAGAATGCATTAGAGACTGAATGTAAATAAAAAAATATACTTTGGTATTCTTATATAGCAATTAAATTATTTTGGTTAAAGCCTTTTAATGAGCCAAAGCTTTTCTATTCTCAGGGGCATGACTGTCAGCACAAAATCGGTGGTTATAATCAAAGATGATACCAATCTGATTGGAATAAGCATTGGGGGAGGAGCTCCATTATGCCCTTGTTTATATATAGTGCAGGTAATAAATTCAATTAGCTTGTACGAGTACATACATACATACATAATTTACTTCAGGTGTTTGATGGTACACCCGCTTCCAAAGAAGGTTCTTTAGAGAGTGGAGACGAATTGCTGGCTATAAATAATACAAGTGTTAAGGGCAAAACAAAAGTACAAGTGGCTAAGATGATTCAAACATCTACACAAGAAGTGGTCATACACTACAACAAACTACACGCTGATCCGGAGAGAGGAAAATCGCTCGATATCATTTTGAAAAAACTTAAGCACCGTATAGTGGATAATATGTCCAGTAATACGGCTGATACTCTTGGTTTATCTCGAGCAATTTTATGCAATGATTCTCTGGTAAAACGTCTTGAAGAATTGGAGGGCACTGAGATGATGTACAAGGGCATGGTAGACCATGCCCGCCGCATGCTAAAAGCCTATTATGATCTTTTACAGAGCTATCGCGCCTTTGGAGACTGTTTTATGCGCATGAGCACTAGAGAACCTCAACTTAGAGCTTCAGAAGCTTTTCGAATGTTTGGCGAATTACATCGGCATTTGGAAAAAGATGGCTTGGCCGTTATCAAGAATATAAAGCCCATTCTCGCTGATTTGGGCACATATTTACACAAAGCCATACCGGATACGAAACTTACTGTAAAACGCTATATGGATGCCAAATTTACATACTTATCTTATTGTTTAAAAGTCAAAGAAATGGATGATGAAGAGCACAGCTTTGCTGCCATACAGGAACCACTTTATCGGGTTGAAACCGGCAACTACGAATATCGTCTGATATTAAGATGCCGACAAGACGCAAGATGTAAGTTTGCGAAATTGAGAACAGACGTTTTAGAGAAAATGGAATTGTTAGAATGCAAGCACGCCAATGACTTATCAAGACAACTCAGAAGTTTGCTAGACAATTTAGCTCAATTGAATAAGAGCATAATTGAGAGAATGGATGCAATACCAAATCTATTTCCTATAGAAGTTGATTTTAAGGACACTGCTTTTCAATATAAATCTAACGTTTTAGAAGCACAAAAACTAGATGAAAATGAAGAGGCGGATCAAACACGAGAGCCCAACAAAAGAGAAAATCCGCAGGAAAAAAATTTGGTGCATACAGAAGAAGAAAATAATATCATCTGCGGTCTAGAAGCTGTTGAGGAACCGGCACCCATACTTAATGTACCCGCTAAGGAACGAGATATTTTATGTTTAACAGACAATCCATCGGGTAATCCATTACCGTCAACTGTGGATGAAAACGAACAACTTCTTAAAGATTTGGGCTTATTAGACATAGACTTAAGTACGAGATCAACCTCTTCAACACCGTTCATGAATCAAATCGCATCTCCCGATAGGCCTTATGATTTTGACTTGTTCCTTAATCAAGCATCTGGATTTACACCAGCATCAGCCGCCAGCTGCACAGTGACACAGTTTGACTCACCCATTCCATCAACGTCAGCAAAGTCACTCCAATTCGGAAACGATTTAATGAATACAAATGCTCTACAGACCGATTTGCTATTGCAGTAAAACATAATATTGATATTTGTTGTATAGTAATTAATTCGTCCCGATTCAGTTAAAGTTTAGCTAATGGAACAGTTCGAGTACAATTCTATAACGTTTATTATTTTAATAAGTTTTGATTCGATTAGTGTTTTCTTTTTATCTTATTTAATTTACATCTTCATAGGTAAATTATATATTATATAGATTATACCCATTTCAGTTTGAGATTTTCAACGATCTTTTTTATATATATACATACGAATACTTATACAAAACTATTTACCACATTTATACGCAAATATGTTGTATGTACCGAGATTTGTGTTAATAAAAAAACATATTAATCTTTAGAATATGTATTTCTAACTTGTTGTCTCCACCTGACATGAAATGACTAACTTAAAGTTAATGTTAAGTGTAGACTGCTTAAGTTAATGGGTTTTTTTAACTTAGAACATTATTGTTAGTGCATTTGTTTTACCAACTCAGGTATAACTTCAAGTTACAACAAAATTTTATGTCAGCTGGAGACGTAAAATAACAGCTTCGCTAACCAAAATCCGCTACATACTTAAGTATCTATTTAAATAAAAAAAGATTTGCTAAGAACTGTCTTCTATCTCATTTATACTCCTGCATGTACTTCATTACTTTCGCAATTTCGACGTGCATAAATACGATTGCAAATTTACTTCCATAGTTGGACGCAGTTCAGAAAACCGATAATAAGTACACCGTGATAGACTTGCACACTACCGACTGGTTATTTGTACAAAATATTTCATTGCATTTCATGGATAGAGTATAAAATTCATGCAAATGAAAAATGGCAACAAAATTAAAAATGTATTTTATTTAATTGTTTGGTACATATTCTACAAAGTAAATTTACAAAATATGATTGCACAAAAATGGACGGGGTGACTAGACCATATGTCCATGATGTTATTTTAACAGTATTCTTAAAAATGTTTTTTTGACTGACTATAAACGACCTATGCCTTCACATAGAAGGAAATGTTTGTTTGTTAAAGATCTATATTTTGACTTACCAAACCTAACGAAATTCTGGATACTTGTATCGGGAGGATCAAAACATTATGTGGATGCATTGCCAGTTTATATTCTTTGTTGCATATTTATTAAATTATTTATTAAGAAAAACACTTCGAAAGACAATATGTGAACAGTCAGACGACTTCAGCCACCGGCTGTTCTACCGACTTGTATTAACTATTTGGCGCAATTCTAATGATATTTGGCGCATTTCCATTTTTTCACTACACACACTTAGTCTTCTACAGATTTGCATTAACTATTTGGCGCCTTTTAAGAGCTATTTGGCGCATTTCCATTTTTTTCACTACGCACACAAACACATTTATCTTATAAAGAATTGCCTTGAAATTTAAGTTTTACAACAAAATAAACCATTTTGGGTATTAATTTTAATAGATTTATGGATTTAAGGTATGCTATTTAGTTAAAACTATTGACATCATACATAATTTTCTTTTATTAATTTTTTCACTACACGCACACGACACTCAGATGCCACTTTGGACTGCCGACCTTTACAGGAAAAGCCTTGCTACGCTTTTCAATCAAATAAACTATTTCTTTTTATAAATGCCTCCTAAATTAACTATTTTTCCTAAAATATTTTCAATTACATTTGTTTAAACTATTGAAAACTATTTATTTATCTTAATTTATTCACTCGCAACAAAAACGCGCCGTTAGGACTAAAAATTATGTATCAACTATTTTTTAAGTGATACCAAGTTTATTAGATGAACATTATCTAATTTTTCGTTTTACAGTACTGTAATCACCTGTTTATCGTTTGTTAAAAATTAGTTTGGGAATTTTTAAAACTGCTGAAATTGTACAATCAAAATTTTTTTTCATATTTTGCTCTATTCTCATTTGGGTATCGTTTTAAAACAATTTTGCATTAAAATGTTAATCGGTATTATGGTTAATGTTTACAGCCTTCCAATTGCGCAAGAGACCGGTTCACTTGGCTCCTGATAGGTCCCATTTTCTTCAAAAAATTCAACATTTTATATATATATATTAAGTTTTTGTACTTTGCGTTGACGGGCACGTACTGAATGTAACAGCCCTCAACTTAGCTGTCAGTTGAAAAAGGCGAAGTTTAACGTATGACGGATTCATTGCGCCCCGGCCTTAAGTGCCAAACTTAGAGAAAGCACTAAGTATTACTTTTAAAAAATTTGTGTTTTTCTTAAAATTACTTTAATAAAAACTTGGTGTATTTATTTTTCCAGTGTAAGGCATACCTTTTTCGATTGATATATTTCATTAAATAGAGAATAGCTTAGAAAATATTACCCCCTGTTTGTGTAAAACGTTTGAGTTAAAAATCTTGGCGTTTTTGTAATAGACTAAAGAAAACTTGTACAACTTTTCTTTAATCTATTACAGAAACGCCTAGATTTCTAAATCAAACGTCTTACACAAACAGGGGGTTAATTTGAGTATGTTCAACTTTAACTTTATATCAAGGTTGCTGTCTTTTTCAAACAAAAAATATTCTTTTTTGTTTTGAAAATATTTTTCATTTTTAAAACAATACCTAGTGAAAATTTTTAAAATAACTGAAAACAAACTTACTGCCTGTTCCAGGATGTCACTCATTTTCGTTCGCAAGCCTTTTAAACGACAAACAGCTGTTTTGCGTTCCACTAAAAGCCTTTAGCACGACAAGTCGAAAGAAAATTAACTGCCAGTTTATAGAAGCCATGTAAAAATTCTCGGCTGTCTATTTATAATGAAAACAAAAACAAATTTTGAGTGCTTTGTTTTTGTTTTCAATATAAATAGCCAGACGAGAATTTCCACATGGCTTCTATGAACTGGCAGTAAAGCGAACGATAACGTAAGCATTTCAATACAAATATGAGCCCCAATAAATTTTTTCAGTCATTTGTACGAACTCAAATGCCAAAAGAAGGCACTTGTATTTTTATTGTCGACAGACAAAATACAACAAATTATTTTTATTTATATGAATAAAATTTTTTGCTTTGCCAATGAGCAAATATAATAATTATTGTCAAAATCTATGAAGGAACTCCTTAGCACCTATTTCAATGTCGTCACTTACTTTATGCCAGTTTTTTCTTGTACATAAGGATGTATTTATTCATATAAGCAGTTGTTCTACATACACAGAGGAGAGAGAGAAAATTATTGCACCCGTACAAAGGCCGGCAAGGTAGAACACTTTTTCTGGGTCTGTTGGTATTTTAAAGATAATGACAATCACCCAAATGAAATGAATAATGACCTAAATAAATGGTCTATTGGTCATTTTTCCTTTTGGGTGATTCTTCACAAAATTTTGCATAGCTTATGGTTTTTTATGTCTTTATTTATAATAAATAAAAACCCTTGAGTAATTATGTATGTACACTTTTCATCATTTACTAAAATTGTTTTGTCAAGTTTATTTTAATTTATTTTTGGGTGCCACTTGTTGCAAGTTAAATTAGAACAGAGTTTCATTTTTTAAAGCACAATTTACACATTTGAACGATTTTTTATTCCCAGTTGTCGATGAATGTGTGAAATTGTGGATGTGGCAATATAGATATTTGACAACGGGTATACATACGGCTTACGTTAGAAACGTAAAGCCAATCGAACGATAAGTCGAAAGATAGTGGAAAACTTTTATAGAAGAAAATGAGCGACTTACTTTAGTTCTCTTAAGTTTTATTTCGACATCGTGGGGGAGGCAGTTAGTTCTTTTTCATAAAGGTTGCGTTTTTAAAATCAAATTGTTTTTTCTTGATTTTAAAACTTTTTTTTGGGTGTACATTTGGGATTACACTTCATAAATATAAGTTAAATTTGTTGTAAATGATATTCTGAAAATAAAGGAAACAGTCGCGATTTGAAAATGCTAATAACAAACTTCCTAAAATTATCTTATTTGGCTCAAAAATTCTTTACGAGATTTCGGGCAAAGTTTAGTAGATTTCCCATACAACACAAAATCTACTCCATCGCTAATTTTTTTCAAAATCTTCTAAAAAAAAATATAGTAGAATTAATAGGGCATTTACATTGTCTCCAAATCTAGTAATTATGAATTTTCGAGATTTTCCATACGAAACGAAATCTATTTTGTCAGTAGATTTGTCTAATATTTTTATTTTTTTTTACTACCCCGTGCAGCATATTTATATAAAAAGTGCGTGAATTAGCTAAGCTCTATAAAATTTTCTATTGAAGGTCTGTGAATACGCCGGTACATTTTGGGTTACAGTTTAAGACAAAGTTTAGACAAAAAATTTTGTCCTGGATACGAAATCTTGAAAAATGTAAATTGTCGTTGGTTAAACACGTCATTGTTTTTGTTTTCAATATAAATTCTCATATTATTATTCACAATATAATTTCTGCAAACTTAACTTGCAATGCACAAAATGCAACACATCCCCAAATATACATAAATATTTGAGTGATCGTGAAGTCAAAATAACTCACGCATGCAACGCTAGTCTTGTATTTCTTAATTCGATTAAAATTAATGAACGGAGAGTCCGCATTTGCTTTAGGTGTTACTACTCGTACTCCTCTGTTTACTAGTTTTAAATATAACATACACAAATACTTACATAAGGTATGTATCATGATATAAATATAGAAGGTATACCTATAAGTATATATACTTCCATTCTCTCATTTTTTCTTGACATTCACCATCTGACAAGTATAAGTATTTTGAAGTTTCCGGTAAAATCGTGCTACCGTATTAATTTAATATTTCCCCCTCTGTTACCTGTTTGTTTGAAAATTTTATTCAAAAATTATTTTAAAATTGTATTTATAAAATACAGAATGTCCTATAAATTAAACAATTAATGCTCAAATTCTGTTCGACGATTTTATCGTCTTGTCTATGGACGAAAAAAGCCGCAGTTATGATTCTTTAAATCATTATTTATTGTCTATGCTAGAAGGTTCGTGTATTTGCTTTATGATTTTGTTCTAAACATTATATCCAACACATATTTTTCCAGGTATTTTTCAAACTATTGTATAATACTTTAATTTAATTTTTATGCTTTAAAAACATGGTAATAATATTTTTATTTTTCATTATCAAAAACAAGAACCATTTTTGAAGAATATACTTTAGAGAATTCAAAGACAAGAACTCAAAAGTATTTTCAAACAAAAACATCCTAAATCTTCTTACTGAATTAGGGCATAAGTGTAGCATTTTTTTAATTCCTTTTATTTCCTGGAATTCGTCAAAAGTGGCTAAAAGCTTATAATATCTGTGAAAAAGACTAGCCAAAAGATCTTCTTCAATATTTTAGAAAAAGATGGTACAATCAACAAGAAACGAATTACATATGTGACGCGCAAAATAGAAATGGACCTAAGGGTAAAAACCGGTTTTTCAGGAGAGCCATTTTAAAGATTTAAATACGTGTATCTTTGGAGTACCATCACATCAGAAAACGCGCATATCTCTGGGAGGGAACACTTTTGGGGCATGGGATCGGTCTCATTCGATGCTCAGATGTTGTCCACATCAAAAAAAAAAAAAAAAAAAAAATGAAAATTGATTTTTTTTACCCTTAGGTCCCTTTCTCTATGCGCTGTCACATATGTAGCTTAAACAAATTAAATATCAATCAATATTTGACAAAATTAATGAAAATTCATTGTCAACTGATCAAAAACATCAATAAATTTGGTTTCTCAACGCCAAATTTAGATGAATATATAGTTAAAAGATTTGTATAAAGCAGAAAACATAAAAATATGAGATAAGTTATTACATAACCACTTTTTAAAATTCACAGATGTGTAGTTATGTATATCACACTAATTATTCGCAAATTTTTGTTAAGAGAATTACACATTTTTGTAAAAAAATTTCTAGGGGAAGACTTAATTTTTTTACTATATGGGAACATTATTTTTTTTATTTCTCTCCAAAAACAAACTTCAAAAATACTTATTTTTAAAAACAAAGGGAGAATGGAAATACCTTCTATATTTATATCATGGTATGTACTACCTACCAGTGATGGGAATTGGAAATCTTGATTTCGTGCCAAATCTGCTTTTAAATAGTGCCAAATTACTTGAATAGTGCCAAATAGTTGTGTATACACATTAAAACATTTCGAGACCTATTTTCGATATAATTGTGAGCGACTTGTAGTAAAAAATTAACTTTTTTATTATCAAAATTGCAAAATTGTTGCTAACCTTTAAAATACAGGCTGTAAAACTTATCGTTAGCGACAATTTACGTATGTACTCGTCCAGTTGTCAACATCGACGTTACAATATCAAAAAATTGGGATCTATTTACTCGCTCTCGAGAACAATGTTGTGCTACTGACAACCTATTCGGTTACCTAAGGTCTAGAAAATAGCATAAACCTGCCAACAGGAGTCAGTTGTTTTCGTCAACGGGTACACAAGCCCCAATTTGTTGGTATTGTGTTAAAGTGACGTCAATGTCGCCAACTGGAATAAGGGTGAATGCCGGATATGTATGCATCATATATTAATAATTTGTACTTATTTGCAAGAAATACAAATATAAAACTTTTTTTATGTTATAGTAACGATTCTAAAGGACATACTTAAAGACTATAATAAGCCTAAAATAATTTAAATTATAAAATATCTTTTTCTAATTAGATGTATATACTAAGTGACAATTATAGTTTGTGCTTTTTTATAATTAATATACTGTCGCTATTTATTTTAATCAAACAAAGATTCTGTCGGAATAGTATAATTTGTATTGCTTTTTGGGTTCATAATTTTATATGTATGTATTACGATTATAACAAGATTTAGGGCCAAACCCACGATGTCGACAACGTTCGACTTGTCGCACACTTACCTTCAAAACAAAAACAAATTTCAATATTTTGTAGTTGTTTCAAATGTAAGTGTTGCGACAAGTCGAACGTTGTCGATATCGTGGGTCAGGCCTTTATTGTTAGACTTCAAAAATCTTTACCATGTATTAAAGATGCTAAAGCTTATAATTGCAGTCCATTTAACATTTTACTTTTGATCAAATTTCGAACTAAAAATATGCTTTCCACGCTTAATGAAGAGTAGAGAATAAAAAGCATACCTTGAATGATTCGATAAATATTACTTAAAATTTTTTCATAGAAACTATTGTTTACGCCTCTATGTCTTCCAAAAACTCACTCACATTTAAGCTTTTGAATTTTTTAAATCTTCAAAGTTTAATATGAATCTGTATTCATTTTTAATTTTTTCACGTATTTTATATCGTTTAGAAGGATTTCTTTTATCAAAAGGAGCAATATTATTTGTGTCTCCACATAGAAAATATTCTGGCGCACACTTTGGAAACCAATTCAAATAATAGTCATTGAAGTTATATTAAGTTTTCAAATATGACACAAAAGAAATATAAGAAGACTTTAATTCTGTTTTTGATTTCTACAACTTTATGCTGGGAATATTAGTCTTTGATTATTAATAGTTCAATTTCAGTGCCGCAATAATTTTCTTCCGTTGGAAGATGGTTAGATGGTTTTTTTGGTTCAAAAAAATTCGATATAAATGACGAAATAAAAAAGCTTCTTTAAAATTAAATGTAGTTCCACATTTTTAGATTGCATTTCGATAATTTACCATTTCAAGGACAAGATAAAAATATAAATAAATAAATTTTGCTTATATTATCCGTTAAACTATTTAATATGAATAAAGTTTTATCATTGCATTATGACTAAAAATTTTATAATGTGAAGAAATATTTCAAGGGCTCGCACTGTTCAAAGACTCTATCTGCAACAACTTGACGAGACAGCCAACGGTTTGGGGAATACTTAAGAATTTCATAAATTTCAGTTGAAATTTTTCTAAAAATTTATAAAATCATATCTACGACATGAGCTGTTACAAACAAATTTACATATTCATTTTAATAGATCGTCAATGTCTCTGGAATAGTGTTGTAAAAGTATTGAGTATTTGAGTACTGAGTACTCAATACCGGGAGTTTTTCCCGTTACTCAATACACAAAAGTAACTACTCAATACTTTCTGGGTTGCATTTTGTAGTATTCAAGCGAAAGTCTTCCTTTAAAATGGATCAGAATTATACAACTCTGTGAGCTTGATACAAATAAATATGACTCGGAACCTCATGGAGTTAGTGTAAAGGGTAAAGAGCTGCATGAATGTTTTGATTTTCTGTCTATTGAGAATGAAGCGAAAACAGAACTCTAATTGAGAATACATCTAACGAACGAAATGAATATTTACTCTATTCGCTGGGAGGCAAGCAATCGAAACGAAACCAAACACACATGGAAACATGCGAGAATGGAGTCATGAGAGTAATGAAACATGAGAGATCGAATAGAATATAACATCAATCTAGTTGTCGTTTGTTTCGTTCAAAAAAGCGAAACAAACGAGACATGCCAGAATACCAAACGAAACGCACATTTACTCTCATCTTTCCAAATTATTATGGAAACATTTGAATGTTTTGTTTTAAAATGCGAAACAAAGGAAACATTTACGAATTTATTTTGTTTGTCTCTCTGAATCAGTTGATTGTGCGCAGTGTGACCAGATTGTAAAATAATATGAAGCTAAATCAGGCTTAAAATAGAGCTAAAGAAAGAATTTTAAAGCCAAAAAATAAAGCTAATTTTTTTTATAGCTTTGCAATAGCAACTTTTCATTATTTCTAAATTTTTATAGTTTAAATGGTGTTTATGTAGGTATAAATAATATAAAAATATATTTGGTTCATTTAAATAAAAAACCTTGAATCAAAAACAACATAAAACTATATCAGTTAAAAACATTTTTAAATAGTATAACGCCTACATAATGATGGCTTAATATAAAAAAGGCCTAACACAATTTTTTTCGAAATCGTTTTTTTAACTTTTTCTGGGTGATAACGTATAATGGCATCCTCCTTGAAGGTCTTAGTACGTTACAGTTCAAAATCAAGGACTTATGGCAACTTTAAAAACTATTTCTGCAGGTAAATGCTTTATTTTTTCTTAAGTTTTTTGCTTCTCCTGTAAAATATCTAAAATTCGAGTAAGGCCTTTTTTATATTATGCCATCGATATGTACATATGTATTTACAAACTTCGCTTACGTCATGGCAATCCATTTTTTGAGTATCCTTCTTTCAGAAACGACGAACACCAACTTCCGCATTTACTTCCAAACAGATGTGCATGTTTCCTTTGTTTCGCTTTTTAAAACAAAACATTCGAATGTTTTCATAATAATTTGGAAAGATGAGAGTAAATGTGTGTTTCGTTTGTCATTCTCTCAAAGACATGCATGATTCGTTTGTTTCGCTTTTTTTGAACGAAACAAACGACAACTAGAGTGATGTTATATTCTATTCGATCTCTCATGTCTCATTACTCTCATGTCTCTATTCTCTCATGTTTCCATTCTCTCATGTTTCCATTCTCTAACAGCAACACACATTTTTTTAGTTCCATTGCTCGTTTTGCTTTTACAAATGAGAATAGGAATACTGCTTGAAAATTTTAGAATGTTTTGAACAGCGATTCAATCACACTCATGCAGATCATTAGTAAAGGGCTTTGGACACGATCAAAATGCTCGATGTCAAGTTCGTGTACGTGGGCTTGATGTTACCATGCTTGATGCCCCACCAAGCATTAATTTTTATTTTGATTTTGTGCTGTTCGTTTGGTTGAAAAAAATATATAAAAATTTTTAAATAAAGAAATTCAATAGCAATAATGGCAGCACTGTTTACAAAAAAAGAGAAAAGCAAAATAACTCTTCTTTTTTCTTCACCAGTGAAATTTATGTTTTACTTCTTTCAATTCCGATGTTTTGGGCAACCGTTCACAATGAAAATATAATTATAATGATAATTTGTTCGTGCTTGACGGTTTAACACATACACATATATAACAATTGACAGCAAGCATGCCAAAAATCAAAATTTTTTGATTTTCCATCAAGCATCGTTGGTGTCACACATACTAACAAATTTTCACTCATACTATAACCAATCTCAGCAAGCATTTTGACCGTGTCTAAGCCCCTTAATGGTAGGATGGTAGGTACAGACTTAGCAACGTGTTTATGCAACCAGGCAGGTCTTGTTTATGGTTACATTCGAAGTTGTATTCGAAGTTTCGAAAATATCAAAATGTTTTGATGTTTATGGGTTGCATTGGCGGTTGCATTGTAGGTTGCATAGTCTGTATCAAAATATGCAACATGTAATATAAACGTGTTGCGTAAACACGTTGCAAAGTATGTACCCACTATAACAAATACCAATTCTGTTAGGAATTATTTTGATACGAAAACAGCCACTAAAAAAGTACTAAAAAATGCGTTATTAAACTACTTCAGTCATTAAAAAATACTATTGGACAGAAAAAGTGACCCTTTAGAATAGTGGAAGGAAGGCACTTGATACAATATAACCAGCAAGTCAGGTCCTCACAAACATGAAAAATATTTTAAATTCTTTCGATGTCGGTAAAATTTTATTTCTACATTTCAACAATGACTTATAAGGGATTTACACTAACTTTTTCCCCTGCATTTTTCTTGAATTCTCTTTCATGTTGCTACCCCTTTGATCACCTTTGTACCCCTTTTGTCAATAAACTCTAGGAAAGTCACGGTAAAAAGTCATAGTGTAAATCCCGTATAAGTAATAACATCAATTGTGAGAAAAAAATTTTTATTAAAAAATATTTAGAAGATAATTTAAGAGATTAATGCACTAGAAGTTTTAAGAGTACGTTAAAAAAAATTTATGTACAAAACTAATCTTCAAACATATTTATTTTCATTTGTTTTAAATTAATTTAAATATGCTTGCATTTAATCTTTGTTTTTCCATATTCCATTATAAATAAAATAATAATTTTTTAACTTCCCATATACATACATTTATAAAGTATTGAGTAGTATCGAGTACCCAATTGAAAAAGTATCAAGTAGTACTGAGTATTCAAAAGTAGCCGCTTTTTACAACACTACTCTGGAAAAATCGTTACTTTTAACTATCAGAACCGAACAGTTGTCAGCCTCAAATTTTCATTACTTAAAAACGTAAAAAGTACAAGAAAAGTACTTATTATTGCAAAAAACAAAAAGTGCCAGAAAAGGAGCGAGAGTGCCACAGTGCCTGGCAACATCCAGTAGTGCCAAAAATGGCACAATTGTGCCTACTCATTTAACTCGAAGTACTGAGCGATACTTATACATTCTTTGGTTCTTTAAGTACATGTACATATTTACACTAAACTATTTTTCCAATTTCTTTTCATAATTTTAAGCTAAAAACATAACATACATAAGTGTGTATGTCTGTACGTGAATACGGATTTTGATCTATTTAAAAAGAAACTTTACAATGGAAACTCCAAAAAATATCATTGAGAAGCCCGATATACCGATTCTCATGTTGGGCCTAGATGAGGCCGGCAAAACGACTCTACTATACAAACTCAAACTCGGTGGCGAGGGTTGTTTTAATACTGTACCCACAATTGGGTACAATGTCGAAACTGTAGAATTTGAAGATAAAAATTACACTTTCTGGGATGTTGGTGGTCTGCACACTGTTAGAGTTTTATGGAAATTTTATGCAGAAAATAAAGCTGCTGTTGTTTTCGTGGTGGATGCCTCGAATCCTGCACGTTTCGGCGAAGCAAAAGATTTTTTGCATACAATAATGACCTATGAAGGTTTGGATAATGTTGTGTTATTGATCTTAGCAAATAAACAAGATAAAACGAATTGTGTGACTCATGACCAGCTGAGGGAAAAGTTAAACTTAGAAAGCATAAAGCAGCCAGTTGTCGTAGTCAGCACCAGCGCCAATGATCGTCATAGTCTGACTAATATAATGGCTCACTTGAGAGATGTAAGCTTGTTTGACAAGTTTACCTAGCAAAAACGTAGCATACGAGTACAATCTCAATTTTAATGACTTGATTGCTACTTACATATTATTTTCTAGCTTTATAAAAAAATATAGATAAGAACAAACATTTTAAGTAAAAATTTACATATGTATGTACATATATATCGTCACATTAAATGCAAACGGTCGTAACTACACAAAAATTTGAAATCGAGTTTTTGATTGATTATGGTTCATTTTATCAAACTACATGTTCACCCAAATATTTATACCTCTGCGATCAAAAATTACGACTTTATTTAAGAAATTCAAACGAACGTAATTACGTATGCATCTTTTTTTATTGCAAAGAATGTAACTAACGTAAAATCTTAAATATATATAATAGGGAAATAAATAGTTAAAAACATATACCACAAGTAAAATTCGAAGAAAATTTTCAAGAATACTTTATTCTTATTGAGTTTGAAACGTTTTTGTTTCTCCTGTAAAAAATATAAGTGTAGTAACGTCCGTTTGCATTTAAGGTGACGATATGTATGTATGTATATAACTACATATTATACAAAAAAATTAGTTTTTTTTGGACATCACAAACAAAAGTATGTACTTTTTTCCAATATAATTGTAAGTAGTGTTTTAAATTTTTTCTAACCATTTTTTGGTTAATTGGTGGGTGATGTGGAATAAAATATTGTTGCCTTAATATAGAAAGGCCCTAACTCATTATTTTTTTAAATCGAAATTTCTGAATTTTTTAGATGTTCTTCTATCGAAATATACAAAAAAACTCGATTTCAAAAATCAGTGAGTTAGGTTATTTCTATAATATGGTACCGATATGTATTTTTGATTTAAAATATAACTTTTTAGCTTATTTTAGCTTTTTTCACACGTGATTTAGATTAATTTTATTTTAAATTCTTCTCACACAGGTAGAGCTGTGTAGCTCATGAACGAACGGGTTAAATTGAACGAATCACTTAATTGAACGAACTGATCCGGTGATTTTACTGAACGCTTTTGGATCAGTAGTGAACCGCTCGATGTTTTCCTTGATTCAGTTTGTGTTTCAAGTCTTTTATGTCAAATTTTCTTTCGTTCATGTTTGCTATTTATGTTATGTCTTTTTGTTTGAGTTGAGTTTCTGTGTTTTAAAAGGTTTAGGTACGTGTATACTGAATTCTATTTAACATCGCTGTGGCACTGCCATCATTCTTTTTATAATTTGATTTAACAGTCTTTTCACAACAAGCATTTTTACTAGTGTTTTTTATAAAGGGTTTTTACAAAGTAAAGATGTTAGACCTTAACTGTATATATGTTTATACATACATTTCATTACCGTAATCTAAACTGAATTTGTAGTGCTTGAGATACTTCTTTTGTTTCCGGTAAAATATTTTTGAGGACAAAATTTTAACTTAAGCTTTGAGAAGTAATATTCAAACATTGATGCGCTTTTGATATATAAATAACGATAAAAAGTACATTTCTTAATCTTAATATTAAACTAAATATTAAGCCAAAATAAAATGTACAATATTCTAGTCGAATGAACAAGAAATTATTTATAAAATGAATTTAAATATAATTTTTTAAATATAATTTTTTAAATAAATAATTCAACTTTTTTTAATAAATTCTTCAATTAATTCATTCGCATTATTTAAATACTCGTATATACAACCGATTTTAATATTCTTACAAAATAGAATTGTTTCATACTGTCGTTCAAAAGTGAACGATTGAACGAACGGGTCAATTTTTTGCTAATTGAACGAAAATGACCGGTCACTGAAAAGAACGATTTGGCACAGCTCTACACACAGGTTATTGTGTATGTAAAGAGAGATAAAGAGAAAAAATTGTTTTTCGTCGTCCGTGGGCATGATATAAATATACAACAGGGAAGGCATTGAAAATTTTAAAATTGTACCAAGAACTTTCAAAAATTTTACTTTTTTTGACCTTAATTGTACTAAAAGCTCTTTTTAGTTCAAGTTACATATTTTTATATTGGTTTATTGAGATAATCGACTTTGTTCCGACTATCGAATCGTATATGGTTACACCTGTTTAAGTTGAAGTTTAAAATATACAAGTTAATAGCATTTGCTCTAGCAACCGAATTTAGAAAAAAAAATAATTTGGAAAAGCAAAAGTTCACATTTTTTATTTTCTCGCTGCGTTTTGCTTTCACAGGACTGTTTTCAAGTGTGAATAATATGAATTGCATGGTTCAAAAGTGAAACTGGGGAGATTCCTAAAATGTACTTAATTAGTCATTGGTGTACTATTGTACTTTCCGAGTTTGAATAGCACCAAAAAAGGTACAATTGTACCAACTTTGCCATCCCTGGTGTACAATAGAAATAAATCCACCTCAGAGTTTGTCACGCACAGCGTGACCGTTTGACCGACTAAAGTAGCAAATTGCCACTTTTTCGACTGCCTTTCCCCTTTTTCGACAGCCTCGACACTTTTTGTTCCCACTTTTTTTAGGGTGAGTTATATGAAAATACATTAAAAATAAAAAGTTTAGTGTAGTTTTCTCTTTTTTTTTAATTTTGCCCCTTTTTTTTGATAAATCCCCTATTTGGTGCCACTTTTTGAAAAATGTCATCGGTCACCCTGGTCACGCACGACGAATATCGTTCTACGGCGGTGTTGTGTTCATTTTCATATGAACAAATGTGTTTTATTTTTTATGACGAAAGTTCGCACCGAAAAATTCGTCATTCGTCCCAGTTGTGTTCCTAGCAACAACAACTGACATCAATGTCACTATGCAAGTCTTATTGCTAAGCGAGTTCCAAAAGCGGGAACAAAATGCATGTAGTATTGCTGTAGTGAGAGAAATCCTTTTAAACTTTACTGCGACAAATTTCTGCAGTAAAAATTTGCAAAGCACTCAGTCAAGAACTGTCACTTTACTCTCTCAATTTGTGTTCTCATTTACTGTATTTTGGGTAAACCATGATACAATAATACAGGTAGCCGTGAATCTACAACAAATGTTAAACAAATAAAACAACAGTTATTTTTATTGCTGTTTTGTGATTGACAAGAGAGACAACCAAGAGAAAACAATATACATGTATTTGCGTTTTCTCTTGGCTTTGCAAAGCATGTTTGTATTAGTACAGTTTTAATAGGCACTGTGCGCGTGTGTTGGTAAAATATAAACACCATTTGACACATCAAATCACGAAAAAAGCAAAACAGCTGGCTCTTCGCGGTTACCTGTATAATTCTATCATGGGGTAAACGAACGCAATTTAGTAAAATGCAGTAAAGTTCAGTAAAAACTTATGAGTACACGAACGCAATTATTGTGAACACAAATTTCGTCAGTCAACTGTCAACCACAAATATTTTCGCGGTTGAGTGACAGCGGTCAAGAGTTATTTTTGTAGCATAAACTACACAACTTGGACGAGAAAAATTTACATAACCAACTAGGTATCAAAAAAAAGAGAGTAATATACCTTTCGATATTTTAAAGAAAATGAGGCTGAAAAATCGTTTTTGCACAGATCATAATATTGCAAAGTTAAAAGGAATATTAAATAATTATTTATTTTTGTTTTAAAAAAATTATGTGGGTTACACCACTTCTTCGCTGATAGCCTCAATTGTGCTGTTTCGTCCCACAATATATGTAAATTTAAGAAATTTATTATTCGACATATTGTCAGAAGTTTATTTTAATTTGAAATTTATTTGATGCGTTCACAAAGAAATAAAAAAGGACAAAAAGTATATACATTTGTATATACATATGTATGTAGGTACAAATGTCAAAGTTATAAGAAGATGACTTTAAGACTTAAGGCCCAACTATAATATGAATAAGCTGGCTTAAGCTAATGTCAGAATTGAATGATAAGTCTGTCAAATGCTTAAACAATTCAGATGTGACTTTTAGGTGGCCATAATGTACTTACATGCACTTAAGTATTCTTTAGCCACAGCTGCACATCTAGGTATTGTCAATAATTTTGTAGTAATTTTGTTTCTTCTCATAACTCCTAAATCAATGCAATTCAATCAAACTAACTTGAAAGAATGTCCTAATCTATTAGAAATTCACATATAAATATATCCATCACCTTATTACTTGTTTTATTTGTTTTGCCTACTAAAAAGTACAACAGTGAATATACATAAGTAAATACATGTGTATGTGTGTATATGTGTATTGTAAAACAAACAATGAAAATAAAAGTTTTGCTTTATTTTCTGAGTTTAAAATAAGAAACAATAAAAAAATATTTAAAATCAATCTGCTGCTGCTTGTTTGAGTTTAAAAAATGCACAAACAGTTGTTTCCTTACGGAATGTGCGTTCAGTTTGGCACTTTACTTAAGCAAATGACATTTGACGAAACTTGACGAAAAATTTGTTAAGTACATTATAGTTTGCCACATGCGTTTTATATGTAACCGCACAGTTGCTTAAGCTAGCTTATTCATATTATAGTTGGGCTTTTAAGCTGTGTTCACATTATATGTATTTCCTTATGGATTGTCAATTTTTTATACACATGATATTGTCTGCGTATGCCAAAATCTGCGTTAAGGTAGAATTAGTAAAATCGTATCGTGATGTTGCGTGTCAGCTGACAAAAACCGTACCATATACAATGCATGTTACTAGTTATAAAATATGTGGTGGTAGCACTGCTGATGTAGGAATCTGCAGAAAACAGATTTTTCTGTAGCGAATGTCAAAAACGCCGCATTTGATGCCAGACAAAATATAATGTGCTGTGCAAACTGTTACATTTTCTATAACTTGTGCACAAAGTTGAACGATACGGCAAGCTGAAAAGTAGAATGATACGATTTACTAATTCTACCTTTAGTCTATTAAATTCATTTTAATATTGTTTATCTTACAATTTTACTATAGTTTTTAACGTCACAAGCACTTGCTTTATTTAAAACCAGCTTATGTCAGATGCTTTGTCACTTGAAAATAGAGCACGCTCTAACCCCCCGTTGCCACATGCAAGTGCAAGTGAAAAAAAAATTCAATACACTCACATTTTTCTACTAACACAGCCACACTTTTGACACTTGCGAGTCAGCTTGCAATGAAATTTTGAAGCAAGTAAATTTTCACACTTGTCGCAAAGTGTCAAAACGAAAAACAGTGTTGCCGAGTAGAGAGTTATTTCATTAATTTAGTTAGTATTATAGCTGATTTTTTGTATATATAAAAAGGACATTGAGAAATTGTATAAAGACTCATTTTAGAGCTAAGTTTTAACATAAATTTCATGTTTTAATAAAATAAATATATTAACAATACAATTAAATTAACGCAATCCTGAAGTCGGAAATTTGGCCAGCGGACATAAAAGTGCGGCCTTTCGTAAATTTTCGAAAGCAGACTCCCCACATGCAGAAAACCTAGTTACTACAGGCAATCTATTTAAAGTATATTATCAAAATCTGTCGGGAATGAGAACTAAGTCCCATGCTGTCTACGATTTCTCCTCTCAACTAGAATATGATGCTATTGTGTTGGTCGAAACTTGGCTGAACAAAGATTTTTCGGATGCTGAATTTTTTTATCTCAATCTGTTCAATGTCTTCCGTAAAGATAGAGAAGCGTCTACCACTGGTCTTTCTTTGGGTGGTGGAGTTGTAATTGCTGCAAAAAAGTGTTTTAAGTCATCTATTTGTAAAATTGATGATCATAATGGTCTACTTGATCAGCTGATTTTATCAATCTCCGGTGTGGGCAGTTCGTTCCTGGTATGTGCTTCATATATTCCACCTAATAGTGCCGATCATATATATGATGCTCATATTTCTAATATCTTGTCTTTTGGCGAGGATTTCTCAGTAAATGACAATCTTTGTGTTTTAGGGGACTTCAATTTAAGAAATATTGTTTGGCCAAAATTTTCTCACGATGCTTATTTGTCGTCTCGTAACGTAAATCAAAGCTATGAAATTAATTTTATTGACAGTTTAATGTCTCTTAACCTTTGCCAAGTGAATACTTTTCATAATCAATTAAATCGTTCTCTTATCTTTATTCCAGAGTCTCTTAAATACCAAATTTATGTTCCTTTACTGTGGATATCACCGTCAAATATTCATCAAAACCTCTAACTATTGAAATTTCTAATTTAGCGTTTTTTAAGAATTCTCAACTTGCGACTGTTAATGATTTTAATTTTAAATTATGTAATTTTGATGTGCTTTATTCCATAATCGATTCTATTCACTGGTTTGACCTTTTTGCTGGCCTACCAACATGTGAGTGCTATGAAATATTTTTACGGAAAGTGATTCATATTTGTCTAAGTAACATTCCAAAAAAGAATATTAAGCCCTATAAATTGCCGTGGTATACTAGTGGTATAAAAAAGCTAAAAAATCTGCGCAATAAATTCCATAAAAAGTTTATTGTTATGGGTGATCCAAAATCAGAAGCTAAATTTATACATTATCGTCGTGAATTCAATTTCTTAAATAAATTTCTATACAAGCAGTTTATCTTGTCTAAGGAGCAGGAAATTAAAAGTAACCCTAAAGCGTTTTGGTCTTTTGTTAAGTCCAAAAAACAATCATCAGATATACCATCAGTAGTTCGTTTAGATGGAGTAACTTCTGTATCTTGTGACGATGCTGTTAATTTGTTCGCTTCATTTTTTAAATCCAACTTTGAGCCGTTCATAAATAATATCCCAGCTCCAGTGGTGTCTTCTAAGCTAAGTTTGGGCTCACTAGTCCTGTCCGAGGCTGATGTATCCGATGCATTTCTTGAGGCAAAAAACTCATTCAAGTCAGACTGTGATGGCTTATGTACGCATCTATTAAAGAAAGCTTCAAAATCCCTCGTAACTGCCACAGTTTCTCCTATTTTTAAGGAAGGTAAGAGAGACGATGTAAGTTGTTATAGGCCTATTTCTAAGTTATCATGTATTTTAAAGATTTTTGAACACATCGGGCACAAAAAATTGTTTTTCCTTTCCAAGCCATGGATTTCTCCCTATCAGCATGGTTTTTATTCTGGAAGGTCTACCGTAACAAATTTGACTCTTTTCAGCGAATATTGCTTAGATGCGCTGGAACATTGTTCGCAAGTTGAAGTAATATATACTGACTTCTCCAAAGCTTTTGATAAGTTATCGCACTCTATGCTTATATCCAAGTTGAGATTAATGAGCTTCCATTCCAATTTCCTGGTATGGATTAAGTCCTATTTATCCAATAGAATTTGCTCTGTGAGTATTGAAGGTTTTAGATCTAACCCTTATCTACAAACGTCGGGTGTACCCCAAGGAAGCATACTTGGTCCATTGTTATTTAACTTGTTCATTAATGACATTGGTAGCTGTTTCGTAAAATCGAGGTATCTTTTATATGCCGATGACTTGAAATTCTTTATGAAATTGGAATCAACTAGTGATGCGCATATTCTGCAAATAGAGATTAATCAGGGCTTTTATAACCTTTTTAAGTCATTTTGTTTTCCTCTCCCATTCCCCCTCATACCCTAACGCAATCTAACTCTGTGGTACTGATGCCTTTCCGTTAGCTGCTGGTGGACTGTTTAGTGATGAAGGTATAACACTGATCACTAAGCAGTCATCAATAAAACAGTGGTTAACGTGACTGGATTCAATACCGCAGATTAAACATTTGATTTGAATTTTCTCAAATTTTTTCAAAATTGACTTCTGCAACATACGGGGCCTAAGATCGAATTTTTTCTCTGTATATGCACACATTTGTCTCCATCGACCGGATGTTTTCGCCTTATGTGAGACCCAGGTGTCTGAGAATGCTGATCCAAAGGATTTTCAGATACCTGGTTATCAACTTCTATCGCTATTTAACTTTCATCGGGGACTTGCAATGTACATTCGCAATACAGTTGTGTACCAATGCCAGCAATCACTAGGCATATCTGATGCTGAATTTATCTGTCTCTGGGTTAAGTTCCAAATCAGGGTACACTGTTTGCATTTCGGATTTGTCTACAGAAGTCCAAACGCAGAAAGGGATACTACCATTTCCGGCTTCGATGCCCTTTCTGACTCCATATCGAAGATCCTAGAGAGTTGTCCGAACAGTGAAATCGTTATTACTGGTGATTTCAATGTTCACAATTCATCTTGGCTTCGCCATTCGAGCCGTACAACTACGGAAGGCCAATATGTTGAGTTATTCGCAGCGCATAACCACCTAGTGATAATTTTTCCATACAAAAATTAATCAAAATCGACATTTAAATATGAATTGATATTTAAATAGAATTGGTGAAATTGGCCCTTGGTATAATAAAATAACTGTTTTAATATAAAATTTACTGTGATTTATAAACTGTAACATAATTTTGTATATATGTAGGTTTCACACATACTTCTTTGTTAATTTAGATATTTATACAATATAATTATAGGTATTTTGTTATCTTAGTCTGTAAGGATTTTTTGTCCATAGACTGAAATAAATAAATAAAGTTCAATACATATTGACTTCTGGGCAACACTGCACTAACAGTTGAAGTAACATAGCGTCTATACCTGATATAAAGTGCGTTCGAGAACTCAAAAATTTGTACAAATTTGTACTATTTTTTACTGGATTGCGTTCGAGTACACAAAATCCAGTAAATGAGAGGTCGAATTGAAAGAGAAAAATGACAGTTAATTTACTGAGTAAATGCAAGTTTTTACTGGACAAATTTTTGCCAGTAAAATCCAGTAAAACGAAACCATATGTTTTTAAATATAAACAAACAAAAGTAAAGGGAAACAAAAATCTTTAGTTTTTGATGAAATTTTTAAAATAACAAAAAACAAATGTATTAAGTTATAAGCATTATAACATTTATTTAAGTTTGATGCGTGCGGAATTTCCATGGAATGTTTGGAAATATGTATGTATGCATTTCCGAACGATTTAATTTCACATGGAATTCAGAACATAACCGATTGTTTTTAAACGTGAATAAAGTTAATATATTATTATATTGAAATTTTTGTTTACATATCGTCAGCACAAAATATACAGAAGTGTCACGAGACGGAAGATACGGGTATTTTTCAGTTTGTCTCGTTTTCCCTCAAATTTTGTCGTCGGTTTTGTTTTGCTACGTCTTTCTAGTGCAATACATTTTTATTAGCTGTGTTAATTGCTAAGTAGTAATACACTACAGTATCAAATACACTATACTTTTCTCTTTCTTCCATGAATTTTAACAAAAACCTGATTGGAGCTTTTTTTACCTGTCATTTTTTTCACTTCTGTGTATTCTGTGTCGTCAGGTCGACGGTGTACATACGAACTTGTTTTCTTTCCCAGTTTTTCGTTGTCTTGAATATATCATCCTAATAACTTCTCACGTTCAGGGTAAAAAGCTTAGAAACTTTCAACGGCCTGACCCGCGATGTCGACAAGACAGTTTCTATGGCTTACTTATATTTAAAACAAAATATAAGAAAATTTATTTTTGTTTTCAATATAAGTAAGCTATAGAAAGTTTCTTGTCGACGTCGTGGACCGGCCAAATAAGTTTAAATAAAAACATATGTCCATATCTATTACTTTTATTATTAAACAAAATATTCTATCGTGTATTTCATATGTATAATTTTTTTAGCGCCAAAATTGGTAATCAGCTGTTGTATATATTTTACTGGATTTTACAATTTTTCCGTTCGCGTGCTTTTAGATGCAAACTTTTTTATTGAAAGTAATTTCTTTAAATTACTCAGTTACTGGATTTTACTGGAAAAGTACTCAAACGCACCTATAATATCAAATATATTTCTATCAGCAAACGTCAAATTTCATAGCAGAGCGAATTATATTACGTGTGGATTGCAATATTAGTATTATATTAATATTATATCAGATATTATAATATTGTTTTCGTAATATATATTTAGAAAACAATATTATTATATCAACTGTCAAAAAACGCACACATACATAGACACGAGAAGAGAATTTTGTGAATTTGAATGAAAATGAATACTTTTTGATAAAAAAGTGATGAAATGCTTTAATTATACACGATATATTAAGGAAATCGCAAAATTTTTATGAAATGCACGTTACTATTCAAATAAACAAAGATGTTCACTGCACGGCTGCCTGATAATTATGAAATATTATGATATTTACAAGTGTACGTTTTCCCCTACATAGATATTAATATTAATGTAAATATATTTTACTTCTCATTCTGCCGATGTTCTCTCTCATTTTATATCAGATTTAATATCAGGTATAGACGCTATGTAATGCTGTTAGCTAGAACTTTACTTGTTGACGACATTTTAACTTGCACTGCGATGTGTAGCCACTCAAAAAATTGTTGAGTTTTTTACATTTCTGATTTTCGTTATATGCCGACCACACGAGCAATAATCTTGGCAATTATTGCCGTTGCAACTGTCAAATTCGATTGCCGATACAAGATATTAGCGTGTGGACCGTATGAATATGTGTTCAAATATATATTCAGCAACAACTGTTAAAATACATTGCTGAGCAATAATATTTTAGCACAAGCTGTCAAATACAAATTACATATATTGAATTTTTTTCAACGTAAAATTATAAAATAAAAGTTTTAACTACATAAAACCAATAAAAGTGCAATTTAAAATAAGAAAAGGATCTAATTATTGATTATTTAAGTTTTTATTTGAATAAAAAGAAAATATATTTGAATATACGTGTTCACCACCTCTACACTAAACCAAAAAAGCATTCTTAAAACAAGAATTTTGCGTTTTCGTTTTAAAAATGTAGCATTTTAAAAACAAATTGTTAAAAGAAGAATGTTTCCTATAACATTAATATATAACATTCTTATTTTTATAACGAAGCAGTTTTAAAACAAAAATGTGCGTTTTCGTTTTAAAAATGCAGCATTTTTAAAGTTATTTTTAAAAGAAGAATGTTTCCTGTATAATATTGATATATAACATTCTTATTTTTATAACGAAGCAATTTTAAAACAAAAATAAGCGATTTCATTTTAAAAATTTCAAAAACAATAATGTTTTCTTATTAAAAGAAAAATTTTAATTTTTGAAGTCATAATGAAAAAGAAATGTGAAGTTTTTAAAATAAAGGAAATTATAATTTTCAGCGAGTAACATTTTATAATTGTGTCGTGTTAAAAAAAGAGAATTAATTTATTATTATGAACAAATGTATATATTAATGTCCATTACCCTGTATGATCCTGGAGCACAAAAAAAATCGTCATAACCCAAATGAAAATTCGTCCCATTAGCGGTTTGGACTACAGTCGAAGATCGAAAATTTTTCATAATAAGGGCATTTTGATTCCAAAAAAATAATTAATATTTTTCATTTTAAAACGAAAATTCTATATTATTAATTTAAAACGTTTCATTCCTAATTTAAAAACTCTCCATTATTAATTTAGCACGCTTCATTCTTAATTAAAAATGCTTCATTATTAATTTAAGACGTTTATTTCTTAACTTTATAATTCTAAATTATTAATTCAAACGCTTCATTTTTAATATAAAAATAATAAGTTTTAAAATAAAAATGTTTCATTATAACTTCAAGAATATTTTATTCTTAACTCAAAAACATAATCCTTCAATTTGAGTATGTTCAACTTTATATCAAGGTTGTTGTCTTTTTCAAACAAAAAATATTCTTTTTTGATATCAAAATATTTTTAATTTTTAAAACAAGAATGAACATTTTTAAAATAAAAGAAAACAAACTAAGTTCTATTTCATAAAGGTTACGTTCTTAAAATCAAATTGTTTTTTCTTGATTTTAAAACTTATTTTTTTGGGTGTAGCTACATTGTTGAACACAAGCAATTTGACGTCATCGTTCTGCCGGCTTTATTGCTTGTGTTAAGGCACATCAAATTGCTCGTGTGTCGTAGTGTTAGTAATACATATACACTACTGGCATGTGACAACGGGGGGTAAATACAAATTTTCGTTTGTACTGCATACAAAAAAATAACACCTGCTTTTAAAGGTGTTCAGACTATATGCACAAATTTACCATGTGAATAAGTGACATTCCACAAGACAAATACATATAATGTGAACACAGCTTTAAATAAATCTTTGGCCTGGATAAGACTTGATACGGTTGGAACATAAAGTCGGTTACTTTGTTTTATTTTCATAAGATTTTTGTAAGAGAAAATCCTGTCGACATTTGTACAGGAGTGAGGTATGGACAAAATTCCGTTAGCTACTCTCGATATATCCTGAAACATTTATTCATGTAGATAGATGTATATTTTCTGTTGTTAATGGTTTCAGTTCTTTCATATCAGCCAGTGCTCTAGACAAGTATTGGTTGTTACTAGCTTCAAAATTTGTCTTTCCGCTAGGAAACATTTTAATTAAAAGTGGTATAACGCTGTTTGTTTTACCAGATAAAACATTTCCAGGGTAAAACTTATTCCTCTTCTAGACACAGAAACTCCTTTCAGACACGGAAAGTTTACTTTCCAAAGTCTTAATTCAGCTAGGATAAAGGCAGAAAGAGATGGTATTCTTCTTCTGTCTTTCACACAGCTGAAGACTAAACTTTGCGTATTATTAAACCAAACTAACATTTCATTTTCGAAGTCCAATTTTGCCCTTAGAACTTTACAGAATTGAATATAAGCCTTTTTACAATTTTCTTTGAACTGATGTCAAACAGTTGTTTCAACATGATTTGTGTTTATATAAATATATGTAGATCAACTTCTGTGCTACAGAAAATATCATTGGTTTTCGTTTATATTGAATTATGAAAGATTACACTTTTCTAAAATAGCCTTACTAATAAAGTTTCGTGCCATTTGCCGAAAAAGAAATTTAATTCTTGTCAAAAATATATGCATACGCGCGTCTTTTAACTGCATTTTTAAGTTGACCGTGAGAGTATCAAGTGTGTTGGGGGAGTACTACGACACTTTTTCATGTTACATAGTATCAAAAAAAGTACGATCGTACCAAATTTTCCATGACTAGACAACGCTGAACCACCAGCAAATAAATTTCAAATTAAAATAACTGTAAATTATATCTTCGCGAAGCACATTCTCCCTGCAAATTAGCAAAATATTTTTTCCTAATAGTTTTTAGGAATTAATCCGATTTTAAATTAAATAAATTATAATTTAAACGAGAAAAGAAAATAGGGTACGTTGAAAAAATATACTTTTTGCTTAAGAACTACTTGGATACAAAAATAACAACTTGATCGCTTCGATAATACTTTGCAAAAATAAAAAAAAATACTTCCTCACGAACCACTTTTAAATTACTTCGAAAGTAGCTAGTGCATATTTAATACAAGTGTTTTTTTTTATTACATTTAAGACTTTTCAAATGAAAAAATTTGTATTATTAAAAATAAAAATGGAATAAAATTACAAAAAAATTAAATAATTTAACCTTTTTTCTTTTCAAACCATATACATACAAGTGATTTTAATGACTGAATAAAAAGCAAAAAAAAAGTGAATTATTTTCACTCCCGAATTTCGGATTTTTATAGCTACGAAAAAATATTTTTTTTATTGAGTTAAAAAATGTCAAAAGCAAACCACTTCCTTCAAATGGCATATCAATGTACAATTCATTGGCTTTTTACCTAAACTTGAAGTGGTTTGATTCAGTAAATGTGGCGATTTTTCTACTTCTTTTTCCTCACTTTTTTTGCTGGAATATGAATGCAGGAAGAACCACACCCTACATCTACTCCCCGTACCTGATTAACCGAATAGCCATTCATCATTATATCCTACAACCAAAGTATATAATTTCAACGTAAATGCAAGGTGGAAACCAAATTACCGCGAGCAAAGTCAATTCGCAATGGAAAATATTCCAACAGAGAAAAGTTTGATTAATGCTCAAAGATCAGTTTCGATTTTATAATCAATACAAACTTCACCGCTAAGTTCCTTTTATAGTTTAAAAATTACTAACAAAATCTTTACGGTTGCTTTTTAATATCAAGTGGAATTGTTTGTTTGTTAAAGATCTATATTTTAACTTACCAAACCTAACGAAATTCTGGATACTTGATGGCCAACTCCGTGTAGTCGGGATGTTGATTGAAAACATTAAGTGGATGCATTGGCAATTTCCATTCTTTGTTACACATTTATTAAATTTTTTTGTTGAATTATTTATTAACAAAAACAATCCGAAAGCCAGTCAGACGACTTCAGCCATGGCTGTTCTACAGACTTGTATTAACTATTTCGCGCATTATTAATGCAATTTGGCGCATTTTAATTTTTTCACTGCACACACTTAGTCTTCGACTATTCGGCGCCTGTTTAGAGCTATTTGGCGCATTTCCATTTTTTCACTACATACACACGCACACATATCTTCTATAGAGTATTGCATTGAAATTTAACTTTTACAACAAAATAAACCACTTTTGTGTATTAAATTTTATAAATTTAAACATACTTGACCATTTTTCAGATATGATATTTAATTAAAACTATTGATATCATTCCTTTTATTAATTTTCTCACTACACGTACACAACTCTCTAATGCAACTTTGGACAGCCGTGCTTTGCATGCTTTAGAAAGCCTTGCCACGCCTTTTAACCAAATAAACTATTTCTTTTCATAAATGCTATCTAAATTAACTATTTTTTCTAAAATATTTTCAATTATTTTTGTTTAAAGTATTGAAAACTGTTACATTTCTCTTAATTTATTCACTCGCAACAAAAACGCGCCGTTAGGATTAAAAATTATATATCAACTATTTTTAAAGTGATACCAAGTTTATTAGATGAACACTATCTAATTTTTTCGTTTTACAGCACAGAAATCACCTGTTCTTCGTTTAATTGCCGAAAATTAGTTTGGGAATTTTTAAAACTGCTGAAATTGTACAATCGAAATTTGTTTCATATTTTGGTCTATACTTGTGGCGGGAAACTGAAAATAATAAGTTTAATACAAAAAAATCAAGCAGAAGCACAAAATATATGCCATAGAGAAGTTAAAACATCACAACTTAAAACGCACACTTTGTATGCATGCGACAACTTAAATTTCATTTTACGTCTAGCCACCATTATACTACAAGATTAAAATACACAATATATTAACAAATTTTTAATTTACAATTTATATAAAATGTTGAATTTTTCTAATAAAACGGGGCCTATCAGGACCCAAGTGAACCGGCCTCTTGCACAACTGGAAGACTGTAAAAATTAACCATTAACATTAGCATTTTAATACAAAATTGTTTTAAAATGATACTCAAACGAGAATAGATCAATATATGAAAAAAATATCGATAGTTCACTTAAAATAGAACTATCGATAGTACCATCGATAGTTTTGCAGCTTTGTATACATTAACAGGATGGGCTTGTGCATGTACCTGTTATAATTTTTCAATGGATTCAATCAAGATTCGACCGCGAACCTCGAATTAGAGAGGGAACCTCGATAATTACTCTCCGTGTGAACATGCTATAAAGCTCCAATTGGTATGGGATGTAGTAATCAATGAAGTCAGGGATTGAATTCATATTGTCCAAAAGGTTAGTATGTGCCGAATTCTTCGGGTTTCATGCACCAATGACATTTAGTCTAATGACAGAGCGTGTTGTTGGCAGTCCAGCATCACGAATAATTATTTGGTTTCTGCTGATGGTAAAAGTATTGCTATAGTGAGAGAAATCCTTTTTAGAAGTGAACGATTAGGCGCTGAGTATAAAGCCTACCACCAAACCGTAATATCATAGAAGAGTAATTTTTGAAAACGTGCAATTTTCTGGAAAATCTCGGGGATAAAAGTTAAATCTGGAGATTTCACTCTGAAGGAATCTGGCAGCTCTGACTGATTGAATATCAGTCGTTATTGTGAATAACAACCAATGTTATTGTATTATGTATTGCACATTTAAGTTAGTTTATTCATTGAACATTTTCTATTTGCAAAATTTTAACATAAATAATGAATAATAGGCAGTATTTTTAATAGAATTATATTTTTGACCATTTATTGTACAAGTGTTAAGAGTTAGAAGAGTGTTTGTTACAAATAGGGCTTGTATGTAAACAAATATTCTGTTTCTTCATCACAACGTTTGTACCTAGTCCATGTGTTTAAACCACTAACATTCTTTCCGAAAATGCCTCCAAAATCATCAAACAAAAAGTCAAGCGTTGCTACTACGGCCTCCTGGTATCATTGCGAAATATGTGAAGTACACATTACGGAAAAAGCAAGGAAAAACCATCAACAAAAATGTCCAATCAAGGACGAACAAAGTCAGAGTAGTAATGGAGAACATTTGGAATATGTAAGAAAAGGTACTTTATATACGGAAAGTTACGAAAAAATGAAATTTCATATAGAAGAACTCAAAGAAATGCCACAAAAGTATACTAATAGTCTGCTATTTATATCGGAGGGTGCAATGCGTTTGGCTGGATGGCATATTGGGCAGCAGGTCTTAATTAAAGCAAACAATACGTTTACTTTAGTACGTAGAATATGGCCGATACCAGAAAAGTTTTTAACAACAGTTTTTGTTAGCGAAGAAGGTAATTACATACATATGTCAATGTACAATTTCTGAAAAAAATTTCCTGAGGATAGATTTCAACACCTACTGGAATTCATTAAAAGGGCTGTATTTAAGAATTGAAGCAGTGCCAGCAGGTCAGCCAAAAGTTGCCAAAACATTATTGTTGCAAATACAACCATCTAATCAAGCGGGCGAACCACTAAACAGTCAACAGCTCAAAGATGTTGATCGGTTATTAAAATTGGAATTAAGAAATCTGTCATTTACATTAGACTCTGTGGTATATTTCAACTTTTTTAATAAACCATTAACTTTAAAAATTATTTATTGGTCAGCTATAAACATTGAAAGCGAACCTTTCAGCGATTTGGAACAATCAATTGATAATTTAAATATTAATAAGCATTCGGGAGACGTTGTCTTCAAAATAACAAACGCCACTACTATTGAAGTGTCTTCCGAAGATATACCGAATTCTGATGAGGAATTGGAGGATACATCCAAGTATTTGATAACAAAAAATGATATAGGTGGTTTAAACGCGCAATTGGACGTCATACAAGAGGCTATAGATTTCGCACTTGGATTGAGAAAAATTCCTAATGGTAAATTTTTCAATATTTTATAAGCCTGCAAAACATGGCGCTGTTTTATCGAACACCACTGTACGTCTGTTAGTTTAACGATAAATTTCATATATGACGTAATTTTGAAGTCATCATGAAGTTACATTTGCTACACACCGTGTGCTGGTAACATCTAGGTATATCTAGACACACATGTTTACGCATGTGCTGAGAAATGTCTACTTCGGCTAAATGTTTCACATTAGACACATAGATAGATAGATTTTAGGACAAAAATATTATCAAATATATTCACTACAACTTATTAAAAAAAATGCAACCAGCATGCTGAAAATTTTCGTGACATCATAGCCACATGCGCATGTGCCTTTTTACATGCCGTGTACTATAGGCTAAAGTATATCGTAATTTGCCTACCTACACTGAGAACAGTAGTGTTCGATAAAACAGAGCCACCGACCCTTAATCAAATTATTTAAACCAAAATGTAAGGCACAAATACATTATAATATGGAAATCTTTATTTTGTGTTAGTTTAGTTTCAAGACAAACGCCTGAATCGGATACGTGCTACATTCGGCGTGAAATTAAAGCGTTCGGAATTACCTTAGCATTGTTGTTATATTTACATAATTTCAACAACAATTCTATGACAATTCAGGACATTAATACAAAAGCCCAGAGGTAAAAAAAAACGTACTACATACATAGTTCAATACTGAGTAAATAATTAACATTACGATATTAATATATTCAATAAAGATTAATTAAATATTTCAAATTGAGCGATTAACAATATTCATTAAATTCAAACTAAATAAAAAAAAATAGAGATCATATATATTCATATTACCATCATTTAGAATTATTTATAAATATTACATTTATTTACATTTGGAATAGAGAACATGTCCGAAGATAAAAACATAAAATAAAACTTATACACATAACAAAAAATTCTGGGGGCTAATCGCGGCACACGTTATCGACCGAAATAAGAAATATTTCCATATAAACTCTATTGCTCTAGTGCCGCGATTTGCTACCTGTTTTTTTTATAAAATTATTTATTTAATACATATTCTACAAAGTAAATTTGCAGAATATGGTTGCAGATATATGGGCGGGTGACTAAGATATGCCCAAGATGTTAACAGTAATTTGAAAAAGTTTTGTGACTGACTGTACACGACCTATGTCTTCACGTAGGAAGTAGCAACGTGATTGTGAAAGAAATTCCACAAAATAACCGCAAGATTATACGGTTCTCCGTGGCAGATCACTCAATCAGTGTGAGCGAGACGAAAAATTCTTGAAGGCCAAACAACACACACAAGCCTGACCGCACTTAAGAAATAATTACGATGACGCGAGAGCTGTTCTTCCACCCAGAGCTACTTAACGACTGATTTTTATAAAATATAAAAATGCAATGTGTAATATAAAATTATTTGTTTAGTTATTGCTTATTGAGGAAACTACTTGGTAGAAGACCGATTATTTTTAATAATGCCTAAGCATCGAGACCACACATTTTTAAAGCGATGCTACTGGAATATTCTCCCAGGTATGTTTAATCAACGTTAAACTTAAATCCCATGGAGAACTTGTTATAGTTAAATCCGTCCCATAAGGACCAGCTATTAAAGTGATTAAAATGGGAGAACGTGAAGAATCCATTGCAAGATGATGCTCAGAAGTTATTAAAAATAATTATTTTATTTAATGCATTAAATTTTTATATTTCAGACCAAAAAAAAACTAAGTGGCTCTATTTTAATTCACATTTCAAAACATTTTTTTTTTTGTTATTTTTAACGCCCGAACAAAGAAACGGGGTGTTATGAGTTTGTAGTGTGTGTCTGTGTATATGTGTGTCTGTACGAGTACACGTACAGATCAAACGGCTGGACCGATTTTGATTTAGTTTTTCCTGTGACTTGATCGAGAAGGTTCTTAGCTATGTTTTAATCAAATCGGTCCAGCCGCTTAGAAGATTTCACATCTTTTCTAGAAATATTCGGGGGTTTTTTTAATTTTTTTTTTTATAAATTTTATTTTATGCTTTTGTGTTATATATAATAATACATTTTGTTTGTCTTGAAACTGAGCTAAAAGAAAACAAAGAGTTCCTTATTATAAATTTTTTAATCATTACTTTTTGGTTTGAAAAATGTGATTTCTATTTTATCGAACACCACTGTATATCGTTGGCTGAAATGCAAGGTCACGCAACTAAACTTTTTAAATGTTATAGAAGAGAGAGAGAGAGAGAGAAACAAACAAAGTGAGTGAATTAAAGTTTCTTCATATTCATTTTTAATTCGGCTGATTGTTATGATAAGTTTTGAAAATTTGTAGAGATATCAAGTAATTAATTAAAAATACGACATACAAGTATGGTTATTTATCAAGCAAGTTTCTTTTCTCCTCTATAAAAATTTTAATAGAGGGTTTGCATTTTCTTTGACGATATATAAAATTAAAATTTACAAAATAATTAATTTAAAATATATTTGTGTATATGAATATATGTATGTTAGACTATCTAAAATCGTTCGTGTGATTCATAAGGCTGCCGCTGTTAAAATCGTCAAAAAAAACATACACGGTGAAATTAAATGAAAACTTTAATATACATATTATTTATTTATATTAATGAAATTCATGAAATAATAAGATTTTTCAGACATTTAATTATATTATGGATTATTTACTAATAAGTATTTGTTTCGCGTTACTTTCATTTTCATAGTTTCATTTGATAAATATTGATTTTCACATTTCTTTGTATTTTTGACAAATTTTTGCTTAATATAATCATTGACTATTTTTTAAAGACCTGGTTTTCCTTCCATATTAATTTAGATGTCCTCATTTTGTAAAATATATAAAGTGCCTTTTCATGTCCACCATCATGAATAATAAATCAATTCTAATGGTTCATGATCAAATCCCTTACTGGCAAGCCTCTATGAGGCCTTTTTTGTATTACCTTTTGTTTTAGATTGGCAGAAGTGAATCCAAAATTGCAAGTCCAGTTAAGTACTTAGCATTTTTTTCATTTATATAGCAACACGATTTTACACATGTATTGCAAAAATGTTTTGGAATTGTTTTTAATATAAATAAAGTAGTGATGTGGCATCATACCATTTCCTGTTGACTACATGGCACGTAACGTTCATAAATTGTAAATAAATTATAGCACTATCTAGATGATACCCACTCGCTCCAATTGTGGCTGTATAAGCTTCTTGAGTTAAATGCAACAATGGCAGCCTTTTGTAGACAAAAAATAGAAACTGAAAATTTCATTTACATATTTTTCAACCAGTCTAACTTACATACATACGTATTTAAAAATCATTAAAATAAGACTTACTTTTTGATATTTTACAGGCGTTAAAACTTCAAGAGGCTTGTTAATTTACGGCTCTTCAGGATGTGGTAAAACAATGATTTGCGAAGCCATGTGTAGTAGATTATTGCAAAAACAGGAACTGCTCCAAATATCATCCTTTAAACCATTAATTTTAAAACTCAATACCAGCGAATTATTCAGCAAATTTTTAGGTGAAACAGAAAAGAATTTGGCTGCTTATTTCGACAAAGTTTATAAACATTATCCTCAGCCTTCTCTCATGGTCGTTGAAGAGGTGCACAACTTATGTCCGAAGAATGAAACAAACGATGTTGTTAAACGAGTTTCTGCAGCATTTCTTAATATGATGGACACATTGGCCAATAAAAGAGAAGCTCAAAAATGTTTTCTATTGGCTACAACATCTCAGTTAGAGTTATTGAATCCCAGTGTAAGAAGGTGTGGCAGATTAGATTTCGAAGTTGAGGTGGCACCGCCGACGCCCGAGGGTCGCCAAGACATTCTTAAATGTTTGCTGAGAAAAGTGGAGAATCATAATTTATCTTTTAAAGATGTGCAACAAATAGCACAGGTAACTCACGGTTTTGTAGGGGCCGATTTAGCAAATCTGCTTTACAATGCTACATTGAAATCAATGCAGCATAATAACACATCTCCAGTAGAATTAAAAGTTGAGAACTTAATCAGTGCCTTAGCCTATGTTAAACCTTCAGCTATGCGTGAAGTTTTAATAGAATGCCCCAATATAAAATGGTCAGATATAGGGGGCCAAGATGACTTGAAATTAAAATTGAAGCAAGCAATTGAATGGCCTTTAAAACACGCCGATCAATTCCGGCGATTGGGTATAAAACCTCCAAGAGGTCTTTTAATGTATGGTCCGCCAGGCTGCTCGAAAACCATGATAGCCAAGGCCTTAGCAACAGAATCCCAACTCAACTTTATATCAATTAAGGGACCCGAACTATTTTCGATGTGGGTCGGTGAATCCGAACGGGCAGTTAGGGAAGTGTTTCGTAAAGCCCGACAAGTGGCGCCAGCTATAGTATTTTTTGATGAAATTGATGCCATCGGCGGTGAACGTTCGGATGGTTCTTCAGGATCGGGCAGTTCTGTTAAAGAAAGAGTCCTCACACAACTCTTGACTGAATTGGATGGTGTTGAGTCTTTAGATAATGTTACAATAGTTGCCGCTACAAATCGACCAGATATGATTGACAAAGCTCTTTTACGTCCTGGACGTATAGATCGCATAATTTATGTTGGTTTGCCAGATGTTATGGCACGCAAGGAAATATTTAATATCAAGTTGAAAAAAATGCCTTTAGCTGATGACGTTAATATAATGGAACTAGTAAACCGAACAAGTGGTTATTCAGGCGCAGAAATTCAAGCAATTTGCCACGAAGCAGCTTTAAAAGCACTTGAGAAAAGTTTTGATGCGCCATATGTGGCATGGTCTCAATTTGAATATGCTTTAAAGGCAGTGCAGCCAAGAACCAGTCCAGATCTATTACATTTATATGAGAAGTATATGAAGAAGTCGTAAATAAAATGTTCTGTTTTACTAAAACTTTATAGCTACAATGATGTTATTTCTTCTACAATATTATTATTTGTAAATGGAAACGTTCCTGGTAGTTTTAGAAACACCTGAAAGTAGAATAAAAGGTATAATAGAATAAAAAAGTCAGTCGATATGAAAAAATATACCCCTAGAATTTGTCTTAGCTCATTTTATTATAAACTAGAACTGGAAAATGGAATTTGTATGCTATATGTATGTATATGCTAGCTTCATGTCAGTTTTTTCTTATACATATCTAAGCTTGTAAATTTACAATGAGTTTTTAGCAGTTTTTTGAAAAATCTATAATGTTTACACCAAGTTTTTTGGTATTTATCAAAATTTCGTATCCAAAACAAAAACCATTGACTTCAATTTTCCTAAACTACAACCAAACACCTGCAATATATACCTAATTCATAAACCTTTTTAATTATATTGGTTTATTTTTTGGTACAATTTTTGAAAAAAAAAATCATAGTTGCCGCACTAAGTACATACTACCATGTATGTAGATCTTAGAATGATTTCGACAACTACTCAAGCGTTATTCCCTTTAAATGTTCAATGTTAAATTTAAAATCCTCCTAAATATATTTACTTAGTCCTAGTTAAGACGGGCGAACATTTGTAAGGAAAAGATTTGATCAACACGACACTGCACAATACGCACAAAATCAAATTAAATAGCAAAAATATTTTTTTTATATTAAAATTAATACATATTTTTATTCAACTTTAGAACTTTTAACAAATTTGCTGGTGTTGTGTGTTTGACGATAAAAAATATTAATTTTTTCTTTATTGAAAGTTCATGCAGACATTTTTTTTACACCTCAAATCGTTACGTTTTATTTCGAGTCAATTTTGCTCAACACGAAACGACCCTACCACGCATGAAATCAGATTTTTTGACTCGAACACTTCGTGTTGAGCAGTGCATGTTCGTGTCACGAAAAAAAAACACGACACGCGCCCATCTCTAATATGAATAACTTATTCTAAGTGATAAATAAGTTACAGAACCTACTCACCTCTGTTATTTATCTTTTATGGTGACACTGATTACGGTGTGCATTCACATCTGCACAACAAAGTCCGATGGATCTACAAAACCGCAGGGTATGTAGACCGAGACCAGTATAAACTTAAGTTTACCATTGGTCTCTCCAGTAACGACTGAAGGATCTCTGCAGCTGAAAGATTTAAAAAGAATTAATTTAATTACTTCTTTGCTAATATTCAAGTTCTAACCTTTTCTTGAGCGACCGGGTCAATTCGGCCGAGGCTGAGGTGCATTTATTTGCACCACCTGCAACATTTTCGAGTTCATCAAATTTTTCGAATCTAAATTTAATCGTCCCTAAGCCAAACTTCGCCATTCCTTTCATCATCTGTAGTCTCCTAAAAGAACCCTGGTCTACAGCAAACCGGAAATCCTTCCCAGCGTTCTTTGTACAGGGTATGCAAGAAATATGTCTCGCATCGGCTTGTGTTAAGACCATCGTTCTGGTTAGCTAGTACTGCCAATATCGTTTTTACCGGTCTTGTTGGTGATGGAATCCATACTATCACCACTGCTTTCATTGGTAAGTCGGAGGTATATAGGACGTCCAGCTCCGCCCCTGGCCTGAGGTCGCTGCACTTACCAACTACAGACCTAAGGAATTCAACTGAATTATCGTTTCCACAGTTGATAAGCTTGATTCCATGCGACCAGTCCGCACCATGGAATAACATATCATCCGCTTTATCTGCACCTGAGATAGCAATTTCTTCGAGTAGCCTTCCTTCGACCAGCTGCCACAGCTTTGGACAGATCCTCCAACCTAGATTTCTCCTGTCTATGACGGCTACTTGAAGGCCTTCTGGCGTCATCAATTTCCTTGCTTTCTTCGATGTAGAGGGGCGCTCATCCAAAGGTCTCGCTACTTCTGTGATCTTTTGAGAATCTTCTGAAGAGCCAGTTGGAGCAGCGTACATCCTCTTTCCATTTCCAAGTAGTGAGTTGCAACCCACGGCAGCTCATTCCGACGACTTGAGCGCCTTGGTCAACAGGGCACCACTTGGTCTCATAGCCCTCTCGTCTAGAGCCTTATCAACAGTGATAGATATCTCTGAAGACTTGGTTAGCTGATCACCATTTGATTCCTCACCTTTGTAGCAGTGTGTGCTTGCTGATCTCGCTCCTTCACTTTTCTCATATACATCTGGAGTTTTGTCAGCCCTCATATCCTGCTCCCCAGGAGATGGTCTTTTCAGGATAACATTAACGGAGCCGTAAATTCTTTCAAATTTGGCTACACTCTGTCTGTGCTTTTTGACAAGATGCCTATCCTTGGCCGTAAACAGCTTTGGATCTCTTTTAGCCATCTTTTGTAGAAATGCTAGAGATTTCCTTCTGCCGCGCTTGGCCTTTTCCTCCTTTGTTCGGCTTTCCGTGCCAGTGTTATCTGGCACGACTTCCTGCTGAACAACACATCCTGAAGATTTTTGAACTCCCGTGGCTATCGAGCTACCTGCCTGTCCAGCATACATTGCAGATGTTGCAGTCGATTAACTGGAATTATTGTGACATCCAGTTCCTCTTTCGAGCCCGGAAACTGATCCCCCCAGCACTGTATGCTGTCGGTATACGAGTTTTCCGATAGCCGTAGATATTCATTACATTCCTCAAGCTCATTGCCAAGCTGTCCCTCCTGCATAACAATATTTTTATACAAGAGAGTCAGTGACGCATCATCCTTTTTTGTTTGTAAGTATTTTTGTGTATTAATTTTGTTCTCACGAGTATGCCAGTAAAACAAAAGACCATCCACGCAGTGACGGCGTGCGTAGACTAGGCAAGTAGTTACAACCAACCCGTGCCATGGGCATTGGAGGGGAGCTGTTAGCGAATAGTCCTCTTTAACCACTAACTAGCCATTCAGAATCTCGACACAGCTGCCAACCACCTTAAACTTACAAGTGGGCGTTAGGGAAATACATTGAAAGAGAGGAGTTTAAAAGGTATGAGGAATATTAGGAAATAGGAATGACAGTTTTGGTCCGCGGGCAGTGACAAGTAGAGGTGGAAAACTATCGATAGTGTTACTATCGAAAGTTTTCGATAATTTAAAAAACTTTATAGATATATCGATTCAAAACTATCGAAGTTTGCAAAACTATCGATATTTCGACGATACTATCGTGATAGTATCGAAGATGTATGGTTCTCGTATAATGAACACACAGAGAAAAAACTGCCTCATAGAATCAATGATTTTCTCTATGAAACGTTTTTAGGCTAAGGGCTATCCCAGCAGAAAGAAGGGAAGATTTTTTCATAGAGATTCCTTATTGTTTTTAGGTGGTAAATCTTATTAATTTTATCAAGAAGAAAACCACATAAAATCAAGAAGAAATCTTATTATTCCCAACTTTTTTTAATCAATTTCCGTTATTTTTGGCACCAAAAAAACAATCCATAGAGAAAAACTTCTTGATTCTATTAGGTTTTCTTATAAATTGTAAACTATATGGATTTCTTATTGATTTTATTAGGTTGCCTTATTGATTTTTTTAAAAAGGTTTTCTTGATTTTATTAGGCTATCTTATTGATTTTTTCAATAAGGTTTTCTTCTTGATTTTATTATTGATTTTTTTAATAAGAAAATCTTCTTGATTTTATGAGGTGTCTTGTTATTTCATATCTATAAATAGACACAGACAATTTTTTTTTCATGATCTTTTTCGTTTTTGTATAAGCATGTTTGCAAAATTATTTCAATGGTTATTCAGACTGCTTTTTAGCATATTGGTTAGAGTGTTTGTCTATTAGTTAGAAGTTTGCTGGTTCAATACTTGTCTCCTTTCAAGTAATAATATGTATGTATGGTGAGTTAATTAATTAAGAATACAATATAATATGTATGTATCTATGTAAGTATGTATAGTATGTATAGTATAAGTAAATAATATCTACATATACTACATACATACATAAGTATATGGTATAGAATTTAAATGAAAATACATAAGCAAAGCACAAAGAATAAAGAAAGACATATTTTTTTTTATTTTATGAGGTCGCCTCATAAAATCAAGAAGAAAACCTTATTAAAAAAATCAATAAGATAACCTCATAAAAACTACAAGATTTCTTCTTGATTTTTTCAAAAAGGTTTTCTCTATGAAATTAATAAGATTTCCTTATAAAAAAAAACATAGAGATTTCTTATTAATTTTGTTCTATTTTATGAGGTATTTATTAGGCACTGTTTTCTCTGTGCATATTTATTTACACAAAAAATACAAAACAAAATATTTTTAATAAAAGAAAATAAAATAAAATAGAATTTTATTTGTCAGTTTAATAAATAACACAACTAAAATAATTGTTTGAGATCAGCGGAAGAAAATTTCTCTCAGTTATTTTTTTAATGAAAAGCAACATTTTAAATTTTTTATTTTAGAGGTGTATCATTTACTATCGATAGTGACTAAAAAATATCGATTGTTTTCAAATATTAGTCGATGGCAGGATTAAAACATCGATAGTCACAAAAAAAATTAACTATCGATAGTGCCATCGATAGCATTCCACCCCTAGTGACAAGTCACCGCCAGAGCTATAACATAACTAAATGATTATCACCATTTCATTTAATGATGTTAATCACAAGTTTTGAAATAGCTCCCCCTATCCGCCACCTGGGGACGCGCTCGATGGGAGACCGTCAACTCCACACGAGTCGGAAGTATTCACCAAAAAATACTGGTAAATTTTTAGAAGGATGTTACGTTTAAAATCCGAAGGGGATCTCATTTTGTCAAAATTCTTCTAAGCTTGATCGGTCTCCCAAGCTTTGTTTCGGAAAATGGCTATACATTTTTGGTGATCAACCAATGATTGATTCATTATCCGTGCTTGTAAGTCTTAGCGGCCGCTATCATACTCGTATTATCTTCTTCTATAGATATAAAATCGTAGTGTGTGTTTGTTCCTAACGCATGATCTCTGGAACTATAAGCGCTGTGGGACAAAAATTTTTAGCACAGGTGCGGGTCAATACCCGGTAGGGTTTTGTTTTGTTTCTGACCCAACAAGTGACCACTGTATGGAGTAATTTGTAGTTGAAAAAAATATAACATAATTGAGGGTAATACAACGTTAGTCGGGCTCAGCTAGTTACTAATAAATTTGTACATGTTTTCGTTCATGCGGCAAGCATTGGAGTCAACAAATTGTCTGCAGTTTGCAATACAGAGAATCCTAAAGCTAGACCCAGGCAAACTGCTAGTGCTGATATTTGGACAACGATGATTGCAAGCTTCATTTACAGCGTGTTGTACAAATTATATTACTTATTGTAGGGTACGTGATGATATACCTAAAATTAACCAAAAATAGCGTGTTGAATTGGATTTTCAAAAAAAATTTATGAGAAGTGGAATACAGTTTACACGAACGATTTCTTTTCGGAAGTGTTTTATTGTTTAAAAAAAAACCACAACAACTGTACAGGCTATTATGGTTCGAGTCTATACTAAACTAATCAAAATGTTTCGAAAAGTACTAAATAATAAAAATAATCGAAACGAACCTTTAAACATGTCTTTTCATGTGCCTTTTCAAAGCTGAAGACTGTGCAAATTTCCATGAACAATAAACACATTCAAATGGTTTTTCTCCGCTGTGGATTCTACAAGAAAAATAATATAAAATGATAAACATTTAATCATGCATAAGATTTTTTTTCCACTAACCTCATGTGATTAATTAAATTTGATTTTTTGCCAAAAATTTTATCACAGTCTGTGCACTTATGTTTACGTATGCTACGATGAACTGTTATCACATGAGTAGTAAGTGATGCACGTGTTGTAAACGATTTTTCACAAAGCGTACAATAAATATCTTTAATTTTTTTATGTGTTGGTTCGTGACGTTTCAGATCTCTTGGAGATTTGAACGTTAATAGACAGTGCTTACATTGGTGTTCTCTTTCAGTGATATGTGTGAATTTGTGTGAATTTAAATTGCTCGATGTTGTAAAAAATGCTGCACATATTTCACATTGAAAACGTTTGCCAGCCCAAAACGAAGATGATTTTCTTAAAATTCCATTCAAGTTGATATCTCTATTATCGCTGTTGGTGTTGTGTGTACGTTGGTGTAATAAAAGTTTATTTGATGTGATAAATTGACGAGAGCAAGTCTAAAAAAAATAATTGAGCGATTAGTTAAACTATGGATACCAATGTGCAGTCACGGACTAAACTCTATATACACTAGAGTTTCTACGCGGGAAAAAAATCCCGGGAATTATTTACGTTTTTGGAATTTGATTTTTAACATTCCTGTTCGTTATTATTTAAAAATAAAATTTTGTAACGATGCATAATATAAGCATGGAGGCAGATGTAATAGAGGTTTCCGGGGTGACTCCAACTACTTCAAGCGTTACGAAATATTTTCAACCTAAAAACTCTTTATAGGAAATAGTATCTAGATTGGCAGATGTAAAGGGTCCGCCAGATAACTTTTTTTTAATGCTATAAAAAAAACTACTGAATATTTTCTCAAATTTCTTTTTTTATTTGAAAGTACAATCCTTCCGGTTAATAATGAAAAATAGTTTCATTCAAATGGCTGCCTCGGCTGGCCATGCAGTAGCCTACACGATCGGTCCAATTTTTAAGCACATTATCGATTGTGTGCAGCTGTATTTCACCAATGGCTTCACGAATATTGTCCTTCAAAGCGTCAATTGTCTCTGGCTTGGCGTAACACTTATCTTTGACGGCACCCCACAAATAATAGTCCAACGGTGTCAAATCGCAGCTCCGAGGTGGCCAAACGACATCAGCTCTGCGGCTGATAATGTGATCTTCAAAAACAGGGCGCAAACCATCGAGTGTAGTTTCTGACTAATTATCTGTCAAATCAGACATGAGCTAAGTGTTACCATTCACGAAATAAGCACTAGTTGAAAGAAAAAAACGTTAGATGGCGGACCCTTTAGATGGAATTTCCATCCATGCTTTAACTCAAAGCATATGAGATTATTTGAAATTTCATTTCTGTATTCAATAACAAAAATTAAAAATTTTAAAAACCCCCCGACTTTTTTCAGAAAAGATGTTATATCTTCTAAACGGCTGGACCGATTTTCTTCAAACATAGCTAAGAACCCTCTCGATCAAGTCATCTTTCAAACAGAAAAAACTAAATGAAAATCGGTCCAGCCGTTTAGCCTGCACGTGGACACGGACAGACACACAGATACACAGACACACACTACAAACTTATAACACCCCTTTTTTAGTCGGGGGTTAAAAATAAGTTCATCAGGAAAAATCTAGTCTTCTATATCTTGTCTAATAAATTTAAAGCTGGCAGCATTGAGTTGTATGTTTTTAATTTTAATTTATTAGTTAATTTATTATTAAGCAAAGCTAATTTTAAAATGTTCACATGTTCGTACTATAGCATTGCACAGATGCATCTGTTTGCACCAGTTTTGCGTGTTTTTTTGGTTCTTGTATGAAAAAATATGTTATTTAGCGTTTCTTTTACTAGTTGTAAATGTTGATTTTTAAAGCAGTTATTATATGGTTGTGCAATGACCAAATGAGAAAAACACGTTTGTGTGTATTTGTTTTTCTATAACAAATAAGATACATAAAACTGGGGTCAAATCGTTACATCCGTGAACGTGTTTTTACGTGACGAGTTGTACGTTCACGGATGTAACGATTTGACCCCTGGTTTTAACATAAGTACCACATGGTGTGTTGAAAAAAAAAATCCATGTTTGATGAATGAATGAATGAAAGTAAAATTTCACATACACATGTAAAAAATGATACATGTACATGAAACACATGCAAGTGTAATTACTCTCAGAGCAATATTGTCTCTCTCTCTCTGTATACTTGGCTGCGCCACAAAATAACATTGTTTCAACAATGGTTTTTTTCATATGTTTGTATTACAATATGTATTTTTGGGCAAAAACAGATCAAACAGTTGCTCAGCAGCAATACAATAAGCAATTGTTATTTGTTTTCAATTGTATTTTAATTTGGAAACGCACGCACACACAATAACTCTTATACTAGTTCTGTCGCTCACACTACAATTATATGGTACATACCATGGTATATTTGTTTTGGCTATACAAACGAGTATACAAATACAACCCTATAGTTCGTACTAGTGCTGCGATACTATCGATAGTTTTAAAATATCGAAAATATCGATAGGAAAATATATCGATATCGATATTATGCAGTTTCGAAAACCTGAGGTATTACATGATATAAATATAGAAGGTACTTCCATTCTCTCAATTTTTCTTGACATTCACAATCTGACAAGTATAAGTATTGTAAAGTTTCCGGTAAAATCGTGCTACCGTATTAATTTAATATTTCCCCCTCGGTTTCCTGTTTGAAAATTTTATTCAAAAATTAATTCAAAATTGTTTTTATTAAATACAGAATGTATAAATTAGACAATTAATGCCCAAATTCTGTTCGACGATTGTATCGTCTTGTCTATGGACGAAAAAAAGAAGCAGAGTCTTTAAAACAATTATTAGTTATTGTCTATGCTAGCAGGTTCGTGTATTTGCTTTATGATTTTGTTCCAAACATTATATCCAACACATATTTTTTCCTTTATTTTTTAAACTTTTGTATAATAATTTTATTTTATTTTTATGTTTTAAAAACATGGCAATAATATTTTAATTTTTCATTATCAAAGACAGCAACCATTTTGAAGAAAATAATTTAGACAATTCAAAAACAAGAAAATTATTTTAAAACAAAAAAAAAAAAAAAAACGTCATAAATCTTCGTACTTAATTAGGCCATAAGCAAAAAAAAAGGGTGCAGCATATTTTAAATTCCCTGCATTTCCTGGTGTTCGCCAACAGTGGGTAAGAGCCTATAAGATCTGTGAAATAGACTTGCTAAATGATCTGACCGATTATTACACCAATTTTTTTAGAAAGGGATGTTACAATCAACAAGAAACATATTATGCAAATTAAACAGAATGCAATAAATTAAATTACTAAAATTACTTTTTTTAGATTTTGAACAGAGAGGTTGTATTTAATGAAACATTTCTTTGGACAAATAATGAAAAACGAACTAAGAGTCATTTCATTCATCATTTTAAGTCAAAATGTGAATCAATTATTTAAAAAACATAAAACTCATATTCGTACATTAAATTTAATTTAAGAAATCAGATTAAAAACTAATGCAATTAATTATAAAAGAAAAAATAATCCGTCGCAACAAGTTTTCATAATTTTTTGCAGTAATATGAACTTTGTTTCTTATCTAGAGAATTCTGTTATTTTCGATAAAATTAATGACTGGATTATCCTTTTGATTATTTGATCCACTATGTATAAAATCATCGTACATTAAATTTAATTTAAGAAATCAGATTAAAAACTAATGCAATTAATTATAAAAGAAAAAATAATCCGTCGCAACAAGTTTTCATAATTTTTTGCAGTAATATGAACTTTGTTTCTTATCTAGAGAATTCTGTTATTTTCGATAAAATTAATGACTGGATTATCCTTTTGATTATTTGATCCACTATGTATAAAATCATACAAGAATGGTGTTTTTGTAACAAAAGATTTTCTTTTTTAAACGTTGAGGGTACGCATATAAACTTTGCATACCGTATATATTTTCTAATGGATTTCCAATTCACCAGTGATAAAATCCAAGCTTTTTTTTCTTTTTTTTTTTCTTTATTTCTCTCAAAAAACAAACTTCAAAAATACTTATTTTTAAAAACAAAGAGAGAATGGAAGTACCTTCTATATTTATATCATGAGGTATTATTAAATTTTTTTAACTGACAGAAAAGTCTAATTTAATTTTTCTTCTCTTCTTTAGAAACTCACATTAATTAATAAAAAATATTTCATTCAATAAAAGAAATGCCTGCCTAAAAATTATTTCTGATTAAAATTCACTACAGTTCAATTAAAGTCTAAAAATGTCTCACTTAATTCATCATGGGCACGCGACAAAAATATGTTTACTTGGCAATCACTGTTCACTTGACAATCACAAATGTTGGAAAACCAAATCAACTGTAGAAAGCAAAAACAAAGTAACATAATATCCACTACTATAATATTTACATGTAAATATGTACCGACGGTACATCGAATAAGTAAAAATAATTAATGTGATGATCGTAAAAGATAAGCAAGAATAGTTAACCATACGTAGGTAGAGTAATATAACTTCGTGTTAACCTAAATGGAAAAATGAAAAAATGGAAAAACAGGGGAAATAAATAGTGATACTTACATATGTATTTACCAAAGGTAAATCAATAATTGTACACAACAATCATTTCTCACAATCCTTTTCATTAGAATTTACGTTAAATAGCTGATGTTAATAACAATCTCTACCCAAGTAGATAGACTAGGGTGTTGATTAAGTGCGTTGCTGCACAGAAAAATATCGGTATTTCCCCCAGTTTAAAAGTCTAATTTAATTTTTCTTTAGAAACTCACATTAATTAATCACCCTTATTCCAGTTGGCGACATCGACGTCACTTTAACACAATACCAAAAAACTGGGGCTTGTGTACCCGTTTTCGAAAACAACTGACTCCTGTTGGCAGGTTTATGCCATTTTATAGACGTAAGGGAACCGAAATAGATTGTCAGTAGCAAAAAGTTGTTCTCGAGAGCGAGTAAACAAGCCCCAATTTTTTGGTATTGTGTTAAAATGACGTTGATGTCGCCAACTGGAATAAGGGTGAATAAAAAATATTTCATTCAATAAAAGAATTGAAATTACTGACTAAAATTATTTCTGATTAAAAATTCACTATAGTTCAATTAAAATCTAAAAATGTCTCACCTGACAGCAAAATTTTTCAAAAACTGGCACCTAAAATAACGTTTGTAGATACATACATATGTATATACTAAAATCAACATAAGACTATATACTTTCAATAAAGGGATAAAAAAACTAACTGTAACCTGATAAAAATTTAGTTATATATTTCTTTCTCCGGTACAAACGTTCAGTCCATAGTAATATCGATAGTATCGATAGTGAAATCTGAACTATCGATATATATCGATAGTAGAAAATATCGGTAGTATCCCAGCACTAGTTCGTACACACCTGTATATATTTTGCTACAATTTCTTTCATTAATTCGGCGGGTAAAAATAATTTTGTAAATACCATTATTTTTATTTATTTAAAAATTTTATTTTGCTAAAACTATTCTTTGAAACTTCTACAGAAAATTTGCGAAAATTTTATTAAATACATTGTTCACGTGACAAGGTTGGAATTAATAAAAGTGCTGCCAAATGAACAATAATCTGTGAATTGCTTTTAAATTTTGACAATTTATTTTTTAACCCCCGACTAAAAAAGGGGTGTTATAAGTTTGTAGTGTGTGTCTGTGTATCTGTGTGTCTGTCCGTGTCCACGTACAGGCCAAACGGCTGGACCGATTTTCATTTAGTTTTTTCTGTTTGAAATATGACTTGATCGAGACGGTTCTTAGCTATGCTTGAAGAAAATCTGAAAAAAGTCGGGGGTTTTTAAAATTTTTAATTTTTGTTATTGATAAAAATAATAAGGACATTTTTAATTTACTGCAATTTAAATGTTTTCTGTGAGAATTTTTACAAAAAAGAGTAAAAAGTCCCAACAAAATTAAAAAAGTTGCAAAAGTCGGTGATAAAAAAAGTCTCACCCAAATGCACACACCGCTAAAAAAGGGTCAAATTGCGACTTTAGTTGATGAACGGTAAACCTGCACAACACCTCCACTACGATAACTTCGGAATTTATTTAAAGCAGCAGTCAGACAAATAGAAAACTTTTCGAACATGTCGAGAGCTGAAGCTCTTCGGTTTTTATAGCTATACGTTTATTGCGTTAACTTCTACCGTGACTCTTGAATTTTCAGAAGCAGGAGTATGAGCAGAAGCAAGGCATATCAAACAGGTACACGTATCAGGCATATTGCTCATCCGCTGATTTTTATACCCTTTACCAAAAAATGGTAAAAGGGTATATATAGGTTTGTCATTCCGTTTGTAATTTCTAGAATATTAATAAGCGAGCTATAAAGTATATACATTCTGGATCGTTATGTATAGGGAATACGAATAAGCGATGTCCGTCTGTCTGTAGGTGAAATCGGTTTCCCGAAGCTCCCAGAAAAGCTAGAGACTTCGTTCTTGGACTGGTGGATCAGAAATTGTCGAAATAAGATTGGTATTGAAAATCAGCAAAATCGAGCAGACGGTTTCAGAGCTGGGAGACTTAAACTTCATTTTGCCATACAAAATAACTACCGAAAACTAGTTTTTAATAATTTTTTATTAAATAAACTTATTTTATACTTCAGTATGAATAAAATTGGTATTTCTAACTGAAAAAAAATTAGAAAAAAATTAAAAAAATTAAAAATACGTTTCCAGGGTTGGAAAACCTTAACTTTTTTTGTTATGCAAAAGTAACTTACTAAAACAAATTTTTCCTTTTTTTCTATAAACTAAACATATGTAATGCTCTTAAAAGAAGGAGATTGATGTAAGAAATCAGAAAAACAAAAAGGATGATTCCAGGGTTGGAAAACCTACGATTTTTGTGATATATACAATTAACTACCGTAAACTAATTTTTTAATTATTTTTATTAAATAAACTTATTTTATACTTCACCATGAATAAAATTGGTATTTCAAATAAAAAATTAAACTTCAAAAAATTAATAAGATGTTTCCAGGGTTGGAAAACTTTAACTTTTTTTCTTTTACAAAAGTAACTTACTAAAGCAAATTTTTCCTTTTTTTCTATGAATTAAACATATCTAATGTTTTTAAAAGAAAGAAATTGATGTTAGAAATCAGAAAAATCAAAAAGGATGATTCCAGGGTTGGGAAACTGAAACTTTTTGTGATATAAAAAATTAACTACCGAAAATTAATTTTTATTATTTTTATTAAATAAACTTATTTTATACTTTAGTACGAATAAAATTGGTATTTCAAATTAAAGATTAACCTTCTAGAATTAAAAAGATGTTTCCAGGGTTGGAAAACTTTAACTTTTTTTATACAAAAGTAACTTACTAAAACAAATTTTTTCTTTTTTACTATAAATTAAACATATCTTATATTCTTAAAAAAAAATGGTGTAAGAAATAAAAAAAAACCAAAAAGGAGGATTCTTTGTGATATAAAAAATTAACTACCGAAAACTAATTTTTATCTATTTTTATTAAATAAAATAATTTTATGCTTGATAACGAATAAAATTGGTATTTCAAATAAAAAAAAAACAATTAAAAAAATTAAAAAGACGATTCCAGTGTTGGAAAACTTTAACTTTTTCTACAAAAGTAAGTTACTAAAACAAATTTTTCCTTTTTTTCTATAAATTAAACATTTCTTAAATTCTTAAAAGAAAGATATTGGTCTAAGAAATCAGAAAAATCAAAAAAGATGAGTTCAGGGTTGGTACACTTACACTTTTTTGATATATAAAAGTAACTAAGTCTAATTAATTTTTATCTTTTCCTTTATAAATTATATATATTTTACGTTTTGGAAAGAAAAGTTTGGTATAGAAAATTATAAAAATAAAAGCCACAGCTCCAGAGCTGGAAACTATGATTTTTTTTCTAGACATTAAAGTAACTAATTAAAACATTTTTTTTTTTAATTTCCTTTTTTTCACTTAACACACTTTCTATATTTTTTTAAGAACTACTAGATTGGTATAAGTAATCAGAAAAATCTAAAATTATGATTCTAGGGTTTGAAAATTATTTTTTTTTTCTTTGTGTTTTTAATATTGTCAAAATCCACAACATATCTACATACATACATACATATGTACATACATATGCATGTAGATGTAAAATTATTGAATTAAAAAGGCCTACATAACTAGTTCATTGAACTAAAAAGAGCGATTGAACTAAGTGAACGAACTAGTTCATTTATAAATAATGAACTAAAATGACCGGTCACTGAAATAAACTAAATGGCACAAGTCTACATGACAGAAATAATAAAATTAAGATAAGAGCTAGCACTTCTATTAGCTTCATTTTCAGATGTAACATGAATCAATATGTGCTATATTAACAAAAATATTTGAGGTACAAATAGGGTTGCCAGTTTTGAAATCGTAGAAATCAGTACATGAGAGAAAAAAAATCAGTACAATTGAAAAAAAATCAGTACATTAATTTTTTCAATATAAAAGCCTTTAACTAGGGATGTAACTAATACCAGTTTAGCGCATGCGAATGCGAATACTACATTTTAATTTTTGCGAAAGCGAATGCAAATATTACAATACGTTAAAAATCACATGAAAATAAATTTATATAAGAACATGAAGTTGTATTACATGCATGGATGTACTACATATAGCATTTTATTTAAACTGAAACTTGCATTGAGCAAATATGTATTAATTTATTAGAAACATGATTTCATAAAACAGAAAGATACATACATATGTTTGTAAAGGGTGTTTTTTATTGAGGTATAGAACTTGAAGTTGGCATCACTTTTTTAACTGGCGGCCATTTTGTCAGCTGTCAAGTGATTAATATTTAGTTTGGTTTGCCATTTCATCATGAACAGGTTGACAAAAGAATAACGCTTGCAAATCGTGCAAATTTATTTCGAAAATAATGGTTCAGTTCGCGAAGTTTATCGCAAGCTCCGTCCATTTTATGGTCGACATAATCGTCCATCAGAGCAATTAATTCGGTTAACCATGGATCGTTTTCGCACTACGTTTACTCTATGTGATAATACGCATCCGCAGAGACGTCGAACAGTGCGCACCGAAGAAACAATTGCCGCTGTAGAGCAAAGTGTTGAAGAGGACCCGAATGAATCGATTCGCCACCGTGCACAGCAATTGGAGCCGACTAACCGACTATTTTGTTCCCGAATTGGATGGCATGAATGTGGATGAGTAGTGGTTCCAACAAGACGGCGCTACATGCCACACAGCGCACGTCACAATCGATTTATTGAAGTAAACATTCGATGAGCGCATAATTTCGCGGAATGGACCTGTCAATTGGCCACCAAGATCGTGTGATTTGACACCATTGGATTATTTTCTTTGGGGATATGTGAAGTCGCTCGTCTACGCCAACAAACCAGAAACGTTAGGGGACTTGGAAGCCAACATTCGTGGCGTTATTGCCAACATACGGCCCCATATGCTCGAAAAAGTGGTTGAAAATTGGACCTGTAGAATTGGCTTTATTCGAGCCAACCGCGGCGGCCACATGCCCGAAATCATATTTAAACATTAATGGCATAAAATTATCCTTCCAATAAAGCCAAATTGATGGACATTAAAACGATTTTCTTGTTTTTTATTTCAATTCGAAGTTCTATACCTCTGAAAAAAACACCCTATACATAAAAGTAAGTATGTGCTTGAGTATGTATCTCTATACTACATAAACGCACTTTGGTAAAGGGTATATGAGATTCGGCACAGCCGAATATTGCACTCTTACTTGTTTGTTTACAAGTTTATAACGAAGAATTCGTTTGACAATTACTTTTATGCCTTGTTTGATGCATACAAATTTTTGAAAATTACTTTGTAAAGCTATGTGAGAAGCACAGAGTTGCCACAGAGTTTTTCCTAATGCATGTACCTTAGAGTGGTTCGATTTTCGACTTTTTTCGAATTCAATGCTCTACCACACCAAAACCTCTGGAGGACATATAATAGAGCCCAAAAAACCATAGAAACAGTAATATTAGCGAAATTTCACTTTTCGCCAGAGCCTCAAAGTTTTTCAAAAATTTCCAAAAATAGGCAAAATTTCAATGATTTTAATGTCACGTTTTCTGAATGGGCAAGCGATATACAATATTAAAACAAGTATAAAACTACATAAAATTCATATTTCAAACAAAATAAATCTTTATTTTAGTCGAAACCTGCCGACAAGCCATAAAAATTCTTTACAAGAAAGTGGTAAAAAAAAAGATGATTTTCAGTGAAAAATTTTATTAATATAATAATTAATATATGAAAAAAGGAACTTATGCAGAAAACACATTAAAAAAGCAATGTGAGTCCGATCACAGAGGAGATGTGTAAACATCTAGTAATGAAAATTTTTTTTAAGTTGGAAGTACTTATGCTTTTAGTATCTTTTTTTAAATTAATTAATTAAAAGTATCAAAACTTTCAATATTGTAAATACATATGAATTTGTTGGTTTTTGTTTGTTTTATTAAACTTATTTGGTTAGTAAATGGGCACACTGCAGTATATGTATATGTACTGCATTCAAAATTGCAGTAAGCAGTAAATTTACTGGTTACTAAAAAAATTCAGTAAATTTTTACTGCTAATGAGATTTAATTTGCATTACCAGTAAAATCGTAGGGCCGTAATCATAATAAAATTGTAGCAAGTGGCAAAGTTTTTTCATTAAAATTTTGAAACTTTTGTATGAAAACCATTTAGCCACTTGGTAGAATTTCATTATGAATACGGGCATTACTGATTACTGAAAATTCAATGCACCTTATCATATAATAAATCATTTAGGCACTTTATAAAAATTGTAGAAAAAAATTTTAGTAATCAGTAAAAATTTACTGGTTAAAATTTTTTTTATTATTTTTACTGAAATTTTAGTGGTACTGCTCATCTATAGCAAATGTATTTACTTTTACTTTTTAATTCCTGTTGTTCATCGTTTAGTTGTTGCTCTTCTTGTTGTTGTGTACGCATTGCAATTAAAATAAATTCAGTAAAGTGCGACTTTGACTCGCGCACATTCGGTTTTGATTTTTTATTTTTTTTTATTTAGCTTTCTTCCTTTTTTAAGTTTTTTCAGTTTAAATGATTTTTTTCAGTTTTATCGCTTTTTTCTTGTTTTGGCGTTTTTTTTCTCTTTTTGCGTTTTTTTAGTGTTCGCAATTTTTGTTCATTTTGGCGATTTTTTCATTTTGGCGATTTTTTTCTGTTTTTGGGGTTTTTTTCATTTTGGCGATTTTTTCTGTTTTTGGGGTTTTTTATTTAGGCGATTTTTTCATATTGGCGATTTTTTTGTTGAAGGATTTTTTTCATTTTGGCGATTTTTCCGGTTTTTCGCGATTTATTTTAGACCCAGAGATTTTTTTAATTTGGTGCTTTTTTCGATTTTGCGATTTTTTTTTTGTTTTTGGCGATTTTTTTATATTTGGCGATTTTATATTTTTTTTTGATTTTTTAGTTTTACCGTTTTTGAAAATTTCAAGAGTTTTGCTCTTACGGTCTAGATACATCAAGTTGTCAAAATTACAAAGTAAAAATTGCATTAACTAATGAAACACCCTTTAATTTAAACTTTTTAAATTTAGTGTTAATTGTTGTAGTCTGTATAAAAATACACTAACTTTACAAATTTCAAGTGTATATATGTACATACAATTGTATGTATATTACATGGGATTTTAACATTTTTCGTTGCTCGTTTTGGAACACCCTTTAGTTTTTAACTCTCATGTATTTGTTGTTGTAGGGGCCAAATGTCTACATATTGTGTCCAAATTTCAAGTCCGTAGCTCTTACGGTTCATTTTCACCTTTGGTGTACGGAAATATACAGAAAAATAACCGGCGGCGGCGCACCGTCGGCTTCGAGCCGGTCGACTTGTTTCTCTGCTTGGTATTGCTTCTTTCAAACACTAATACAGTCATACATAGCTCACACAGATTTGACAATGCAAAGCAAAAGCAAAGAAATCTCAGCAAAGAAATCTCAGCAAAGAATCAAAGCTAAAAAATTTTTACCCCCTAGCGTATAGATCTTTACACATCAATAACACAGGCAATAATTCATTCATTCGTTCAGCATATTGCCAGCAAGTAGGGATTTTGTTTGTCATTTCTAATAAATACATACATACATGAATTAGTAAAGTGAAACACTTACGTATGGATCTTAAAGTGTGACAAATCTTTAACTGATGGCAGAAAATCTTCCCCAGGGTCAAACAAAAATTTCCATAATTGGCACCTTTCACATAAAATTGTTTAATTTTCACATTTTCTATTTTAATACAATATGGAGATTTATATTCACCCTTATTCTATTTGGCGACGGCAACATAACACGACGTCGTTTTTAAATTTTTTTGACAAATCGGTATTCCCGTAGATAGTATTGCCATTTATCGATGACTGTCAGCATATTTTTGGTATTCTGTAAGAAAAATTGATGTTGATGTTGCCGTTCATTTTGTCGTCAGTGATTTTGATGTCGTGTTCTGTTGTGTGCATGCCTCAACGAATTTGAAAAATAATTAAAATATGTAAAAAAGTTAAATATAAGAAATACCAAAGTATATATAAAAATGTACATATTTATTTGAAAAAAAAAATCATAAAAAACGTGAACAATATAATATGGACAAAATTATAATTACCAACCCCAAGCAATTTGAAAAGCTTGTGAAAGAGTTGAAAAAAGTCCTTCTTTTGCTAAAGGATTCCGCAGGGGTAGTGTTCCTAATTATTTCAATGTACAATGGGAAAGTGTTGCGACTGCACTAAATTCCCTCGGTCCATCAATTAGAACTAGTGGTGCATTGGAAAATGTAAGATAAATAGTGTGTTGGGAAAGTGTACTGTGTGATAAAAATTATTTTTCCAGATCTGGCGGGACTTGATGATTAATTTAAAAAAAGATTGCAAACAGTGGTGAGTGTGAAGCAACTGCAGTATATAAATAATTAGCACTGAGCCCCTTTGGAAAAAGCTCCAATCTCCAATAAGCGTTGATCTGATCCCTTTTCTTTCAAAAATTAGGCTCTATTGTATCCAATACATGCCTAAATGATGTTTTTTCTGCCGAAAATAACTATAAAATAATAAAAGGATGAACATTACTCATTATTTTCCAAAAACATGACAGAATTTATCACTTACTTTTCCTTGGGTAACTGGCAAATGCATGACTTTTGTCTGAGAAATCTTATTTTCACTATTAAATTTTATTTTCATCGACCCAATAAAATTAAAAACATTTTATTTTAATTTATTTACAAAGCTTTTACTTATTCAAAAACACTTTTACTAAAAATAGCAAACAAAATGAATCAGCTGACTCAAATATTGGATATGTGTATTGTATTTATCGATAAACAGGCAACGTCGTCATAACAATGTTAGGGAATACAAAGTTAGCATTGATGTTGTGTTATATTGATGTTGTTTCAAAATTGACGACCATATGCCGACGCCAAATAGAATAAGGGTGATTATTTTCTTTTGTATATTCTTTTTGTGCAATTTTTCTTATTATTGTTCAGTGAGGTTAAATTATCTTTTAATTTGATTTCTTAAACTAATTTTCATAAACACTTAAATTTTGCTCGACGTCACTTTTATATTCAATAAACCAATAAAACATTAAGAAGTTGCCTGTTTTTACCTGAAAATGTCTTCTGTGCATTAAAAACAATATTAATAGACGCTCCGTTGACAATGTCACCAAAATAGTAGACAAAAGTGGTGGCTTGGGGGCACTTAACCCCACGTTTCCATCAGGGTATGTACATATGTATATATCTGTATCTCAAAAACAATTGCTAAAAACTATTACCAAATTGTAAAGTGTGCACAATTGTATGTATAAAAATAATATTTACATGTTTAGGTGTGTACCCAGGTAACATTTTCATTCGCAGAAGAATCTATTGGGAATCGTAAGCAGCGCATTTTTAAACGCAGACAATCGAATATTTTAACGATTCATATACAAGAGCCACGGAAGCCGCTTAGATTAATCGTAGATGCAAAAATTTGAGATTTATTTAGAGCTTATCTTACAAATCTTTTATGAAGAACATTAACATGCCTATTCACAGAAGGTATTGTGACTAAAAAATAGTCATAACTTTAACATTGTGACTAAATACTAAAATTTCCGATTCTCAAAACAAAATTCTAGCAACATAAAATTTTAAAATTAAGACTAGGAAAGTAGACAATCATAGGAATTTTGGCAGGCATTTTAAACTAAAATAAATATAAAATATTTAAAAAAGAGAAACTAATTTAGAAATGGCAGAAGGGATGTGCATAATATGTACCTTTTTTGTATAACCCATTTTGGGAGTCATGTACAATTTCCACAAACAATCGAAGAGCAAGCTGTGCTCCTAGATTTTACCCTTATATTTATATTTATACTAGCATTTTCCCGCGACTTTGTTTGCACTTGGAAAGAAACTGAGTAGGCTTTAAACTGTATTTAGGCCAATCTTATCTAAACCAGACAAATACCAACAGAGAAAATTCTCGCGAATTATTCTGTTCCGCACTACTTTCTAAATTTTTTCTTTCATATCATTCTTCTCCAGTCAATAATAAACAAAACAAAATAAATTCAGTGAAGTGCGAATTTGACCCGCGCAATAAAGGTACGGACACTAGATATGTAATTCAATACGAACCTTAGCCTATATAATAAATAGTTTTGGATTTTTATCGTTTTTGTGTTTTTTCGGTTTTGAGCGCATTTTAGTTTTGGCGTTTTTAAAATTTTTTGCCGCTTTTTTAGTTTTGGGGCTTTTTTTTTTGTTTTTTTCAATTTGGGATTTTTTTCATTTAGGCGATTTTTTTAAGCGATTTTTTTTCATTTGGGCGATTTTTTTAGTTTTGGCGCCTTTTTCGTGTTTTGGCTTTTTTCGGGTTTTGGTGTTTTTTTTTCGGGTTTTGACGTTTTTTTCAATTTGGCGATTTTTTTCATTTTGACAATTTTTTTTTTCATTTGGGCGCTTTTTTTCGCGTTTTGGCGATTTTTATTCGGTTTTTGGCTTTTTTTAATTTCGGCGATTTTTCCATTTTGTCGATTTTTTCGGTTTTGCCGATTTATTTTAGTGTTAGAAATTTTTTTAATTTGGTGTTTTTTTCGTTTTAGCGATTTTTTTGGTTTTTGGCGTTTTTTTTTTGTTTTGGCGTTTTTGAAAATTTGAAGAGTTTGCCTCTTACGGTTTCCAAGATATAACAAGTTTTCAAAATTACATAGTCAAATTTGTATTAACTGATGGACCACCCTTTAATTTAAACTTTTTAAAATTTTAGTGTTAATTGTTGTACTCTATATAAAAATACACCAATTTTACAAATTTCAAGTGTCAATACACATACATATGTACATACATACAATTGTATGTATATTACATTGGATTTTAACATATTTCGTTGCTCGTTTTGGAACACCCTTTAATTTTGAATTCTCATGTATTTGTTGTTGTAGAGGCCAAGGATCTACGTACTCTGTCCAAATTTCAGGTCCGTAGCTCTTACTGATCCTGAGAAAATAGGGTGTGACGGACAGCGTAGCGAAAAAATTAGGGTTAATTTTCACCTTTGGTGTACGGAACCCTAAAAAGGATAGATGATCCAGGCGTTCACGCGTGCTGCCGTGACTAAGGGAAATAGGGATTCATTCTTTGCAGATAATGCGACTAGTCCATACATGCATGTAAGGACTAGTCCAAAGAGGAGGAGTACTCCAGAACTACTCCAAATATATGAAATAAGATGGCCGATTTAACATTGCTATGTCCTAGGGTTGAAACACATGGTCAAACTTTGCATTACATCGGGCTAACCCTAAAATTACCGCATATGGAATAGTTATAGACTAAACCAACACTTATCGTGCAGCATTGAATGCTTGTGTGAAAACGCAATTTTCCATGACTGCATTACATGGGACCATGATGTCACTAGTCTATTTCATATATATTGGACCACGTACTCCAATACTTTTTGCAGGGTTTTTATATTTTTTGCAGGGTTTTTATATTTTTTATTTCACTTCATTCAATATTCAAATGTCATAATTTTTAAAATCATAATTTTCATTAACATAGAATGTTAATGACATGTTACGAGAATACAAAATTAAGACCGAGTCACAAGAGTAAATATAGAACTCTGTCATAACAAATGTTGTGACTGACTTAAGACTTTTTCTGTGAATAGGCATGTAATAATCGTATGAGGCTACTAAATGTTAATCTTATATGAGCCATTACGAGAGTTGTAAAGGGATCATTCGACAACAATCTCAGAAATCGTACAATGCTCAAGTTATATACGCAAAAAAAACTTAATTTTTTAGTACTTATTAATATAAAACTTTTCTTCATTTGTTGATTAAAGCCTATTTTATGTATATAGATGCAACAGCCTATGTACATGGAACATTTATGACTAATATGTTGAATTTTGCTTTTTTAAACGTCTATCGATTCTATCTTTGGCGTGCACAAAATGGTGTTTATTTTTTATTTTTATTTAATAAATATTTAATGAAAATACCAAATATATTAAATGTATGCTTTAGTTTAATATATCCTTCATTCTTATAAAAAAATATAAAGAAAACACTTGAAGCAACCGGCAGGATTCTTATTCCAACTTAAACTTAAATGAAAGCATCAGCGAAGAAATGAAGAAAAAATAACTATCTATAACAGTAACCATAAAAATAAAAAGTACAAACATATTTTAAATAAATGAATCGTCGATTAAAAATTGCAAAATTTATAAGAAGTTAAACACTAATAAGTGTACAATATCACTCTCCAAATGAATATCAGGAGATTCCTTTAGTAGTTGTATATTAAACACCATCGTCTATTAAAGAGCTCTTGGTTATCTGGGTTCACACTATATATGTACACACACATACTAATTAGTGTATGAATGCACATATCGTTACCTTAATATAGAAGGGCCTTAACTCATTATTTTATATCCAGATTTTTGCATTTTTCGATACATTAGATGTTCTTCTATCCAAATATACAAAAAATTAGATTTCCAAAAAATATAATGAGTTAGGGCCTTTCTATATTAAGGTAACGATATGTATGTGCATACCTGCAATAAAGAGAAACGGGAACGAACTCACCTAATCAACAATTGTGAAGAACGGCGTTACCGTTGTGAATAAAATAAATTAAATAAATCTGACATTTTTACACTTTGTTAACTTCCCGATAGTTACTGATTTTAACTAAATTTTCGAAAATCGAGTTTACATATATTTCGACATGTTCAGGGGGTCGATTCCGACTATTTTCGTGATAATGTGTATGTGCGTGCGTGTGTGTGTACCCAGGAAAGTAATGATCATTAAAAATTTAATATTGTTTTTATCATTTCTTAAGCACTTGTTTCTTCGAGGGCATTCTTAATGCCACCGTATATCTTAATAAAGCTTTAGTTTTTGAACTCATGAACAGCGCATGCATGCGACATTGCTAAATAATCACTTATAAAATATTGCATTAAAGAAAGCGTATAAGTTAAAACAAGTTTTAGCTCATAAAAAATATGTGAGAAATGGCTCAGTTTCGGAGAACATATCTTCAAGTCCGAAGAGTGCGGGTTCGTATCTTAAATATTTTTTTTAATTTTCATATTTTTTTAATTTTGCGCATGCATGCAAAATGTCTTATAATAATCATCGAGTTTCCAAGAGTCATAACAACTCGTTTGAATGGCGAGTAGTTTATTTAAATGTTAACCTCCAATTGATCGCATGCTATGTTTTTTTCTCTGGGTAGTATGTAAACAACTCATAACTTAAGAAAGTGTCAACAGATCGAAAGAAAATTGGCCGCATTCGACAGATATTGAACTTAGATGTTGTAAGATAATGAATCTATTATATTCGGTATTTTCGAAAAACTTTTAAACTACTTAACCGATCAAGTTCAAAATCTAATCAGCTCTTAACGTACAAAAGCCAAGTTGACTAAAATCAGGTGATTCGTTCTAGAGATATCGTTGACGAAAAATTTCGAGAGTCGTTTTTTTTTCTAATAACTTCAAAAGTCTTCGTCAAATCGATTTTCACTGATTTTTATAGACTTAAAAAGTGTATCGGATACCTCAAATTTGACCAAAATCTGTAGCTTATCGGGAAGTTCACAATGGCAAGGCGATTCCCTATTTTTTTTTTAATATGATTTACAAGTAGATTACATACAAAACCTAATTTTGTGTGTAATAGTACTTCACGTTCCTTGTTAAACTTTAAATGGTTATATTTCCTAAAAAAGGAAGGAACTGTCAAATCGCTGCAGTAAAAAAACATAGCTTTAGATAACGAGCTGAAAAAGCGTGATAGAATCAGGGGGTCTACTGTGTGAATTCGAAAGCATTTTCTTTCGTTTCGAATTACAGAGTAGACCCCAGCTCGTTATCGAAAGCGACGATTAAACCCCAGCATTCATTGGTTTTTTCTTAGGGGCCATTCACATATTACGTAACGCTCCAGGGGGTGCAAGGATTTGTTACGGTTTGGAAAATTTATGCTGAAATTTTTGTAAAAAAGCGTTACTAAGGAGGGGCCCCTGTGAATGATCCCTTATTGCCTGTTTCACGATGTCGAAAGAAAACTTTCGATTGAAAATTGTATTGAAAACAACAATAATATATTTAAACAAAATTTATTTTTGTTTTTAATAAAGGTATTCACATCAGTTTTTTTTCTTGTTGGAAAAATGTAATTTTTTTCCTGTGTTTGTTGTAAAAAAATTACATTTTTCCAACAAGAAAAAAAAAACTGATGTGAATACCTTTAATATAACCTTTAATTTTTATTTTTTCGAACACTTCTGGCAAACAAGTGATTTAATACTAATCATAACAGTTCTTCGATACTCTAATGGAACAATCACCCTTCCTTATTCCAGTTGTCGACATCGACGTCACTTTAAAACAATTCCAAAAAATTGGTGCTTGTGTACACGCAGTCGAAAACAACTGACTCCTGTTGACAGTTTTATAATATTTTCTAGACCATAGGGAACGGAAATTGATTGTCAGTAACAATTTTTTGGTATTGTGTTAAAGTGACGTCGATGACGACAACTGGAACAAGGGTGAATAAGTAGATGGTCAATCTTTCCGAAGAAAAAATCTACTAATTGCTTTGAAAACTTTTTTTTGGGAGTTTCCCTTCTTTAAAACATCAATTATATATGGACAATCTCTACGGTGTCATAATGCGTACATAATAACTATTCAGCGATCAAAAATAATTTATTAAAAAACAACAATATCTGTTGGATATATTTTATAAGTAATTTTATTTTGTATAAAATTAATGTAATTAACAAGAAGTATTTTTACGAACATATTTCAATTCGATTTCATTTGCGTTGTACTTCTCTTTGATATAATGATATCGTATGTCTATGTGTTTACTTCTCTTCAGAGTCATACTATTTTTTGTTAAAAATTGGGCACCTTGATTGTCACAGCATAATGTAGTTGGTTTCTTTATAAAATCTTCTAATCCAGTTTCATTTAAAAGGCTTCGATAAAAACTGATTTCTTTTACGGCTTGACACATTGCAATGTATTCAGCTTCCATCGAACTCAAGGCGACAATACTTCGTTTTTTCGACTCCCACGAAATTGGTCCATTTGCGGAAAATAGAACATATCCGCTGTATGATTTTCGATCGTTCACATTTGATCCCCAATCTGCATCGGAATAACAAATTAAATCATTTTTATCTTTTGTATATATAAGAGAAAAATCTTTATATTTTAAATATCTTAAGACGTGTTTTACAGCCACAAAGTGTTCTTTGTGCGGATGAGAACTGAACTGTGCTAAACTTGAAACTGTATGGGCAATATCAGGTCTTGAAATAGTTGATAAATACATCAGACTTCCAATTATTGACTGATATTTCTTTATATCGGCCATTTCACTGCAGTTTTCTTCGTTACATTTCAATAACACTGTTCCAGCAACAAATGGTGTCCTAGCAGGCTTACAATTTTCCATATTCCATTGCTTTAAAAGTTCTTTCACAAAATTATTTTGGTGTACTTCGATGTTTCCTCTTGGATCATTTCTTGAAATTTCCATTCCCAAATAATAGTTCGGCTGGCCACGATCAACAAATTCGACGTGTTCATTAAATTTTTTCAATATGCATTCTATAGATTTATTGGAACTACAAGCTAATAAAATATCATCGACATAGAGAGCAATAATATTAACTTCATTTTTATTATGGTTAATAAAAACACAACTATCTGTTTCGCATTGCTCAAAACCAATTTTAAGTAAAATTTCATTTATTTTATAGTTCCATTCTCTTCCAGATTGTTTAAGTCCGTATAACGACTTCTTTAACTTGCATACTAAGTTTTCTTCACCTTTCTTTATAAACATCTCAGGTTGTTTCATAAACACTTCTTTTAAATTTCCATAGAGATATGCTGTGGTAACGTCCACATGCTTAATTAATAAATTGTATTTTACAGCCAATGACAAAACTAAACGAATTGTAGGATGACGTACTACTGGTGAATACGTTTCACTGTAATCTTCTTTATAATTTTGGAAACAACCTTGAGCTACTAATCGAGCTTTATATTTCTCTATAGTACCATCTGCAAAACGTTTTTTCGTAAAAATCCATTTACTTCCAATAATATTTTTATTTGGAGGTTTCTCAACCAGATCCCATGTATTATTTTTTATTAATGGCGAATACTCCTTTTCCATTGCTTCTTTCCATTCTTTTGATTCATCACTACTTATAGCTTATTTTGCATTTGCAGGACAAAAACCAAAATCATCAACCATATTCAAAACATCAGTATCAGTTTTATACATTTTTCTAGGTCTGCCAAGATTTCCAGTTCTTAATATACTAGGTCTTCCCCTTTTTCGTTTTTCTTGTGGATTTCTTTCATATATGTCCTCAAATACTGATTCTGGATTATCAAAACCTAAAAAGTCTGAGTTTTCACTTGAACAGGATTCATATTCCTCAATATTATTGCTATCACTTGGATTTTGATCGTCATTTTCTTCAATATCTATTGAATGTCTGCGATTTACAATATTATTTTGCATATTGATTGATTTATTTTGATTATTAAATATATTAGAGCAATCCAATATCTTCTCATAAAAATCATTTTCATCATCGTTATTTATTTCGACTTCCTTTTCAAAAAATTTAACGTCTCTTGAAATTATTATTTTATTTGTCTTTAAATCTATTAGTCTATAACCTTTTGTATTTGGTTAATATCCAATAAATGTACAAATTTTACCTTTTGGTTCCAATTTTGATCTACCAGGCTTCTTTTCTAAAACTACAGCCTTACATCCAAAAACTTTAAAATATGAAACACATGGTTTTCTTTTAGTCCACCGCTCAAATGGAGTTACATTTTCCAAAACCTTTGTAGGTGAACGGTTCTTGATATAAACACTTGTGCTGATAGCTTCAGCCCATAATCGTTTTGGCAATTTTGATTCTTCCAGCATGCACCTAGTCATTTCCACCAAAGTTCTATTAGCTCTTTCAGAGATTCCATTTTGTTGAGGTGTGTAGCTAACCGTTTTTTCATGAATTATACCTCTTTCTTTCAAAAAATTGTTAAAATTGGAATTAATGTACTCTCTGCCGTTATCACTTCTTAATCGTTTTAATTTACAACCAGTCTGTTTCTCTGCATTAAAAGCATCGGATTTGCTTTTTAAAACATAAACTGTAATATACCGGGAAAAATCGTCAATGAATGTAATAAAGTATAAAGCACCACCATAAGATTTAATTCTCATAGGACCACAAATGTCTGTATGAACTAAATCCAGCAAATTATTGGAGACTGTTGTGCCGATCGTTTTAAAAGGTTTTGCTGACATTTTACATAAAGAGCATGTAACACAATTAAAAGCATTTACGTTACCTTTCAATCCACGCACCATATCTTTATTTGCTAATTTTGCCAAATCATTAAAATTTAAATGACCATACCTTCTGTGCCAAATGGTATTATCACTGTTTTCAGCTTTGTTAATTGATTGACTTTCCAATGTTGATTTAATTTTATAGATTCCATTAATAATTCTTGCTGCAAATTGAAATTGAGTTTTCTTGAAAATTTTCACATTATTTTCAAATTTTATGGTATATCCTTTCTCAGCCATCTTGCTAATGGACAAAAAATTTGATTTCATATTAGGAACATACAAAACATCTTTTAAATCATAAGATTTATTGTTAAATTTTACTTTAACTTCGCCTATTCCTTTTACACTAAATTTGTCACCAGAAGCTAGAACTACTTCGCTATTATACTCTCTCATACCTGAGAACAAGCTTCTTTATCGACACACATGTGAAGATGCTCCACTGTCTATCAACCATTCATATACGTTATTTTCATTTATGCAGGAATTTATAATAATCATTGCACTTTCATGACTACCACCAGGTTTATTCTTGGATTGGCACTGAGAACTAAAATGACCCTTCTTACCGCATGTATAACATGTAACATTCTTAAATTTATTTTGATTATTTAAATTTGGATTCTTGTTGAAATTCTTATTTTTATTTTTTATTGAAAATACTTGATCTTTGCTATCACGGCTATTTTCACATCTTCGCTGCTCTTCTTCTAAAATCTTGTTTTTCAATTGTTCTAAATTTGGTAATGAATCACGACTTTCAATTGCAATAACAAAATTTTCAAATTCAGGAGGCAAACTACATAACAAAAATATTGAAAGTAATTCATTCGGTATATCTATATCAGCATCTCTTAAATCATCCGCTATGGAACAAAATTGATTAATTTGAACACTATATTTTTCATTTGATACAAACTTAAATCGCACGAACTTCTTGAATAAATGCACCTTTCTTGCAGGATCCTTTGCTTTGTAAATATTTTGCAATTTACACCAAGCCTCTTTTGAAGTTTTACAATCTTTAATATGAATAAGTTCAGATGTTCTCACCGACAAAGTTATTGTAGCCAACGCCTTGTTATCTTTAGTTTTCCAAGCTGATTTTTCTTGCGCGGTTGCAGATTCACTTAGAGGAGTTTCCACTACATCCCAATAGTCTTGCGTTACCAGTAAACTTCGCATCTGTATCGACCAAGATGTGTAATTTTCTCCATTCAGCTTATATATTTGGAAACTTGAGTTCGACATTCTTGTTACATACAATAAACAGGATACACAGCTTTTCAGTTTCTTTTATTTAAAAAATTATAGCAATCCTGGGCCCATAACCAATGTTGGATATATTTTATAAGTAATTTTATTTTGTATAAAATTAATGTAATTAACAAGAAGTATTTTTACGAACATATTTCAATTCGATTTCATTTGCGTTGTACTTCTCTTTGATATAATGATATCGTATGTCTATGTGTTTACTTCTCTTCAATATCTGTTTCTGGAAGTTGCAGCGAAATTTTGAAAATAAAATATTTAGTTTTTTTTTATAAAAAAAGGCCGACCTTCAGTTTATTTAATAAAGTGAAATAATAAAAGATAAAAAAGTCCTTTAAATTTATTAAATAACGTTAAAAACAAGAATCAACAATTTTTTTAATTTTTTTTTTCAACTATATTTTTCACAAAAACCCCCTTTTTCGCCTCAATTTTTGCAATTTATCAACGGTAACATTGACAAGTGAACCCCAAAAGAGTGAACACGCTTTTTTTAAACAAAAAAAAACCCAAAAATTTGAGAGAATCTGTAGTATCAGCAGTGTGACCGTTTGACTGACTAAAGTGGCAATTTGCCACTTTTTCGACTGCGTTTCCCCTTTTTCGACTGCCTTGCCACTTTTTATCCCCTTTATTTTGGATGAGTTATATGAAAATACATTAACTGCCAGTTTATACAAGCCATGTAAAAATTCTCGTCTGTCTATTTATATTGAAAACAAAAACAAATTTGAGTGCTTTGTTTTTGTTTTCAATGCAAATAGGCAGACGAGAATTTTCACATGGCTTCTATAAACTGGCAGTAAAAATAAAAAGTTTAGTGCAGTTTTCTCGTTTTTTTTTTAATTTTGCCCCTTTTTTTGATAAATCCCCTATTTGGTGCCACTGTTTGAAAAATGTCATCGGTCACCCTGAGTATCAGTTGTATTTTTGTCGAATTTTTTTACGTTGAGTGTGAGTGAATGCTGATTATGGGCAGCGTTGCCGTTTTGGTTACTTGTAACCAAAATTGGTTACTTTTTTTCCAATGTGTACTTGTGTACTTTTTTTCCATTTTGGTTACTTTTTTGGTTGCAAAATATTTAAACGTCAAACACAATAGCGGAGTTCGATGTTTGATGCAAATTGTCTTGCGTAAGTGCAAATGCAAAATACCGTGGCTTTTCTTTGGATTGTGTGTGTGTATTTTGTTGTTGGATTTGAAAGAAAAGCTACATTTTTTTATATATGTGACGCGCAAAATAGAAAGGGACCTAAGGGTAAAAACCGGTTTTGTTCAGGAGAGCCATTTTAAAGATTTAAATACGTGTACCTTTGGTGTACCATCACATCATAAAACGCGCATATCTCTGGGAGGGAACACTTTTGGGGCATGGGATCGGTCTCATTCCATGCTCAGATGTTGTCCACATCAAAAAAAAAAAGTGAAAATTGATTTTTTTACCCTTATGTCCCTTTCTCTATGCGCTGTCGGCTAACAGCCGCCGCTGGCAGATTTTTTAAATTAGAAGTAAGTGCTGATATGGACATAGTTGAATTTTGGGACGCCGTTTCAAAACATACAACTCAATAATGCAATCTAAAGAATTGTGCATCAATCGAAACAATTCCCATCAGGTTTGGTCTGCCAAAGATTTGTTTTAATTATCAACAAATTTAATACTTTATCTATAGAGTCTTGTGTTTTGATAACGAATGTAATTAAATTACATATTAGCGAAGTTCGATGTTTGGTTGCAAATTGTCTTGCGTAAGTGCAAATGCAAAATATCGTAGCTTTTCTTTCAAATCCAACAAAAAAATACACACACAATCCAAAGAAAAGCTACGATATTTTGCATTTGCACTTACGCAAGACAATTTGCGTCAAACATCGAACTTCGCTATTATTTTTTTGTTATTAAAAATATTTTTGGTTTGGAATTTCTAACAATATTACCTGAAGTATTTTTTTTTACAAAATTGATTTTATTGATTGTTATCATAATTAATAAGATGTACTTATAAAACTGAAGTAAAAATTTAAACGTAATGGTTCATTTATGTTATATGATTTTATAATAATACTAGCTGAGCCGGACAAACATTGTGTTACCCTCAATTATGTTATATTTTTCTAACTACAAATTACTCCACACAGTGGTCACTTGTTGGGTCAAAAACAAAACAAAAACCTGCCGGGTATTAACCCGAACACCTGTGTTGAAAATTTCGGCTCCACAGCTCTTATAGTTCCAGAGATCATGCGTTAGGAACAAACTCACACTACGATTTTATATATACAGATATATTAATATATGTTTGTATATTTTTCAACTGAAGTACAAATAAAACAGTATTTTAAATACATAAAAATTTTGGTTACTTTTTTTTGCATTTGGTTACTTTTTTTTTGTATTTTGGTTACAAAATTTTTTTGGTCGTGGCAACGCTGATTATGGGTATAGAATATAGCGTTGCACAGATACATCTGTTTGCACTAATTTTGCGTGTTTTTTGGTTCCGGTATGAACAAATATGTTATTTATCGTTTTCTGTTACTAGTTGTAAATGTTGATTTTTTAAGCAATTATTGTATGGTTTGGCAATGAGCAAATGAAAACAACACATTTATTTTTTTTTTGTTTTTCTAAGGCAAATAAGATACATAAAACTGCTTTTACCATAAGTGCCTTATGCTGTGTTGAGAAAAAATGTAATTGGCTGATGAATGAATGAATGAAAGCAAAATTGCACATACCTACATATGTAAGTATATAATACATGTACATGAAACACATGCATTTGTTATTACTCTCAGAGCAAAATTGTCTCTTTCTCTCTCTATACTTTGGCTGCGCCACAAAATAACATAACAAACGTCCGCACATACATCTGCACATCATGTATTTATTTCAATAGTGGTTTTTTCATATATTTGTATTACAATATGTATTTTTTGAGCAAAAACAGATCAAACAGTTGCTCAGCAGCAATACAATAAGCAATTGTTATTTGTTTTCAATTGTATTTTAATTTGGAAAAGCGCGCACACACAATTACTCTTATACTAGTTCTGTCGCGCACACTACAATTATATGGTACATACCAAGAATGATAAACTACAAGATTACGCCAATCAGAGAGTTTACCGTTAGACGTGACGTCACACGTCTATTGTAAGAGTTGCCATAAAGGCTGGGAAAAATCAAATGAAAGACTTAAAGCATAAGTATGGGAAACTAAGAAATTTAAACAAAGAAATCGCAACAATCAAATTATATTCTATTATTTTATTTTCTCTACAAAATTTTTTCTTATTTGTTGTTGAGAGTTTCTTTTAATTTTTGAAATTAAACTTGTTTTATTAATCTTAACAAAGCGCCTAATTTTGAATTTTATTACTTATTTAATATTTTCTGTGTTAATACATATGTAGCATCAAATCGAAACATACCAAAACTAAAGACTCTAACTATGATATATTTTTAAATAGCTATTTTCTAATATAGTTCACACTGAATTTCTGGGAGGGATAACTAGAATTTTTTATGTGAGCGGCTCTAATGTACAAAGTTATGTACATTTGTATATGTATACATACATACATACACATATGTATGTATATTTCAATATATAAAACTTAAACTAGTTTTTTTGTGGTTATAAATACCCAATGTACCAGCTTTGCATTGCATATACTTACATATACTTATGTATATGTACCTATGAATATGCGTATGTAGTATGCATATCCATACAAACATGACATCTATATCCATACGCATAGCGGTCAGTTAATAATTAAACAAATATTTTAAAATTTTTCATGGAAAATTTTTTTTACAAATATACCTGATTTACATTAAGCATTTTTTCATGAAATTTCATGAATTTTGTTGCACGAAACTTTTTCTATTTGCTAATTGCAGCGCTATAAAAGATAATGTTATATAAAAGAGGACTTAAAATTAATCTCTGATGCATTTTTGGCAACTTGTTTGATATAAGTTTCTCCTCCAGGCCTCCTATTGGCAAATAAAAATTTTTCATGCAACTTTTTTCATGAAAAAAATGCTTAATGTAAATTAGGTAATACTTTTGGTTACCTGCTAACAACATACACAAACTGAACTGCTTAAAAGTTCACGGGTCTTAATTTGTATATCGGTTAAAAATCAATTATCTAATTACGGATAATATTAAAAAAGGGTAAATACCTACAATAAAAACAATATTGTTTTGTCTTCTTGTTCGTAAGTAATTGCAAAAGTAAAAAAAGTGGGATTATTATACATATGTCCACTTTTCTTCACCGAACTTAGCAAAACCAGTACTTGTATAGCGGTTGGCAATCCTGCAGTCAAAATGACTTTAAAGAGTTGTATAAAAAAAATAAACCAAATTATCAGCCAATAGAAGCACAGTGTGCGTGATGTCACACGTCAAGTCATCTTTCAAACAGAAAAAACTAAATGAAAATCGGTCCAGCCGTTTGGCCTGTACGTGGACACAGACAGACACACAGATACACAGACACACACTACAAACTTATAACACCCCTTTTTTAGTCGGGGGTTAAAAATATTACTAAACAAACAAATAACAAATTCAGTGTGAACTATATTATAAAATAGATATTTAAAAATATATCATAGTTAGAGTCCTTAGTTTTATGTGTTTCGATTTGGTGCTATGTATTAACACAGAAAATATTAAATAACTAATAAAATTCAAAATTAATAAAACAAGTTTAAATTCAAAAATTACAAGAAACTCTCAATCACAAATAAGAAGAATATTTTTGTAGAGAAAATAAAATAATAGAATAGAATTTGTTTGTTGCGATTTCTTTGTTTAAATTTCTTAGTTTCCCATACTTATGCTTTAAGTCTTTCATTTGAATTTTCCCAGCCCTTATGGCAACTATTACAATAGACGTCTGACGTCACGTCTAACTGTAAACTCTCTGATTGGCGTAATCTTGTAGTTTATCATTCTTGGTACATACCATGGTATATTTGTTTTGGCTATACAAACGAGTATACAAATGCAACCCTTTAGTATAGAAGAGTCAAGTTTCGATATACATAGATTCTATTCATAAAAATTTTTACGAGAACAAATTGCTATCTACCAACTCAATTTTAAAGTCTTAACATTAATTGAGGCAAAGGTTTAATATCTCTTCATTAAAACAAAAAAAATACATTAAAGCATTTTCAGTTGACATTCCCAGCACACACGTTGCACAACGTTACGGCACGTCATAAACTGGGAATGCTTAAGTAATAAGCAAAACAATAAAATAATAAACAGAAACAAAGATAACAAAATTTTTCCAAAATAAATGGACATGCAACAAACATGGTTACGCATATCCCTTTTACTGTGTTCATTCGGCTTCTTGCGCGAAATGCGCCCATCTGAGCCATTTGTTGTCGAATATCTAACCGGTCCTGATCGTAATGTTACAAGCGAGGAGCTAAATCGTGAAATTTATCCCTTGGGCACGTATTCCGTGCTAATTCAATTGATTTTAGTATTTTTGGTTACCGATGTTCTACACTATAAGCCAATTATTATACTTTCAGCCCTTGCTGGCATTACACTCTTTGCCATTCTATTGTGGACACATACAGTGTGGGAATTAATGATTGGACAAATATTTTATGGAACTTTTATGGCAAGTGAGGTAGCCTACTATACCTATATCTATGCGAAGGTGGAAAAATCACACTATCAAATTGTTTCGGGTCATACGCGTGCAGCAATACTCTGTGGCAAATTTTTGGGTGGTGTTTTCGCTCAGGTTTTAGTATCAACGGACAGTTTAAATTATCGGGGCTTGCACTACATATCATTTGCTTCACAAATTGCTTCATTGTTAATTGCATTTGCATTGCCGCCTGTCCACCAAAGTATTTATTTCTATAAAGCTACAGATGATGTCCGCGAAAACAGCATTAATAATATTACACCCACATTGGCTTTAAAAGATGGCAACTTTGAATTGGAATTGGAAAGAAAAGGTGAGTTAAAATAATTCTCTACTCTTATTTCATTTTAAATCGAATTCGTTCGGATTTATTTCTAATCATTGCTACATACACATCTCATTTTTATACCTTTTGCAATTAATTCCAAATCAGGGATTTTTTTCGGAATTGGAGATACAAATCTGCCTTGATTTCTTACTTCAACAATCACTTTTTCTCTTTTATTCATATCTAGAACTCAAAGATCATCCCCATTTCAACCCCGCTATCAGTTTCAGGAAGCCTTCCTTTAGTTTTTAACCGACTTCAAAAAAAAGAAGGAGGTTAATAATTCGTCGTTATTTTTTCAGACCGATTGTAAAAATTCTTTTTTTTTTGTTTTTGTCTGAGAGGGTATAGCTTCCCATTGGTCATATTTTAAAAAAGTGGGCGGAGACACCAACTTAAATTTATTATATTTCAATTTGAAATTTATTTGCTGGTGGTTCAGCGTTGTCTATATATTTCATTGTTGCTGTAAAAAATCATCAGTAGACTTCAACCACACATTTTGAATAGTCACAAACCTCTTATCTTATGCACAGACTTTCAAGAACTATTTGAGAATTCACAAATAATAATATTTTTGAAAATCACAAAAGAAAAATAAGCGTAGTAGGCTTAGAAACTAATACAAAAAACCCAGCAAATAATTTATATTCGATTTGAATCTATTTTATTTTTTTACACCTTTATACAATTAGAAATCCATTGGATAACAATAAAAGTAATTATAAGGCAAAATGAAAAATAAAATCTAAATTTAACATTTAAGAAATTTATTATTCGACATATTGTCAGAAGTTTATTTTAATTTGAAATTTATTTGCTGGTGGTTCAGCGTTGTTTATATATTTCATTGTTGCTGTAACAAATCATCAGTAGACTTCAACCACATATTTTGAATAGTCACAAACCTCTTATCTTATGCACAGACTTTCAAGAACTATTTGAGAATTCACAAATAATAATATTTTTGAAAATCACAAAAGAAAAATAACATTAACATTTAATTTTATATTTCTCCTACTTCTTCTATCAGATCGTTGCATTGAAGTCGGTTTTTTTTTGGCAGAAGGAATTATTGTTTATTCTATTAAAATTGCCTAGAATTTAGAACATAGCCATGTCCGTTATCTTTTCAATGGCCAAAATGAAAGATTTCATTTTATTTTTCTGGTACGATTAACGGATTATGGGTAGTATGAATAGAAAAAAAGTATATGCTTTTTAACCCCCGACTAAAAAAAGGGGTGTTATAAGTTTGTAGTGTGTGTCTGTGTATCTGTCCGTGTCCACGTACAGGCCAAACGGCTGGAACGATTTTCATTTAGTTTTTTCTGTTTGAAAGATGACTTGATCGAGAGGGTTCTTAGCTATGTTTGAAGAAAATCGGTCCAGCCGTTTATAAGATATAACATCTTTTCTGAAAAAAGTCGGGGTTTTTAAAATTTTTAATTTTTGTTGTTTTATTTTCAATTACATAAAAATTTAATTGAAAACTTCCAATTAAAATTAGAAAAAATATTTCGCTCTAAAATCGTATTTACAGCATTAGAAATTGCAGCAAATTTGGAAGTGGCTTCTTGATCACAGACTATAGCATGCATTTAAGTTGCGTATGTAACATTTCTGCCAGCTCTTTTGAAACGTGCAATTAAAATGCCACTGAACTTGTTTCTACTAAAAACTAACGGCCATATGTATAAGCAAAAACTGGCATGAAGTTAGCATGAGTGACAAAATTTAACATGATCTTAAAGAGTTTTGCCATGGAGCTTCACATTAAAAATCACGCTAGGACTAGTGGGTTAAAACAACGTAATGCTATAATTTTTAATGTCAAATTGTATTGAGGAACTCTTTCACATCTAATTCAATTTCGTCACTTATGCTAACGTCATGCCAGTTTTTGCTTATACAATTCCCAAAAATTACTTTTCGACGTTTTTTCACATCCAAACAAAAATATTTTATTTTTATTTTTATTTTGCCTTGTGGTATTCCTAGCTGTTAATTTACATAAATTCCAAATTTTTTATTTAAACCATTAAATAAATATGTATATGTATGTAGTTTCACATTTTTCCCAATTTCAGATTCTGCAACAATCAGAACACCAACTTCAACAACAAAACCCAAATTTTCTTGGAGACACGCTAACAATTTACTTCTAAAACACACTGTTAGTGCCTATTCCAATAGTACTGTACTTCAGTGGAGTATTTGGTGGTCTTTAGCAACATGTGGTCAACTTCAAGTTATTTCTTATGCTCAAATCCTATGGAAAGAGATTGATCAAAATCACGAGAGCTTTTATAATGGCGGCGTAGAAGCAACAGTTACTCTTTTGGGAGCCGCAGCAGCAATGGCAGCTGGTCTTATAAATGGAGTGCGAGCAAAAAAAATGCATATGTGGATTTTAACAATATGTTCAATATTAATGGGTGCTTTTCTTATAATATCAGCCGTTACTAATCTACTTTGGGTAGCTTACTTTATGTATATTATATTCGGTGTCTTTTATTTTTTTGTAATAACAATAGCCAGTGCTATTGTTGCACAAAATTTAAATGATGATAGTTTTGGTTTAATATTTGGCATAAACACCTTAATAGCATTAATTTTACAAACTATACTAACTTTGATAGTCGTTACTGATTCAGTGGGTTTTGCTTTGGACGCCAGAAAGCAATATATTGTTTACGGAATATATTTTGTGGCATTAGCTGTGATTTATTGTTTGGCTATTATAATGAGCCATATTATTATCTGTTGTAGGAAATCAAATAAAATTAATATAAAATCTGTAGAATAATAAAGAATTAAACACATTCACCACAGCAGGCTACAGACTTCAAAATATCAAGAATAGAATACACACAGGATTTGAATTTGCTTAGCTATTTTCAAGCAATTAGTTTTTGCTGAACTAAAACTAACGCAAATGAGTTAGCAGCAGCAATCAGCATCAGCACTCAATGTAAAAAAAAAAAATATTTGCTAAATGCTGTGCTGTGAAATGTTTGAAGCACAAGCAATCAGCAAAATGAAATTACTGAAAGAAATTGCTGATGCTTACAGAAGCAATAGTATTTTTTTTTTTTTTTTTTTTTTTGAAAAAGTGCTGATGCTGACCATCAGCTTTTTTCGTTTTTTTTTTTTTGATGCTTCGGTGCTTTGCTGTGAAGGTTTGTCAGCATCAGTAACAGCAAATTTTAAAAACTACTGTTTTTGCTGACTTCAGCATTGCTTCAAGATGCTTAAGCATTACTAAAAAATTTATATTGTGTACAATATTCAAAAGGAAAGAAAGTGAATATCTATGAGTGGTAATATACACATACTACTTACATTCTAGTGATGGATGAATATTCGTATTCGAATTGCCGAATATTCGTTCATTTTTAATTCGAATACGAAGCATTCGTATTCGTCAAATTCAGGCGAATACGAATACGAATATTTTTCAAACAAAAATAAACAAATAAATGCATAAATCCTAAACTAAATTTCAATAAATGGGTAAGAATATTATTATCATTTTCAAATATTATTTACTAACTTTAAAGTACACCAACAGGAGTGTGAAGTTATTTTTCATAACAATTTTTTAATATTTCATACTGCAGGTGTAAATAGAGCCCTAATTTAATGTCTATCAGCCCAATTATGAATAGCGATTCCCCGGGAGTTTTTTCCCTTTTCCCATTCCTCCTATTATGAATTAAAATTTCCCCAGGAGAAAACTCCCCGGGAAAAAAGTAGGTATTCTAAATATGAGGGAGAGGGAGAATTTGTTGATAGTTTTCTCCCAAAAAATTTTGAAGGGAACTAATGCAAAAATGTAAAAATCATATTAATAAATGTTGCAAAACAATAGTATAAGCATTTATTTAGAACAAAAAGTTTAAATAAATACCGAATTATTATTTCCCTTTTGTATTTTTGCATTTTTATCTAAACCCTGCGCACATGCACTTCAAAAACATAAACCACTTCTGTATTCAGAAGAAATACTAAACTACTCAATTTTGCAGGCCTCCTTTAAGTTCACATAATATATGGAAGATTTCTTTCCTTCTAATATTATCAAGACCGATAAGAAAAACTTTATCAGGTATGTGATGAAAAACGATTTAGACACAAAAACAATTTGAAAACGATAAAAGGTGTGATGTTTTTTATAGTCGTTTTGTCAATAATTTTAAAACTTGTTTTTAATAGTCCTTCCAGAAATTTTTGATAAATTTCTTTTCACAGTTCTAATATATGATTTATGTTTTATCTTCTAGTATGCTTTTTAGAAGTCAGTAGTTTAAGATAAGCTCAAAAATTAAACTCAAAATATATCGGAATTCATCACACCTTTTTAAAACGATTGTTTTGAAATCGTTTTGAAAACGATCGTTTTCCATCACATACCCGTATAAAATTTACAATTTCCTTTGTACACACAGTCCTTCGGAATTTAATCAATTTGCATCTGCACCTGGCTCAGTTTTCACTCCACTTTCTCAGCACAATGGTTAGTGATAGTGGTTTATATAATTTTTATTTAAGCATAAACAAATATTTATATTAACACACAATCTTATTGGCAATGAAAACATAAAATTTTTATTAAACTTCTATTGTTGATCTCTTGCGTTAGTGCAAAAAATATGTAAACATTAAACAGCTGATGAAGATTTTACTTTCTCCCGTATTTTTTTATTCCCCGGCTGTTTTGAATAGGAGGACTATTCCCCGGGAACAAATGCTATAAATTTCAAATGAAATATTCGTATTCGTATTCGCGAATATCGTTTCAAATATTCGTATTCGTATTCGCGAATATCAAAAATTTACATTCGTTACATCACTATTACATACATACATGTATGTTTGTATACTTATATTTTTGTTGTTTGTTTGAAAATTAATTTTTTATGAAATGAAGAGTTAATAGCGGTACAAATTAAATCGTTTTTTATGAGGTGATGTGTACCTGTGTATACATAGATGTATATGTATGCGCTACATACATACATATGTACATACATATTTATGTACGTACCCTGAAGGAAATTTCGATGGTGAAAATGTACTGAGTCGCTTTTGACTTTGTCACCAGTACTACTCTACAATTATTCCCCATATAATACTTTGTGCTATAGACATTTAGCATGTACTTGTCATTGAAATTCTACTAGTAACACTTAAACAATTGACTAGATAGTGAATTCATAGTTCTTATGGGAATATGGAGATATACAAACCAGAAATTTACTGGTACATTTCTATACCTTAATTTATGCATATTGACAAGTTGTTGCAAAATCAACCAGAAATACACCACATCTGTTTTCTCTCTTTATTTTATACTGACGAATAAAAGAGAAATTGTAGACAATGTAACTACTACTAGAGTTTTAGTGTTGACATAGAGACACTAGGCCCCAGTCTGACTGCATGGTATGTAGAAATGAATGCATTGCATAGTAGAAATGAATGTATTTTGGTTGAAAAGTAATATGTTTTTGTTTTGTATTTTGTTATTGTAGAAATAGATATCAACGTAAACATGCATACCCTGCAGAAAGTGAGAATAGTGAAATTGTGGTGATTTACTAGTGACGTTGTCAGTAGTACTACTGACCATTTGTACCCCAGCCAATGGTATCTATCTATTGACATTTAACATTAGCTTGTCATTGAAAATCCATCACAAGACTGCAGCACTACTGACTAAGTAGTTCTTTTGGGACCACATGGAGACATTGTTACCAAAGATTCACTAGTAAATTTTAGGGGCTCTAGTCTACAATATCGATATATCCTGTCTCGTTGTCAATAGTAAACTTATAGTGATTTTCTAGTGACATTGTCAATAGTGCTACTGACTAGGTGTACCCCAGCCAATGCAAATGCCTATTGACAAATAACATAGGGTTGTCATTCAAAATCTATCAGTAGACTTTAGCACTATATGTGACGCGCAATATATGCATATAATTTTTTTGTTTGATTTTTGGTTTTAACTCTTCTTTGAATCAAGTCCTTTGGAATTTTTGTTGATTAATTAAAAATAGTTGAAAGGCTAAATTTCATTCTTGCATCCATTTTAGAAGAAGAAAAAGTTCAAAACATACATAACTAGTTTTTTGTATTTATGTATGTACATGCATATGTATGATTTTAAAATTATTGTTCTTAGCAATTCGTCGTTTTCCTGAGATTTTCATTTGCTGGAAAGTTTTTTTAAAATAACAAAAAAATTTAGCGTGCGCTAGATGAAAAACAATAAACCCAATAAGCACTCAAAAAATTAAAATTCAAGCACTTGATATTGAACTGGAAACAAAGTTGAATTCAAGCATTTTTTCAAGTAATTTTCAAGTTTGAAAATATTTTTAAATAAAAAATCAAACAACATACATATATGCTCAAACCTTGTCAAATACGTAATCTATTTATTATTAAAACTAAATTGTGGTGAATATATCAAAAAAAAAAATAATAAATAAAAGTGAATTTGGAAAACAAAGGTGAATAAAACGTGAAAACAATAGCGAAGGCAGATGTGCAGAAAATAATTATTAGGAAACAAAGAAATTGCATTTTGCTTTCCATTTAAAAAGCCTTGTTTTTGCAGCTTGAAATATACTTGAATTCAATTGTAATACAAGGTTGAATTACAGTATAGTTTAAGGCTTGAATTAAACTGTACTACAACTGATTTGTTCGCATTGAGTTCAAGTTCCCTTTTCACTGGAGAATGCTATTGAATTAAAGTGTGAATCAAGCATAATTCAACTCTTGAGAATTGATTGTGTGGCTTGAATAACACTTGTTTTACACTTGATTTCAAGCAAAATTGCTTATTGGGAAATGTTAAACTTAAAAAATTTAAATGTAATAATTATAAAAAATAAATATACATATATGTATACACAGGTACACATCACCTCATAAAAAACGATATGATTTGTACCGCTATTAACTCTTCGTTTCATACAAAATAAATTTTCAACCAAACAACAAAAATATAAGTATACAAACATACATGTAGTATGTGTATATTCCCACCCATACATATTCACTTTCTTTCCTTTTCAATATTGTACACAATACTGATGCTGAAAAACCTTCACAGCAAAGCACCGAAGCATCAGCAAAAAAAAAACGAAAAAACAAAATTGCTGATGGTCAGCATCAGCACTTTTTCAAAAAAAAAAAAAATACTATTGCTTCTGTAAGCATCAGCAATTTCTTTCAGTAATTTCATTTTGCTGATTGCTTGTGCTTCAAACATTTCACAGCACAGCATTTAGCAAATAGTTTTTTTATTACATTGAGTGCTGATGCTGATTGCTGCTGCTTATACAATGTGATTGGCAGAAACCGAAGCATAGCAAAATTTGTGTGCTGATGCTATTTTGAAGTCAGCAATTCAAACCCTGAATACACATGTTTATTTGAGAATTATTATTTTGACGACAGCAAGACAACAGGCTGCAGGTTGTTGTCCGTTGCTACATACATATGTCGTTGTATTCAAATTAAACTAATTTCTATTTTTGATGGCGGTACAAAACAAAAACAGTCTTGACAATATAGCAAAATATGTAACTTTTGCCTTTCAATTCCATTAAATTTGCAATACACTCACACTTTTTTTTACTAACACAATCAAATCTTTTTAAATTGAAAACTAGATTGCCTTCAAATTCACCTACCCTGTTGACCCACTTGACCTGAGATTCGATAAAAAAGAATGTTCACTAAAGCGAAGAATTTTCGAAACAAAATTCTTCGATATAAGTTCGCAAATTTAAAAAAAAATTCGAATGTTCGCTAAAGCTCCGAACTTCGCACTTCTCTCGATAGTTTTTCGAATGTGTGACGGTAGCTGCATGGAAGTGTGTCAGCCTGTTAGTATAAAGATACCTAGTTCAATGCATGACAGCACTGTAAGTTAAAAAAAAGATAAGAACACACACTTACATATGTATGTGCAATAATTGAATGAAAAAAATTTTGTCACGATAGCCCAGTGGATGTGTGTTAGTCTGTTAAAATCGAGGTACCATGTTCAACGCCTGCAGCGTAAGTTACGGAATTAAACAAATAAATAAAATTAATAAAATAACGTAACTTTTCACAATGTATGGTTAAAAGATAACAGGGAGTTTAACGGCAAGTTTTGTATGAAGAACTTGCAGTTAAAGTTCACGTTAACTCTTAACAATACATTGTGAAAATGGACGTAAGTTAAAATAAATAAATAAAAAAATTACTTTTAATCTTTCTGCTGCATTTTTGCGGTATCGAAATTAATTCGATAATCTTTCACTTTTGATATTGCTAACGAAATCCGAGATCGAAGGTTTTTTGGGACAAAACTGAGCGACGGGTGAACATTTTTCGATTCATTTTTGAGTGTCACTCTCGATAGTTTTACACGATAAATGTTCGAGGTATATCCGAAATCGATATCATTAACGAAAGCCGTGGTCAACTGGGCTAGCACACATCCACTAGGCTTTCGTGGGAAATTGTTCAATTATTGCACATATGTAAGTATGTGTTTGTTTTTTTATTTGCAGTGCTGTCTTGGTACCTCTAGACTAACAGGCTAGCACACATCCACTCGGCTACTGCCACACATTCGAAAAACTATCGAGAGAAGTTCGAAGCTTTAGCGAACATTCGAATTGTTTTTAAATTTTTCAAGTTTTTTTTTTCGTCGGTGGCTTTTAAAAAATGAAACTGACTATCAATTTGTTTCACAGCTATCAATTTCAAGGAATTTTGACACACAGTATTTGTGATGAAATTGAAGCGATTTATTGAACGTGTGGCTGCAGCGTAAATCAAATTATTGTTAAGAAATATTTTTTATTGCAAAATAAAAAAAGTTACAAAATGTTAATGTTAATTAAAATAGTAAATATATTTTTATAAAGCGAAAAAGACGATAGTTTGCGAAAAGTTGCAAAATTTTAAACAAGCTAAAACTGTAAAAATCTTAAAAAAAATAACACAAATTTCGCAAAAAAAAAACAAAGTAACAGTGGGATATATTGTTTAAAAACGGTAAAACGACCAGGAAGCTGAAAATATGCAAAAGACGCTTTTAACGCGAACTTTTCAAAAATTCGCGAGAAATCGCCAAAGCCGTTAAAAATAAAAAATAAAACTAAAGCAATTATTAAGCCTGTAAATAGTAAATAAAATTCGCAAAAAAATATAAGAAACATTTATTTTATTTTTATAAATATGAAATTTGTATTTGAAAGTGGCACTTCATCGTCTGAACATCGCTTTCGATAACGAGCTGAATCAATCACGTATTTTAAGTTTGATATTATGGCATTCGATAACAAATCATATTATTACATTGTTCGACATCGTATGCCATAATCTTAAACTGAAAAAAGTGATCGAATCAGCTCGTTATCGAAAACGACGATTAGACCCCAGGTTGGGCATGTTCGTAAATGCTTCGCTACGCTGCACCATACGAGCAAACTTTTATTTAAAACGCAATTCAAGTTCGGTGATAATTGTTTTCAGTAGTAGCCATGTTTGTACCCCATATTTGACATTTATTTTTGTTTTATCTATTTTAACCTACGTCTACACCTGATATATTTTTATCGTGGTAGGTTGGTAAATTTCATAAAGAAATTTCCATTTGAAAGTACGGAGTTTCAAAAGAAAGATACGCCGAATTTTTGAAATTGATTGCCTATCTTAGGGATGTTATAAATATAAGTGGAGACTTTTTCAGTCAACTGAAAAAAAATTAATGTTCAAACAATTGTTTGGTCACGGAATTTTTCGACGTTTCTAATTTTCATCAATTTGTGATTAATTTTTAGTGTTTTTGGGTCTTTTAAATTGAAAAATAAATGAATTTGTGTGGATGCAAACATAATTCTCCACAAAATCCTACACGAATATTTTTCCGTGTAGAAATAAATGTAAATTTACAAACGTGAAATTCCGTAAGAACTCCGTACCGGGCTTTACTTGTAAAAAACTTGCAAGAAAATTTTATGCATATTAGAACCATGGATGGAAATAATGATACAATTATACTTTTTCTGATATATTTTGTTTGATAATATTTTAAAATGCATTTTTTTTAAATTGACATTTAATATGAAATTCTTTACACAGTTTCATGTATTATTTAATATCTTTATGCATTTTTCATAATTTTTTTTTTTTTAATTTTATTCATTAACAAATACAAAAATGAAACTTTCCATCTCTGATCATATATGAGAAACAAACAAAATTATTTGTCATTAAAATTGAATTTATGTGGCTTAATCAAAGAAAAACAATAAATTAGAAAACATGCTTTCTTTTTACATAATTATACATGTTTTTTTTTAACAAACAAATGCACATTTTCCGTTGTCCTTTATCAGATATTTTTGAAATAATTAATTTGACAAAAAAAACACAACAGGTGATTGGATAATTATTGCAAGTAAAAATTTTACTAGTAATACGGGATTTACACGATGACTTTTCCCTGCATTTTTCTTCAATTCTCTTTTGTGTTGCTACCCCTTTGATTGACTTTGTACCCCGTTTGTCAATAAACTCTAGAAAAGTCACAGTAAAAAGTCATAGTGTAAATCCCGTATAACTGGGGGTCTCCACGCGCAATAAACTCGGAAATAATTATGTTCTCAACTGTCAAATTCTATTTAAAACACCATATGTCCACGTGTGGACCGAATAGACATTTATTTGCAAATAAATTGCGAAATAGTTGTTCAAACTTATTTCGAAGAAAGTGCTAATTCACACGATGAAATTTATGACGTCGTATTTTTCTTAATTCTCCTTTGAAGTTGCTACCAAAAATTCCTTGCATTCATACGATGTTTTTTTTTGGACGTCTAATTTTACTTCTCTCCACTCATATAGCCAATAAGCTAGAAAGTAACAATAAAAATAACAATAAGATAGAAGAGTAACATTGTAACGTAACAACAATAACAACAAGAGCAATGTAAAGAGAAATATTAAAAAACCATGGAAAACAGAAATCGAGTCATTTTTTCTACCCCTCTTTCTTCTCTACCCCGTTCGCTAACAAACAAAAAGTGACGTCGAAAAATAGACTTCATAAAATTTTTCGTGTGAATTAGGTGAAATAATGTTGAACATAAGCTGTCAAATTTCATGAGAATTAAATATAATAAACTTGTACTGTTGTAAAAATACAGAATTTTTTATTTTTAATAAAACGAATATAAATAAATTAGTTTTAAATAAAATAAAATAAACATAAAAAAATCGATCTATACACAGTGAATTTTTTAAATTTATGTCCAATACCACAATGCGTGTTCTATAGCCTAGAACATAACCCTACAAGAAATGAATGACTGAAACTAACATAGCGTCTATACCTGATATAATATCAAATATATTTCTATCAGCAAACGTCAAATTTCATAGCAGAGCGAATTACGTGTGGACTGCAATATTAGTATTATATTAATATTATATCAGATATTACAATATTGTTTTCATAATATATATTTAGAAAACAATATTATGATATCAAGTGTCAAAAAACGCACACACACATAGATACGTGAAGAGAATTTTGTGAATTTAAATGAAAATGAATATTTTTTGATAAAAAAAGTGATGAAATGCTTTAATTATACACGATATATTAAGGAAATCGTAAAATTTTTATGAAATACACATTACTATTCAAATAAACAAAGATGTTCACTGCACGGCTGCCTGATAATTATGAAATATTATGATATTTACAAGTGTACGTTTTCCCCTACATAGATATTAATATTAATATAAATATATTTTTCTTCTCATTCTGCCGACGTTCTCTCTCATATTATATCAGATTTAATATCAGGTATAGACGCCATTATATAAGTAATAAAATTTCAACTTCGAAGGACCAAAAAGAAATGTGGAGTGTGATAAAAGAACTTGTGTTGAAAAAACCTAGAAATGTTATAAAATCTGTGATATATAATCAAGTAGAGTATAAGAAAAACCTAGATATAGCCGAAAAATTTAACAGTTACTTTGTAGATAGTATTAAAGAAATAAGAGATTCAATCGAAAATGTGCAATACCAAAATCTGATACCTGTGATAAATAATAGGTTTAAGTTTCGTGCAATATCTATATTGGAATTAAAAACCGTTTTAAAGAATATGAATAACAAACCGGACTATAAAAAACCCACAAAAAACATCATCCTAGATACATGGGACATAACTGGCAATATTTTAATGAACATTATTAATAAATCAATGGAAACTGGAAATTTTCCTAAAAATTGGAAGGAATCGATGGTTACACCAGTAGAAAAAGTTAAAAATACAGACAAGTGTGAAGAATTTCGTCCAATAAATAGTCTAAAAATATGTGAAAAGGTGTTAGAAAAAGTTGTGAAAAATCAATTAGAAGAATATATAGAAAATAATAGCTTGTTATCTAAATATCAGTCGGGATTTAGAAAGAAACATTCATGTGAAACAACAGTGAACTATGTAATAAACAGATGGAAATGTGTAAAGAAAAATAATAAAATACTTCCGTTTTTCTTGATTTTAAACGTGCTTTCGAGACAATAGATAGGAATATATTAATGAAAAAACTTTACAGATATGGGGGTCGATTCTCGTTCTGTGAAAATATGAAATGAAAAGTTTTTTCACGATTTCATAGCATTTCTGATTCCCGTTCAGTGAAAAATGAAAAGAATTTAAATACATTTTCATTATGAAAAAAAATGCGGAATAGAACAAAACTTTTCACAGTTACATAACTCTGTCGATTCTCGTTTAGTGTAACTGTGAAAAAAAAAAACTTGAAAAACTTTTCATATGATAAATTATTTTACACAAAAAATATTTACGTGAAAAACAGTAAAGAAGCTAGAAAAAACTCGCGCAACGGCGAAAATAAAATTTTTTTGATTTTAAATTATTTAGAGGGTGTCGAAATTGTTAACAACAAGTCCGAAATTTAACTACATAATCAAAAATAAAACCCTGTGAATTATTTAGGGGTGGATGTTGAAATTGCAAGCGACAATTCCGAAATTCAGTTAATAAAAAAAAAATATAGTAACAGATGCGTCTGCAGACAGTGAGTACCAAGATCAGAGAAGAAAAGTGCAGAGAGGTACATATAGGTCATGCTAAAATTTATGATGATAGAATGTGGAAAATTAATTGCGGTGGTTTAAGATGTGCGCGGTAGCATTTCAAAAAGGAAATAATAACATCCATGATGTCACGATGGGCATCATTTGCCTTTTACGAAAACATAAGATTTTACGAGCATATCAAATAGTAGCTTCATAAGTTTTTAGCCTTCAAAGCTGTCGGCCGGACTAAAGGGGTTTCTCTCCTAAGTATAAGAATAATAATAATAAATACTTTCCTGAGTAAATATTTTTGCGTACCCAGCCTTCTACAGAACTTCATGGCTCACAAAGGTTTTCTTCATTAAAGGCTACAGGTAAGATAAAAAGAAGACCTTTATTCAGCACAGCCACTGTTTGACATTTAAGCTCCACAGGAGACGTGCACGGCATAACACATTTCCCTATTCCTACAGAAGAAACGAATAATAACTCCTATGGTTTGAAGTAGTTTGTCCTAAATTCTGCTTGTGACGATGATTCAGAACAAACAAGGGACCTTGCAATTGGAAGCATCAATTTTACCCAATCTATAATAAAGAAGAGACAAATATTAAGTTTAATTATGTAGCGATAAGCTTTTAAACACTTTTACATATGCTCATACCGAGTTCCTTGAAATATGTACATAAATAACAATTAATATTATTTATTTACATGACATATTTCAGTTGCATAAAAACAAAAGTTTCATAGGCACAACGGAATAAAACAATGTTTTCATAATAGCAACGAGAATCGCATTTTATGTAATTGTGAAAAGTATTATGAAAAATGGTTGTGTAAATGAAAATGAAAAGTTTTTTTCATTTCACATTATCACAGAACCAGAATCGACCCCCAGTAAACATATATAATACAATGATTAAACCGCATTTCGAATACGGATCAACAATCTTGTATTCCAGCTGCAATGATCAACAAATTTCAAGACTACAGAAACTGCAAAATAAAGCTATGCGTACAATATTAAATTGTAATCGATTAACATCTATTAATTATATGCTCAACACATTGGAGTGGCTCAATATTAACCAAAGACTGCAACTGAACACAATTAATTTTATTCATAAATTTAAAATGGGGGATGCACCTGATTATTTGACGGACCAGGCAAAATACGTAAGAGAAGCTCAGCCATATAACCTCAGAAATGCTAATGACTTCAGACTACAACAAGCTCATACTAATGCGATGCAAAGAACGTTTTTCTATAAAGGATTGAGACTATATAACATGATGCCAAATGAAATAAAAAATGAACCAAATATTATTAGGTGTGTTCCACAAGATTTTGTACAAGTTCTGACTAATGAGAGAAAAAAGAAAATTACTCTCTGAATATGCAAAAGTTATCCAAAATTGCTGGAACGCAAAAAACCATAATTGCACATCTTGAAATATTATTCCAAAAAAGTGAATTATTTAAAAAGAGCATTTTTTATATTAAATAAATGGAGAAATATGCATAAATGCACTTACAACTTCAACTTTGTTCAAAAAACCTTCCATTTTGCTTTTTAATAAATTTGTGTATAAAAACTTTTTACCTATATTTGCAAATTTTCTGAATAATTTTTCAGTTTCACATGTAAACAAAAAACAGCTGATTATTTAATTCTTGTCCGAACTTACCCAGAAGAAAAAGTTCGTACTAGTTTGTACAGGAAATGAAAAAAATTACTCTCTCATTCGCTCTCAAAATTGCACAAAAATTGCTATCTGGAACGCTTTCGGATAACTTTGTACAAGTTCGGACTGTTTTGTTATGCATCTGGAACAGACCTATTATAACATATAGAAAAAAGTTGTAAATTTCATCAGAAATAATTTAGTTCAGAACACTTAAAACTTTTATTTTATTTTTATTATATATTTAATATTATGTAAACCTTCAAAGTATTAAAATACTACTCAATATTAAATAAATAAATAAAATAAAAAAAATGTATCAGGTGTAGGCGTAGAGTAAGTGAATCAATTTGGGACATTTCAGTGATGCAATTAGGAACAGGCCCGCCCTCTTATGGTGCAGCATCCGTTTTCAAAATAATTAAGTAGCAGGCTGATAGGCAACATATGTATGTAGCCAGAAGCCCTTTTAGGGCCATTATTACAACTTAAAAATAGTTAAAAGTAGGATTTTATCGGACGTATAAAAACTTTATCATTTGTAAAATTTTACTTTAACCTAAAGTGAGCGATAAATTACAGGCAAGTTTTTCCTACCTGGTAAGTTAAATCCAATTTACAATAATGGAAACCTTTTTATACGTCCGATAAAATCCTACTTTTAACTATTTTTAAGTTGTAATAATGGCCCTTAGTCGTGTAGCCTGCTGTGGTGAATGTTTTTAACGCTTAAGTATGTATGCACATGAGGTATATAGCTTGTTTCACTAAAAATTCTACAGGCACTACGCTATGGGGAATAAGTACTGATAAGTCCCGGTTCACACACTTCAACTTTTGTTGATCAACTTCAGTCATGGATCATGTCGTTTTCATACAAGCATTCAATGCTGTACGATAAGTGTTCGTGTTTAAACGAATAAGATCGTTCTTCTTAAGCACTCACAAATTGTATGAGAGTAGTCTATAACTACTCCATATGGAGTAGTTTTGGGGTTAGTCCGATGTAATGCAAAGTTGGACCATGTGGTCCAACCCTAGGACATCGCAATGTTAAGTCGACCGCATTTTTTTCATATATTTGGAGTAGTTTTGTGGTACTCCTACTCCTCTTTGGATTAGTCTTCACATGCATGTATGTACTAGTCGCATTATTTGCAGGGAATGTATGTATGTATGTATGTATGTATTTCTTTATTCAAATAAATAAACAGAAAAAAACATACAACCCCACCTTATAACAAATCGTAACCCTAATGTTAATTAATTAATAGGTTATAGATACACGGCAGTAAAATTTAAATGAGTCAGGGAGGTATATAAAATAAATAAATACATATGCATCTACACGATTTAAGGAAAAAATATGTAAGCGGAATTCACGGTTGGCCTTGTAGATCTTTTACATCTTGTAGCTTTGGTTAATTGTTGTTGCTTTGCTTTAAATTCAACAAAATTTACCAAAGCTACAATAAGTAAAAGATCTACAAGGCCAACCGTGAATTCCGCTATAATATTTATAATGTAGAACTCACCAGACACTTGAATGGCTTTTCTCCAGAGTGCACACGTTTATGTATTTTCAAATAACCTTTGTAATAAAACACTTTGCCACACTCTGAGCATTTATCAAGCGTTTTTAAAGATTTATCCAAAATTTTTTTCGCGATCCTCGGCGATTTCGTTACAATCGTTTCTTTTTTGTTTATTTTATCTTGATTGAAAGCAATTCCAAAATCTTGTCGCTCTTGCGCCTTGAAATTTTCAACATTTTTTGTTAGTAATGGTGTACCAAAAGGGGTTTTTGTTTTTGTTGTCATAAACACATTGCTCAGTGAAGCGTCTTCAGCTTCAGATCTTGTTAAACTGCTGACATCGATTTCTACATCATTCAAAAGCTCAACATCATCGGAGCCTACCACCTCAACAATGTCATTCGTAACATCATGGCGATCAAACATGTCACATATGTTGGCGTACATGGAGACGGGAGAACATTCTGTATCCGTTTTAATCAAATCTGGGTTGGGTAATTCGATGCCATTTAAGACGCTACAGAGATTAGAGTGAATTTGTTATAGCAATTTATTGTGTTAAATATATAAATCCACTGTAATCTCACCTAGTAGCTGGAAACGATGAGGTTGACAATCCAAAATAATCTCTTAATCGCCTTTCGGAAGCATCTGCCAATTGTTGCAAGTTATATGCATCCAAAAGGCGATACAAACAGGATTGACACAGTAAAGCAGGAAAAGTTTCGTCCAAAGGCAACTGTAAAAAAAGTTTGTTATTTATGTATATGTTTCTTTGCAAAGAGTCTGTGTTCATAAGTACATTTATTTGTATATGTCTGATATTTGTAATACCTTCAATATGTGCAACTTTTCCAACATTTCTATTGGGCGTATTAGAAATGTCGGACTGTAAATCGAGACCAATAAGTCATTTTTCAAACAAATTCTGCACATTTTTTGGTATTCAGATAATGATGATACTGTCTCCATTTTATTGGAAATTAATTATTTTCCTTATTTTATTTTTCCCCGCTGTATTATAAATACACAGAGTTACAATTTCTAGTGAAATATACGTAAATAAAACTAAAGGCCGGGGCACAAGGAATCCGTCATGCGTTATATATACATCGCCTTTTTCAACTGACATTATCGCAACGACGGAGAAGGTTGGCACAATGAGTACTTTATTGACGGAAGCATTTGAACAGCTTCAATAGGTTGATTCTCCATATTATTTATTAAATTCAAATTTTTTTATTTATTTCGTTTATTTATTTTGTTTAATTTTATTTTTGCTGCCACAAAACACAAAAAACTTAATCAAAACATACCAAAAATCCAACCAATATCTGTCAAACTACTCAACGTACGCACAAAGTTAAAAGTTGACCAGTTTTTGTACTTTGCGTTGACGGACACGTACTGAATGTAACAGCCCTCATAAGAAACCATGTATTTCAACTTAGCTGTCAGTTGAAAAAGCCGAAGTTTAACGTATGACGGATTCATTGTGCCCCGGCCTTAAAATTGTCCTTGACGTTTCAATGTTGGAAAATGATAAAAATTTGTTAAGCGGTCGGCATATTCCACTCGACATGTTTTTTTACATATGACTTGTCAATTTTGTGGAACATATTTACATACATACATATGTATATATCCAAGGCACATTCACCAGGTAGTAGCGGAAACTCAGCTGAGCTATTTTTTTTCAAATTAAAGTTCATCCGAAACTTCAAAAATTGTTTACGAAAGAGAAATTAAAAAAAAAATTAAAAAAATTTCAATGTGAAAAATATTTTATTAAAATTAATCTTTTAACTAAAACAAATTTAAAAATACGAAAAAAAACTATTAAAAAATTGTGAAAAGTGCTAAACGTTTCAAATTTTGTTAGTGGTAGCTGTGAACAATTTTTATTATTATTTTTAAAAAAATTTTAAGATCGATCTTTTAATGAGGATTCCCAAAATATTTTAGGGGTCTAGTAATGACCCTTCGTGAGGTGGACCAACACGAAACTGCACAAGACGAATGAAATCAAAGTGAATAGCAAAATAACAACGAATTTGTGGTTTTGCGTGTTTGAGTTACAAAATATTAAAATTTTTCTTTACTGTAAATTATTGCATACATATTTTGCACCTAAAATAGTTTCGAATTTATCGTGTTAATTTTGCTCAACGCGATGAGATATGTACGAACACCCACGAAATCAGATTTTTGTGCGAGTTCGTGTCACGAAAAATAGCAACACGCGTCCATATCTAATATGCACCCAGCAAATATTAAACATGACAAAAAAGTAGTTGAATCATAGGTTCAAGTGATGACAAACTAGTTCTATTTAGGGGAAACATGCATGATTTTTATATTAACCTGTCATTGGAGATCATGGGCATTATCGTGCTTTACGTATTTCGACTACGACAATTTAGTCATAGATTAAAGAAAATCTGTTTTGCCCCCACCCCCCTTTTAATAGATTTGTAAAAATATATGAACTCTGTTAATTTACGCTGATATTTAATTAAAATTTCATCAAAATTGGTTAAAAATTTTTGACAGAGGCAGTAAATCTCCCTACGTCCTTGTTAAAAAAAATAAAAATCCTATATTTTCTATTTCGTCAAAATCGGTTCAGCTATTTAGACGATAATACGTAGCAAATGAAAAATTCACTCATTTTGTAAAAAAAATTACAATCGGACTGGCAGTTCCAGAGTACCTCTTACAAACATATCTATATTAGTGATGCACGAATATTCGTATTCGTATTCGAATTGCCGAATATTCGGCCATTTTTAATGCGAATACGAAGCATTCGTAACTCGGAAACAAAGCCTCGCCGCCAATATTTTTATTTAATTTTTTTTCTTATTTTTCAATTTAATATAGGATAGGATACTCTTTTTTAATTTTTGGGAGGTGCCCCTAAACTAGGTTTAAGCCCTGTAATATTTTAAAAGTGTTTGCGTCCTTATTTTTTTGTTTCTTATATTTTCTATTGTTTGTTTTGCTAAACAATTCATAACTCTATTTCAATAGAAATTTTCGAAGGACGGAATTCGAATTGAATAGAATTGAAGAGATAGCTGTTATTAAAAGAGCAAGGTTCTATTTTTTCTTGTCCAAGAATGTCGGAAAGTCCTGGATAGGCTTGCCTTCACTCACATATAATATTAAATTGGACATGTGACTATTTTAGACAACATAGTTGCGGATGATCTGGCAAAGAAGGGAAGCGTATTCAGGGAAGTTGATATTGACAATCTCCGTGGGCTCCCACGCTCATCTTGCAGAAGACGCTTCGATTTTTCCTTTTTTGAATCAGCTCAAGAAACAACAAGTCCACCTGAGCAACAACGAGAACCCTGTGTCCTTACCTAAGCCCCCACAGAACTAAAAACCTCACAAGGAAACCATCTTGTATCTCCTCTGCTTTTGTCCCGCTCTGAAAGATCTCCACCTGCACTTACTTGGCAGATTATCCTTCAGTAGCCTATTCGACTTATCGGAAATAAGACTAAAAAATCTGAGCCTTTATGTTAGGAGCAGCGGCTGGTATGGCCGCTGAGTTGATTCTATTGCGTGTGTACATACACGACCCATTCTCGACCCACTCTCTTCTCTCATCTAGCCACTAATTCTGCGGCAAAAAGGAAAATGTGCTTAAGTCGAGATAAGTTGATTTTGAGTTAATGGCAAAGCTTCTGCACATTTTAAAGTACACCTGGTCAAAATATCAATTAATTTGTGAGATTTTTCAGGAAGTTATAGCACTATGACTTGCGACTTATCTTTTTTAGACTTCTAATTCACTGCATTTGTCCCTTTTTATTTGACGAATCAACTGTTTGTTTGTTTTTTTATTTCGTTCTATTACTTACTTACTTACTACTTATTATGAACGAACTCGTTCTTTTTTAGAAAATGAGCGGTCACTTGAATGAACGATTTGGCACAGCTCTAATTTCGGCCGCCATTTATTTAAAGTAAAATGACAAGCGCCCGAAGCAGGGCTGCCAGATAAAATTATCGAAATCCCGATATAATACAAAATCATTTCATACTCAGTCGCTAAGCAGCTCTGCTCTGGGTTGAAGAACATTATTACCCTTTTTCCACACGCAAAGTTTACTTGGCAAAGTCTTAATTCAGATGTGTGTCTTTCTACCAGCTGAATTAAGACTTTGCCAAGTAAACTTTGCGTGTGGAAAAGGGGTGCATCTTTAGCACCATCGTAATTATTTATTAAATGCGATGAGGCTTGTGTGTGTTGTTTGGCTTTCGAGAGTTTTTCGTCTCGCTCGCACTGGTTGACAGATCTGCCACGGATAACCGTTATGTAAATTTACTTTGCATAATATGTTTCAATAAATAAATAAATGAATAAATCATTTCATACTCGAAATGTCGTAAAAAAATTGGACAAATTCAAATATATTTTGTATCTAACATGAAGACATATCGTCGGGTAGTTACTAGTTTGCCGCACAGAATATTAAGAATACATTATTACTGCGGCAAACCAGTAACCACCCGACGATATGTTTTATTTTAAAAATGTGCATAGTATCGTCGGTTGGTTACTGGTTTGATGTATGGAACAAAAATGTGTTTTCAAGAAAATCGATGAAGAATGTTTAGTTCATTAGTTTTACAAAAATACACGATAGAACTTTTTATTATTCAAACTTAAAGCTGATACACTTTTTACATCCAACATGAAAAGTTATTAGGATTTAAAGAAAATATGAGAAAAATCTTTGTCAATGCATGTCCCAATCATAACAACAATATTATTCACTACTTGTTCAAGTAGTTTAAATTACTGCATATATTTAAGTAGATATAAAAGGTCAAAATATCAGTTTTATTCATATAACATGACTTTTAGAGGAAAAACAAAGGAAGAAATAAAAGACACTTTGAATATATTCAATAAAATAAATTTTATTAATAAAAAAATTAATACCAATTCATTTCATTCTTAGAAGTTCTTAGAACTTTTGTATTTTACTTTAATTTACGTTCTTTGAATAGAATGTGCATTGATGATGCATTATAACAGATGCGAATAACAATATTAATACTTTTACGTTTGAAAATTGCAACATATTCCAAAAATTTTCGATTGCTGTAAAACAGATTTTACAATGTTCAACAACTGTGGAAATGACGCAATATTGCAGCTCTACATCTCCTGATATATTCAAGATGTCGGAAAACTGATAACGAATTTGGAAAGAGGACACATTATTCATATATAATCAATCAAACCATGACGTTCCATACATCAAACCAGTAACCAACCGACGATATGTACATTAGGAAACAAAAACATAGCAATTTATGTTCATACATGAAGTTTATCTAGATACATAGTGTATACAGTGGCTCAAAATGAAACTGGGACAATATACTAAGTTTTGCAACTTGGAAAAAGTTAACACAAAAATGATTTTTAATTGAATGAATTTACTTTCAAAGCTTCATTTAACAAGATCTTAAAATATAAAAAATAAGTTTATTTACTATTTTAGTACTTAAGATATGATTAAAAAACTTTAAAACCTACGTTTTAAATCTCAAAATAATATGGGACACCATAAAATAAAACAAAGCTTCACTGTAATATAATATGCTTTTATATCCGTTTGTACTCTTGATTCTTTATAAATAAATCTTTACTCGATTTAATTTTACCAGGTTGAAATAGTATGAAGTATAAATATTTGCCCATTCTTCTCTGTTATTCCTTCTAAGTGGGTTTTGTTTCATATGTTTGAATATTTTTTTTACCGGATACCTAGGTGAGTCCACAGGTGCTCAATCGGTTCGAATTCGGTTGTAAGGAAACTATAATGTAACATTCAAAGCTTACATAAATTGTCAAGTAGTTCCCGATTCAAATGATTCCGGTACTTTAGCTATCCTCTGTGATATAATTTAGTCAAACTAATTTGATTTGATAATGTACATATTGTTACGTTTTTCTCTCCTTAAAAACGCTTTTCCGTGGACCCGAAGATTTGCAAATGAATACAAGAGCCGAGTGTAGTAATTAGGGTTAAGAATGGTACAAGTTTTATTTACAAATACACTTATACTAAATTACTCAAGAGCTTAAATACACTAATACAACTTAAACTAATAAATTACACACAGATATTCACAACTGGTTACCACTAAGCCTTCCTCGCTGTAGTTTACGCACGTCTCTTAGCTGGCTGCGCAAGTATTCACGTGACACCTCTTTGTCTGCTGCTTGTCACACACGGCACTCACTCTGCCGACACTCACAGTTGATACACCAATAAAGATTCACTGACTTTACTTACACCCTTACACAAGTCTTTTCGCTGCGCTGTTTCCTTTACTCCAGTCGACACGATAGACTACAAATTTATGTATATTGACAAGTTGTTGCAAAATCCACCACATCTCTTTTCTCTATTTCTTTTATACTGACGAATAGAAGAGAAATTGTAGACAATTTAGCTACTACTAGAATTTTAGTGTTGACATAGAGACACTTGGCCCCAGTCTGACTGCAAGGTTCTTAATAAGCAGACGCTTTTGTTGTTGCTTTTGCTTGTTTACATGTTACGCATGCTTACACCTAATTCACACGAAGACTTTTATGAAGTCTATTTTTCGACGTCACTTTTTGTTTGTTAGCGAACGGTGTAGAGAAGAAAGAGGGGTAGAAATAATGACTCGATTTCTGTTTTCCATGTTTTTTTTCATATTTCTCATTACATTGCTCTTGTTGTTATTGTTGTTACGTTTTAATGTTACTCTTCTATCTTATTGTATTTTTTTATTCTTGCTCTTCTAATTTATTGGCTATATGGGTGAAGAGAAGTAAAATTAGACGTCAAAAAAAAAAACATCGTATGAATGCAAGGAATTTTTGGTAGCAACTTCAAAAGAGAATTAAGAAAAATAGACGTCCTAAATTTCACCGTGTGAATTAGCACTTATTTAGTTGTTTGCTAATATTTTAGATTATTCGTTACATTGACACTGCAGGAATATTTTCGTGTAACACTTACATTAACCCTGTTGGAATATTTTTGTGTAATGCTGCTTAACCTTGTCGACGGCCATTTTCGTAACAATATGTATAAAAACTGCAGTTTTAAAAACTAAAATTATTTACTAAGTTGAAGATGTGGTAAGAGGAATGCAGTCTTTAGAATCTTTGATAGTTTTTAGAAGCAATGACATACATTTGTCATTTATGTATGTATGTAACGTATGGACTCCAAAACGGCTGGGCCGATTTTGATGAAATTTTCAGGGAATCTTCAGAATATTCAGGCGGGTGACACTGTGAAGTCTGATTTTTGATTTTCGGTCTGCGGGCGGAGGGGCGTGTCAAATTTCAATTTTCATATTGCACCACCAATGCGCAACACTTTCAAATCAATATAAATGAAATTGAAAAGACAATAGGGGTAGCGAAGCAAACAGGGTGTAGCTAGTAGAGCTATAAATCTAAAGCACGGATAATAGAGGTAAAGCACGGATAATAGAGGAAAAAATAAAAAGAATCACATGCCGGTTAATAGATGTAAACGTTTAATAGAGGCCCGGTTAATCGAGGTTTAACTGTATTCGTTTTGGAATAAAATTTAAACAGTACAACAAAGTTGTGAAACGAAATTTATCAAAAATTATCGAAAAAGCTATTAGAAACAAAAACGACTATAGAGAGCACCACATCTTACCTTTTATCGTTTTTGGGTCTAAATAGTTTTTCATCACATGGCAGGAAGAAATGCTTTCGAATTTACGTGTTAATAAGATACAAATTCGAAAGTGGTTTCTTTCACACAATTAGTAGTCTATAGTTTCTTTATTATCGAATTAAGGAGTAGACCCACAGATTGTATTAAACTCGATTCTTTTAAAAAGTAATTTGGATAAAAAAAATAGTTATTCTAATGACAACTATATGGGCACATTTTGAAAACCATTTCGTTTTGAAATCGACAAATTTCAAGGAAAAATTCAACCAGAAAGCTCACTTATTGCAGGTTTTTATTTGGTTTTAATATTTAATTTAATTTAAATTTATTTAAAAAAAAATATGGACTGTGATAAGTTACGGTTTTTTAGTTATGTGTGTGTTTTAGTAATATTTGCCAGCAGATAATACTTAGACTTATAGCTGTGGCAAAAATTAAGACTTATCAATTTTGTTTTTATTGTACTGTGCTAGTTTTGAATATACTGCAGCACTTACGGTATATTCAATATCGTTTTTCTCTTGCGGTGTCAAGTCTGCTTCATTTATTTTGTTTACTAAAAGTTCGAAGAGGCGGGATGTTATGTTATTTGAATTGCCAGTTTCTCTCGTAGACGAAGCCGGCTCTTGAGTTGTGAGCAAATCATTGTCACTTGACAAATCCGTACTTACTTCAGTGCTGGATAAAATATGTTTAACACTCTTTGTAGTTCTAAAATATTAAAAAATGTTAAATAGATTGCATGGGGTTATTCATTATCTATTACGAGTATATATTAGTGATGCACGAATATTCGTATTCGTATTCGAATTGCCGAATATTCGACCATTTTTAATGCGAATACGAAGCATTCGTATTCGTCAAATTCAGGCGAATGCGAATACGAATAGTTTTAAAAAAATTAAATAAATAAATGCATAAAACCTAAACTATATTAAATTTTTTATTAAATTATTTTTTTTTATAGAAATTTGTGCTTTGTATCATTTTCAAATAATATTTACTGACTATCATTAAAATTTTGGGTAGTATTGACTTTAAAGTACGCCAACAGGAGTATTAAGTCCTTTTTCATAAAATTTTTTTAATATTTCATATTACAGACGTAAATAGAACACCAATTTAATGTCTATAAATTTCATATATTATATTCGTATTCGCATTCGTATTCGCGAATATGGTTTCAAATATTCGTATTCGCGAATATCAAAAATTGACATTCGTTACATCACTAGTATATATGTATATACTTACGGTTTATAAGCACAAAAATCACCTAAAAATCTTAAAGAATCGGCATATTTATATTGCTTGACGAATCCTTCTTCAGTTATAGTTCTAATCCTATATCTTCTGTAAGAATCCCTTATGCTTTTCCACCTCAATTTGGCATCATCACCTTGATACACACATATGTAAATAAATTTGCCAGTAACTCATTAACACTGTGGTTTTAAATATTTCTTACCAGTTAAACCAACTCTTTTTCCAATTTTATGCCACAAACGTTTCTTATGTGGGTAATTTTTATATTGACTTGATTGTGTGTCGTAGATGCAGTCATATTTCTTAACTTCATCTATTATTTTTTCCGAGAAATCCTTTTCTTGTGGGTCCTATAAAACAAATATAAAGATTAATATGGCATCATGTGGTTATTACCAGAAGACATACGTCTGAAGAAAGTGTTCTTTCTTCACTGTCATTATTTTTCTCTGGCAATCTTTCATCCTCATTTTTTACATCAAAAACCTGGTTCTCGTTAATACCCAGACTTTCAATTCTAGAACTCTCATCTACAGATGATAAAAATTCTCCAAAATCCTGTATAGAATTGTCAAAAATACTTTTACTGCGTTTTATTGAAGGTTCATAATCGCTGGATAAATCTGTGCTTATCTCAGCATCGGCTGATGCAGGAGTGATAAATCTTGAGCTTAAAACAAAGAGCATATTATATAATAAATGTAAGTGTGTAATATATTTTTCTGAACGTGTTGCTTACTATCGATCCGTAGTAAAATTGTCTAGAAATTTTAAGTATTCTGCATATTTATATGGTTTATGAAAGCCGGTTTGACTAAGTCTCATGTGTTTACTCCTGTTATAACCATCTCTAATATACTTCCATTTCTTTTTGGTTTCACTTCCTTAATAACACAAAATTTTATAATGAATAAGATATAAAATTGCACTTTTGTAAGCTTTTACCGCTTTTGCCAGTTTCTCTGCCAATTTGCGCCCATATACGCTCCTTATGTTCAATTTGTTTATATTGCGGACATTTCACATTATACAGACATTCGTATTTTCTAACTTCCTCTATGAGCTTAACGTTTAAATCATCTTTTATCTTTTTTTCCATATCTAATTATGACAAATGATTGACCATTTAACACATACCCAGTATGTTTACCTTTACAAAATGTTTTGGACAGTCTCCCAATGTACCGATTGAGAAATATAGAATTCAATATACCATTTTTTTCTTATCCCAGCATTTCTTTAATTTTTCCACACATTATTTACCAATGAATTACTTGGATATAGTCAAATGAAATTATGCAGATGTACATCCATATGAAGGGAGGATTTGGTTTGCAAATAAATTACTGTCATCAGTCGGGATCAGATCATATAGATTATTAAACTTTTATACACACAATATATATGTGCAACTACAATATATTTTAATCACGAAGAGGCCAACAAACCCCATATGTGGAATCTGCTTAGCGAAAAAGGATATGATCATAGACTAACAATATTTAATATTCTGTCACAAAGTACTTTGTGACAGAGAAACAAGTCGAGGCAAAATTATCGGCGGCGGCGGCGCAGTAGCTTTGTGACCGGCGGCGGCGCGCCGAGAGAATTTTCGGCGGCTCAAATAAGCATATGAAAATTTAAGGAGAAAATAATAATTGAAACTGAAAATTGATTTTCAAAATTTTTTCTCCGAAATTTGTCTTTTGGATCAGATAAAATTTCGGCTGGTTTTGAGCCGATGTAAGCCGATACAATCGGCGGCGGCTTGATACACAGAAAAATAACCAGCGGCGGCGCGCCATCGGTTTTCAGCCGGTCGACTTGTTTCTCTGCTTTGTGATTCTGTGGTATGTATATATTCCGTGGATGCAGTGTTGCAAAGATGACTCCTAAACAGAGAACGCAGCCGATACGGATTTGTCGGCGGTGGCTGACCAAAAATATCTACGGCTGCGGCTAAGGACGTCTTTACATGGTAATACAATGTATTACATTCGTCGGTTGGTTTCTGGTTTGATGTATGGAACATTTAAAAAAATTGAGTCATTGATTGATCATATATGAATAATGTGTCCTCTTTCTAAATTCATTTTCCGAATATCAGGAGATATAGAGCTGCAATATTGCGTCATTTCCACAATTGTTGAACATTGTAAAATCTGTTTTACGGCAATCCACAATTTTCGGAATATGTGGAATATTTCCCACGTAAGAGTGTTAATGTTGTTATTCGCATCTGTTATAATGCATATCAATGCAAATTCTACTCAAAGAACGTGAATCAAAGCAAAGTATAAAAATTTAATTATTGTGTTGTTTCAATCAAATGATTTTATATTTATTTTTTTTAACCCCCGACTAAAAAAAGGGGTGCTATAAATTTGTAGTGTGTGTTTGTGTATCTGTGTGTCTGTCCGTGTCCACGTACGGGCCAAACGGCTGGACCGATTTTCATTTAGATTTTTCTGTTTGAAAATCGGTCCAGCTGTTTAGAAGATATAACATCTTTTCTGAAAAAAGTCGGGGGTTTTAAAATTTTTCATTTTTGTTATTATTAATAGAACTTCTTTATTAAATATTTTATTTATTTTTATTATATGTCAATGGAATTATTTCCTTACAGACAATTAATGATATTATTAGCTGATATTAAATTATCATTTCACAACATTAAATAAATTACAAAAAATATAGAACGAAAATAAAAAATTATGAGTTTAAAAAATTTACAATTTCACTCTTTACAACATTAGCATTTAATGAAAAGTCTATAAATCTATACAATTGATTAAATTCGTAACACATTCTTCTAAGAGGATCGGCATCAGCATAATTGGCTCTATAAACTTTTACCGATAGAGGAATAAAATTGCGGGATGTACGTTGAGGAACATTAAACGAAATTTATTTGATCAAAAATCCGGAACAGATATCTCCCTTAATAATATTGAAGACAAATGATACGTTCAGCATAGTTCGACGAGTAAGAAGAAGGCAAGTCGAGACGAGTAAGAAGGCAAGTTTACTGGGTTAAATCGTAATCTTCGAAGACAAAATAACATGAATTGCTTTTGCACTGATTCAATAGCATCAGTGTGAATTTGATAAATAGGATTCCATATTATTGATCCATATTCCAGAATCGGACGTACCAGTAACATGTACAATGCTTTCCCAATGTACGGGTCATTAAACTCTTTTGACCAGCGTTTAATATAGCCAAGTGTACCTCTAGCCTTGTTTATTGCAAATGTTATATGAGAGATAAAATTCAGCTTAGGATCTAGTAAAATACCTAAGTCTAGAGAACTTTCTACCAAATCCAATTGATGATCACCAATAATATAATTGTATAATTGATAATTTGATTAGATCTTACAAATCGCATTAATTTACATTTATTCAAATTAAGCTCCATTAAATTTACGTTGCACCACTCATAAAGTGAATCCAGATCCATTTGAAGAAGTTTATGATCCATAAATTTATTATAACTTAAAAAAATTTTTACGTCATCAGCATACATCAAGACAGATGAAAATTTTATTACCGTTGGCAAGTATTAATAAATAATGAAAAAAGAAGCGGCCCAAGGCGGCTTCCTTGAGGTACATCTGAAGGTACGGCTATGCTTTTAGAAAATTTGCTTCTGAAACGAACTGTCTGTGATCTATTTGTTAAGTACGAGTATATCCACTTTATGCTTAGATTTGTAAATCCCATTATTTGAAGTTTCTTGATAAGAAGTAAATTATTAACTTTGTCAAATGCTTTTTTAAAATCCGTATAGATAACATCTGTTTGCATCCTTTGTAAAAAGCCTCTATTTATTGTGATCGTAAGGTGAAGAAGATTTGTGGTTGTAGAGCAATCTTTTTGAAAGCCATGTTGACACGGGGATATGATACTTGCCACTTGATAGTAAATATATTCAGTGATAGTCTTTTCAAACAATTTAGGTATAGTACTTAGCTTTGCAATTCCACGGTAATTTTCAATTTCAGATTTGTTTCCAGATTTAAACAACGGAACAACGAAGGAATTTTTCCATATATCGGGAAAAAATCCATATTTAATTGACAAATTAAACATCACAGTCGGCGGTATAGCTAAGGCTTCAGCACAGTTAATTAAAATACAACTGCGAATTTTATCGGGACCAACATCATATGAAAATTTTATTTTTTTAAATTCATTTATGACCATGTATATATCGAAGTTAGGTAAGGATATAGATTGACTTTCAGCTAATAGAAATGGATATTCGATCGAATCATCAAACGTTTTAACAGAATAAGTTGTAGAGAAAAACTCAGCAAACATACCACTAATAAGAGCATCATCAGTTGTTACCTTTTGTTGATATGTCATCACAGCAGGATAACCAGAAGTTTTTTCTCTTTGAATTGATGAATTTGTAGAACGGCTGGCTGTTCCGTTCAACTATGTGTTGTCAGAATATTTACAACTAACTTTGGTGTTATTTGTTCATTAATAATTATCACATGTAATTTGGCTTAAAAAGCGATACGAACTTTAGCCTGTTAAAAATTATAAATATAGAAACAAATGGAGTTCGAATAACAATTAAAATTAACTAAGACTTAGGATTTCGTTTCAAATTAAATTTAGTCATCGTTATGTAATTTTTGTATAGTATGCTATTTAATTTTGTATATTCTGCACGACTCACAGAATATCTAAGATAATCAACAGAAGAACCAGTTCTTTTAAATGTCTTGTAAAATTTATTCTTTTTATTCTTAGCACGACATAATTATTTATTATTCCACTGAGGTACAGATAATGGTTTCATTATATGCTTCGGTATGCACAAATCCATAAAAGAATACATTTTGTGATAAAAAAGCCCAAACGTGTCTTTTAAAGACATTAACGGGAGGCATTAAAATATCGTACCAATTCGTATTTAAAATAAGCTCATTTGACAAAAAGTAGTTAGTGCGTTTAAAACAGTAAGATTTTACACTGACCAGGGCTGTAAAACACAATCAGGTGGAATGGATACAAATAATTCAATATCAGGATGGTATCGATCTTCAGGAACAGAAATAGGTGTCGTTCGTTTAAGATAACATTCATCAATATCGTTTACAAAAATTAGATCAAGAATTTTTAAATAATCATTCATTATACCATTTATTTGAAAAAGGCTCATGATGTATAAAATGTTGAAAAAGTCCTTCCAGCAATCATTAAGTTTACTTTGTACGTAATAATTATCATCAGGTAAATAATTCCAAACTATGGAAGGCATATTAAAATCACCCATGATTATAAAAGAATCAGTTTTATTGTAACTATTAGTAACAGATCTTATAGCGTCAGCATCAAATTTCTTCCGTTGTTTTTCCTCTAAAAGTCATGTTCAGGCCAAGTTTTTTGTGGCATATTATGCCATATTTGTTAATTAAGCCATTTTTTTAAATTATTATTTAGCGTATGAAAATATAATTATAAAGAAAATCTGTTCGGGTTTGATGGGTTAACACACAAGGCACATTAACTGCAGGTACACACATTAGGTACAACTCTCTATAAGTGTGTTCGTTTACTTTTGCAGTAAAATGCAGTAAATGAGTAGTTACTGCAAAAATTTTACAATTTACTCTCAAAAAGAGCGAAAGCCAAAAAAAGTACGCGAACGAAAAGTAGTAAAAATTAGTAAGATTAAAGAAACAGCTGACTCTAACTCCACATAGTGTTGAAAAATATATAATCTTTGTACTATGCAACTCTTTTAATTATTGGTACTCGATACAATATTTTTATAACACAGACAATATAAGAATAAATTCTGTAATTTATTTCATGTAATATTTGCAATTAATATCTTTTTGATTTCCTTGTTTTGTTGTTGGCTAAATTACTAAAAATTACATGACTATTTGTTAATGTTACTTATTACCTTAAAAGCAAGTGCGATACTAAGTACCCAGATACTTTAAAATTTTACAACTCTGAGTAATTAAAAATAAATTGTAAAACAAAAGGTTCAATAAAATATGTTTAAAATATGTATATTAACAGCTATTATTATTATCATTAATAAATTAATTATCTTGTTAATGACTTTCACGATTTCCATTTAACCTTTTTTCAAATGTTTACACTTTTCATTTGCTTACTTTCCATTTGTTTACATTTTGAATCATATGTTTTTATCTTACTAAACTTTACTACGACAAATTTCTGCAGTAAAAATTTGCAAAACACTCAGTCAAGAACTGTCACTTTACTCTCTCAATTTGTGTTCTTATTTACTGTATTTTGGGTAAACGAACGCAATTTAGTAAAATGCAGTAAAGTTCAGTAAAAATTTGTAAAAACTTTTGAGTACGCGAACGCAATTTATATTACAAACTAATTGTCAAAATATGTTATGCATCAAACAAGGCACAAAAGTAATTGTCAAATTAATTCTTTACTTACAAGGAAATTGTGTTGTAAGCTGACCCAGTCAGCATGTGGAAGACTGTTTCACCAAACTGAGTCTCTTTCGACTGCCTTAAATGACCAAAAACTGATTAATCAGTTCTGCGCTTAAAATATGATTCGAAAATGAGTCCCAGAAACACCTAGAAAGTGATTTGTTTTAAAAACAAAAACAAACAACACGCTCGTGTAGTAAAATCAAGAAAATACAAAAATATAAAAATTTAAAACAAAAAAAAAACTGAATGTAAATACTCACAAACTGGCTCGAAAGTGAATCGAAATTGATCAGAAATGCGAGTCATAAAAGACTCTTTTCGAAGACTCGCGGCTAGGGTACCATTTTCTCCCGAATGAACAGTCATTTTCGAGCGCATAAATGCTTATTTTAAAGTAAACTTGACTGATACGGTCAAGTCTGTACCCCTTTCCATTCTCTTTTCCTCTCTCCCCTAAAAACTCAAGTCTTGACAACTCAGACTTGACGTGTGTGAATCAGGACTTAATCACATTGTGAAATCAAACGAATCTCTCGACTTTAGTCAAATTGGCAGTAATCCACAAGTCTTTCTGAGGTTAAGTGCCGATTACTCGTACATTTTCAGCTCGATGGGCTTAACAGTTGAAAATATTTTAAAATCAAATGGAAGTAACAGAAGTTTGATGGGAATGCAAGTTTTGATAATGCCTCAAAAGAGTTCATATTAACTGAATCTTTCAATAGTGGGCTCAATATTTTTCCCATTGCATTAGTTAAGTGAATCAATCTTTTTCCACCATTGCGCTGATTTACACGGGCATAATTGTGCTGGCATAACATGCCAGTTTGTAGGTGAGAGAGGCAAAGAGAGTGGTTTTGCGGTTGGCATAACTTTTCAACCAGCTTCAACCCCGCATTAGCAGCATAAAACCAATGCACACACAACTTAAAAAATAGCAAATGTTAAATGAATACTAAAAACACTAACACACACACAGCTGTGTATACGAATACATTTTGTGCCAGATGAATTAGTCTCGTGTAATTTGGAAAAGAACAAAAATTGTGCGGCTTAAAAATTGTTCTCGTCTAAACTACCTCATTGTCTATACTAGACAAAATTTCGATTTTAGACTATATTTGAGTAAATACTTGTATTATGTCTTCTTTGTTGTATGGCAAAACAATGTTTACATTAATTATGCTTAAAACGTTAAAGTTTGCTGGTAATATGGCACATTTTAAAATCTTAGTAGATATTTTTGAGATGCTCCATTTAATCTCAGAGCATATGTTTTTGAATGAAAGACTTCCTCGAAAAAAAAAATAGGTAAGGAAGTTTTCCAAGGCGAATTCACATAAGGTGATCTTAATTTGCCAGCTGACATAAATTTCGTACTGTCAAATGAACCAAAACGTTAAGAAATATTTTGACAGCAGGAAATTTTACACTAACAAATATACAAGGCGAATACGCAGAGTTGCAAATCAAGACCACCTTATATCAATTCGCCTTGGAAGTTTTCCATTGAGTTTTTGGTTTAGTGCCACCGCCTCGAAACAAAAAGCACCGGAAATGAATTAAAAAAGCACTGAGCACTAACTTCAAAATTTGTCGCGTCGAAAATTTCAAAAAGCACTAAAAACGGTGCGAAAAGCACTGAGTTGACAACGCTGCTGATGAGGTCACCAAGTCGAATTTATATTCATCAATTCAATTGATAAATTCGCCTTGGATGTCACCTGTTTCCCAATTCGCCTTCATTTTAATTACCGTGGTGAAATAAATTTGTTTTGATTTCATCATCAAATGATCATCAACCAAAACATCGTTTTTAAATTTTAAATGTCTAGAAAAAGGCAAGCTACTTACGATCTAAATCAAAATTGGGACCGCGAAGAAGATCCACAAGAACCTGACAATTTTCCTGCAGCGTCAGAAGATGATTTAAAAAACCGACTAATTAAAAAAGCCAAAATAATAATTGCGTCTCACACCGGCAAAGATTCAGGAGATAGAGGTTCCATCACTAAGAATGTTTTCAGTGGTTTTTGCGGTTTTGGAAAACCAGAAGTTGGGTTAAAATTTTCACCGTTTTCTAAAGTAAGTAGAACACCGGCAGTTTCAGCGGCAACTAGCAGTGTTGTGGGCAGTAGCACAACAACTTGTGTTGTACCAACATTTTCGTTTGGTAATGGCTCGGAAACTACTACAACAACTGCGGAGAAGACGGAAAGTTCCAATACAAGACTTTCCTGTGGAAGCTCTGATGCAACCGCAGATCTTGTAGGTACTGAAGCATCGTCCACAACAGCTAGAAAAAGTTCAGGGCTTACTGAATATCATAAGAATCTGAGCGGTCTTAACCAAGCTGTGTGCGAGTGGATAACAACTCATGTTGAAAAGAATTCAGTATGTATTCTATCTCCAATATTCAAAGACTACGAAAAGTATTTAATAGAAATTGAAAATGAAAAGAAACATTTTGAGTCAGATGCAACTAATTCAGTTCCTACAAAGGAAGGAGAAAATCCATCATCTGATATGTGTTCAAACAATGCTTCAACAAAAAGTTCTGTGTCTTCATCAATAACTTCTGACACAGCAATAAAAAATATTGGCTTTAGTTTTGGTCCAACCACTCAAGGTTTTAGTTTTGGTCCAACACCTCAAGGTTTTAGCTTTGGTTTAAATCCCTCAGCCTCTTTTAGTAATACATCATTCAACAGTAATCAATCTAGAAAGTGCTTGTGTAAAGAAGGAATGAAATTTTGTTGATAAATGAGGGAACATTATACATATTTGAAACTGGTCGAATGTTCTGGTAAAATACAAATGTCAGTACACAAACAAAAAAAAGATTTAAAATCAAGTAGGTACAAACAATTTTACTTTACGTTTAATTTTTAACATAAAAACGAATATTTCGGGTTTAAACTGATTTATTCTAAAAATAATTAATATATCATTTTTATTTATTTATTTATTTAAGATATACTTTACAAAATCAATTTATAAAATATATATATCTAAGGGCACCGGGTAGCCAGACCATATGCGCCCGAATAATGAGTACCATGAAAAGAGTATTTATAAAAACATATACAATATTGGTTTGTCATGCTTACAATGCTAGGGGATACATCTATATATATATATACATATGTACATTCTTTATTCTCTCTTTTTTTTATAATTTTAATTTTGTTCTTTTCTTTTTTTTATACTTTTTATTTATTTTTTCTTATTTTATATTTTGTATATATATATATATATATATATATATATATATATATATATATATATACATATATATACATTACATATATTTATACATATATATACACATATATATATTACATATATATATATATACACATACACATATGTATACACATACACATATGTATACATATACACATATATATATATATATAATATATATATATATATATATATATATATATATTTTCCCTCTGTTTCTTCTTTCTAATTTTAAATATATGCAAGTGAATAAGATGACCTTTCTGCCTGTTCCACAATGTCGGTGACGATCGCATGCTTGCACAACTGCATTCGAGACGTAAGCAATACTTAATAGTTTGCTTATGTTCCAAATGCAACTGCGAAAAAGATCGACCGCCGCTGACACTGCGGAAAAGGCAGTTACAATGTGAGTAATAGCTTAGATCTCCTGAATACCGTGCTTGTCCAGACTTCTCTGCACCATGGATAAATTGTTACTTGCTGCACAATCTAGAATCTTCGCCAGTGGTTCATTAATTTTGGAAGCTGGGCATTCTGCCAGTATGTGTGGGATGGTTATGAAAGTATTGCAGAAATTGCATTTCGGTGCATCGGTGCGTTCATAATAAAATTTGGTGTTAAAAACGGCTTTGCCTACACGCAGCCTTGCCAGCGTAATACATTCACTCCTACTAAGGTCGCTATTGTATTTGGGTCTGTTGGTCGATGGACTTTGCTGCCTCTGAACCGCCCTGTAAACATTTGATAAAGTGCTTGGAAAACATGGGGTTTCGGTAACTGCTGGTAGATTTAGTGCTTCTTTAGCAGCTCTGTCTGCGCATTCATTCCCCTGGATCCCAATGTGTGAAGGAATCCAGAGTATAACGGTGGTGCTGTTTCCATTTTGATGAAGCATGTCGTTATATGCATCGTTTCTATTTTTCATTAGAGCCCTGGTAGCGCTAAGGCTGTCCGTGCATACTAAAGTTTTGCCCCCGTATCCTACTGACAAACCAATTGCAGTTTTTATTGCAGAAATTTCGGCAGTGAAAATTCCAGTGTGATCTGGCAGTCGGGCGTGGTGAACATTTTCAAAAACAGAGGATGATGTTTGCCTGATGATAGCATACGATGTCTTGCCGTTTTGGTATGAGCCGTCCGTGTACAGTGTTGTGTTTGGTGAATGAGCTGAGATTTTCTCAGCTAGCGATTTCCTAAAGCATGTTGGGTTAATGGTGTTTCTGTTGTATTTTCTAAGGCTGTCGTCAATTAAGACAATGGCGCCTGCGTTATTTGTAGAGAATGGTTGTGAGGGTATAGGAATGTTGTTTTTCCTAAGTAGGGATATTACATTACGGATGGAAGAACCTGACCCAGCTGACGAGTTATTAATATGCTGCCAAAAAAGATCATGCAGTCCGTCAGATGTTATTGTTATAGCTCTGGATGCGAGCCCTACTGAGGTTTTATCTAGTAACTTCTGGAAATCGAGATACATTGCTTCAGCTTGTAGAGATTTGATGGGTGTTGCTCGTAGCAGTCCTGAAGCCGAACGAAAACATTTGTTGAGTGAGGTGTTGATTTTTGAGGAGTTTCTTTTGGATGTCCATCCATAAATTGTTATGCCGTGCAAAAGAATGCCGGAGGTTAAAGCCCGGCAGATATTTAAAGCGGTCTCTATGTGGGGTCCTTTACCACGGGAGCAGATGAGTCGTAATAAATTACTTATTTTACTCAATTTTGCTGACAACCTATTCACATGTGCATTCCACAGTAAGTTTTTTGTGAATGTAATACCCAAAATCCTCATCTGATCAGCTAGCTGCAGGTTAATACTCCGTATGCGAACCGTTGCGAGGTTGCAGTCTCTTTTTCTACAAACATGAAGTAATTCGGTCTTTTCGGGGGGGACTACGGCTCCACGACTCTCTGCCCAATTATAAATCGCGTTATCTAAATTTCTCAAATTCATCTGAACTACTTCGGACTTGCCGGAAGCGACAGCAAATATGTTATCGGCGTAGATGCCAACATAGTCTATACCAGGCATAGATTCGATGGCCTTGGCTAGTGAGTTTGCATAAACCGTGTAGAGTACGACCGATAATGGAGACCCTTGTGGGATTCCGTTATCTAAACTGTAAGGTGAAGAGTGATAGCCGTGCACTTTAACTATGACCCTACGCCCGTCTAGAAAAGATTTCAACGTTTTCAAAACCGTTCTATGGATGCCCCAGTCATTTAGCTCAAGGATTATATACGTTGATACGACTCTATCAAAAGCTTTCTCTATGTCTTCTGACAGGACTACACTGTGTTTCCTATTTTTAAGTTTCGCCGCAATGTTTCCTCCAAACGATGGCATATGGTATGCACCCCATGCCTATGTAAGAAAGCATGTTGCTTTTTGGATATATTTTTCCTTGTGTGTTTCCAAAAACGTTTTGCAAGTATTTTCTCGAATATTTTCGAAAGAACTGGCAACAAGGCGATGGGACGATAACCCTCTATGTTGTTTGGATTTTTTTTCCAGGTTTTGGTATCGGTGTTAATGTGGCAGTTTTCCAGTCGTGAGGAAATATTCCGCTGGACAAAATTTTGCTATACAATTCGCATAGACGTAATTTTAATACATCTGGTGCATTTTTTACCATTGCATATGTAATTTTATCCTGAGCCGGTGTTGACCCCTTTAGGGATGCTAATATATCATTGAGTTCTAGAATATCAATTTTTAGAGTCATCATTGAGTTTTGGTGGTTAAGGTTTGTTAGGGCGTCAATGTTTAGATTTTTCTTAGCATTTATTATTCCAGGCTCAAAAGCCTGGTCTGCACTGACTGAGCTCCAGAACATTGCAAATTGGTCGGCAATGTGAGATATATTGTTGTTATTGATGCAAATTGTCGGGAAGTTTTTGATTCTGTCAGTTCTTAAACTGTTTACCTTTCTCCACAAAAAAGTCGTGTCCATTGACGGGTTCAAAGAGTTGAGGAAGTTTTCCCATGTTTTCCTTTTTGCAATTTTACTCTCCCGCTTGACTTTAGCGCATGCCCTTCTGTATTCCAAGCAATTCGCTTGATTACGATGCCTTTTGAAATACTTCCAAGCCTGTTGCCTTAGTCGGATAAGTTTTGAAATTTCTGAGTTGAACCAAACCGGATTATTTCTGACAGGTGATTGACGACTGAGGGGAACTGTTTCGTTTGCTGTTTTTCTGAAAATACGTTTTATCAGTGATGCTTCTCTGTTGATATTTCCTGACTTTTTAAATTCCTGAAATACTTGGGTTGCTTTTTCCCGAAAGTTTTTCCAGTCTGCCCTGTTATCTTTAAAACGAGGTGTAAAATTTTTTTTATAGTGTCTATGTTATTTGAGATCTTAATGGGAAAATGATCTCCCACTTCAGGCATGGGCAGACAAGTCCAAATCAGTTTTGGCGCCAAGTCGACACTAGCCATTGAAACGTCAACTGCAGTAAGTGTACATCTTGTGCTGAGTAGTGTTGGAGAACCATCATTTAGGACCACCAAATTTTTGTCTTCGGCTAAGTCTTCCCAAAGTTTACCATCAGAAGAATTTGAGGCTGAGCCCCACAATACGTTTTGAGCATTTAAATCACCAATAATAAGGTTGTGTGTATTACTAGGTATGGATATGTTGTTCACCATTGTATCTGTTAAATTGTAGTCGTGTTCTTTGTAGATATTAGTTATTTGCAAGTCTGTGCCACAGCGTATAACTACTGATTGGGATAGTAGAGAGCCAGAAGACGTCGAGTGCTGTATTACGTTTATATTACTTTTAATAAGTAGGGCGATACCTGACTTTGCATAATTGTAGTTTTTGTTATGGTGATAGATTTTGTATCCTGGAATGTGAAGTAGATGCAAGTTTTTATTAATAATATGCGTTTCCTGCAAAGCTAAGATGTTTGGTTTATGTCTTGCTATTAATTGTTCTAAGGCATACTTATTATTAATGAAACCTTGTATGTTCCATTGAAGCAAAGTGATGTTTAGGCCAAAATTCATACAAAGTTTTATTTTTGTTTGCCTTTAGTAGGCATTGTTTTTTTCATTGTCTTCGGTGTAATTATAGTATTTAAATCTGGAAAGTTTTTATAAAGTTTTGTACAAGGTGTTAATTCACTGTCTGGGGAGTTTACATTCATTCTTGGTGGGGTAGTTAAACCCAGCCCGTGGTTTATGTCATTTATTATCATATCTTCTGTAATGTTTTCATCGATAAAAAATTTTTTATTAGAGTTGTCAGCAGATGTGTTATCGATTAAAATTTCATCGCTGATAGAATTGTCAATTTCTGCAATTAAATTGATATTATCGGTGTTATCTGCAGGAGAGTATGGTATTGACGTTGCGGGTGTATGCTTGAGTGTTTTAGTTTGGGTGTTTTGTTCTATTTGTTGTTTTTTTTGTTTTGTAGATGAAGGGATTTCGTGTGTGTTAGTTGATGTAGTGTGGTTAAAATTGTTGAGTTCTATTTGTGTTGGTATTGGTTCTTTTTGTAGAGTATTTTCTATGTTAGCAGTTTTTGTTTTGGTTTGTTTTGATTTTGCAGAAGTTATGGGCATTTCATTTGCTTTGCTGTCGCCATTTAAAATTTGTGCATATGTTTGTTTTTTCGGACCATTTCTTATAACCGGCTTGAGTGTACATATGAAGACTTGGATTTTCGTTAAAAGTTTCCCACGCTTCTCGTGTGGTGCATTTTTTTGTAACTCGCAGGTAATTAACAGACTTATGCATCCAAAAAGTTGGACAATCTGGATCATAAGAAGTGTGGTCTTCTGTCTGGCAATTAACACAATACTTACGTGCGCATAAATCATGAGGGGTTGGGAAGCCGCAGTCTTTGCAATGTTCTACATTTCTGCATCTGTTTTTCGTCTGACCCAATTTTTGGCAGTTTACGCATTTCATGGGGTTAGGTATATATTCGTCGACGGGTACCCTTTCCCAGCCCAGCTTAAGTATCTCTGGGCGATAGTAAAGGTCAAAAGTTACTATTGCTGCGCCTGTAGCAGACATTTTATTTCCATCTCTCCGATTGATTTTGCGAATTTCAACAACTTTTTGATCTTTTAGAGATTCTAGTAACTCTTCCTCTGAAATTCCTATTATTTTCCGTGAAAAAATACGGCCTTGTATGGTGTTCAAAGTCTTATGTAGAGTAAATTTGGCTGGTATGTTGTCGATGTATGTGGCCTTCATAAACTTTTCAGCAGTTTTATTGTCGGGGAGTTTAATTAATAGATCACCACTCTTTAGTTCAGTAACTTCCAAGCGGTCCTTTGATATATAATTTAATCCTCTCTCTACTTGAAAAACGTTGTAAGACGATAGAGCTGGGGTCTCTGCGTTCTCGGTAGTTGTTCTAGCCGAAGCGACTAAATAGCGTGGTCGATATTGTTCGTTTACGGATAATTCTGGCAAGGGGACGAATTCTTCAGGGCGAAGTCTCTTATTCCTGTTTTTGTTCCTACCGGTGTCGGAAGCAAGCTCCCTAAACCGGTTGTGGTTGTTCGAGGAATGATCCCCGCTCATGTCAGTGGGTTTAAAATAAAACCCCTTTATACGTTAAATTAATCGATCCGGAAAATATAATAATATAAAAGGTCCAACAGTAAAATATAAAGATTCCGCAAAGGAATCAAATACAAGCACGTATGTACGTATACAATGTGCAGCAATAGGCACGCGATTACAAATTAAGTACTTATCGATAAACTATCAGTCAACTGTCTATACTGCGAACAAAACGATGTTTACTCGGCAATTGCCTGATGCAAAATAAATAAAAAAATTATTGAAATACTGAAAAATTAAAGAAAAAATTAATTTAAGAAATTTATTATTCGATATATTGTCAGAAGTTTATTTTAATTTGAAATTTATTTGCTGGTGGTTCAGCGTTGTCTATATATTTCATTGCTGCTGTAACAAATCATCAGTAGACTTCAACCACACATTTTGAATAGTCACAAACCTCTTATCTTATGCACAGACATTCAAGAACTATTTGAGAATTCACAAATAATAATATTTTTGAAAATCACAAAAGAAAAATAAGCGTAGTAGGGCTTTGAAACTAATACAAAAAACCCAGCAAATAATTTATATTCGATTTGAATCTATTTTATTTTTCTACGCCTTTATATAATTAGAAATCTTTTGTGATTTTCAAAAATATTATTATTTGTGAATTCTCAAATAGTTCTTGAAAGTCTGTGCATAAGATAAGAGGTTTGTGACTTAATTATTTTTTAATTAATTTTTTTTTAAATTTTTGAAAAAAAAAATTTAAATGAGCCTACAATTTAACCTGATGGCGGTTCTCTACGCTTAAAAGTGCCTCCAGACAAAAACCAGGATTTATCGCATTCCTCTGCCTCGATTTATAATATTTCAATACCGAATAATAATTTAACATCATCAAAACCTCAAAATGAAATTAATTCAATATTCAGTTCTGAAGAAAATGTACTTCCAAGGTCTTCTTTGTCTTCAATGGATTTAATGGATGATACATTAGGAAATGAGCTAGAAGAATTTATAAAAGTCAAAGTGAAGAAAAGAAAACATTGTGATCCAATAAATTTAGATCTCTCTGATTGTGAAACTCCTGTGGTGAATAATTACAACCGGTTCAAAATTTTGGGCGAAATTAAGATTGATAAAATGCAATCTACTGTTCACAGAAATGATCAAAAGGAAAATACACCAAAAAAAAAACAGCAAACCGTAAATTTTTGTCCTCCAATTATCATTAAAAATTTGAACGTTAAGAGTCTGGTAGATCAACTCAAATCAAAAAATGTTGATTTCAAAATTACAAATAAATCAAGAAATAATTGTAAATTGTATTTGCGAGATGTGTGTGTACATCAAGAAATGATGGCTTTGCTCGAAAAGAAAGAAATCGATTCTTATTCATTTACTCCAAAGGAGTTGAAGAAAATTAGATTAATATTGCGCGGTCTTTACTACAAGACGAGTATTGAAAACATTAAAAAGGAATTGGATTGTATTTTACCAGATACAATTGAAAAAATTTCAAAATTTGAAACTACATTTTCAAAAAAACATGACATTGACACTGGTTTGTTTTTGATTACATTACTTCAAGGCAAAAATGCAAATGATTTTACACATTTAAGGTATTTATTAAATCAGTCGGTTTCCTGGGAAGCCCCTAAGGCGAATTTTAAAGAAATTCAATGTTGGCGTTGTCAACAATGGGGGCATTTTTCAAGCAACTGTAATAGACCACGGGCTTGTGTAAAGTGTTCTGAAAAACACGGCCCAGGTGAGTGTAAGTTAGTGGTAGATACCAATTCTAGGCCGTTTTGTATTAATTGCAAGAGTTTGGGACACCCTGCTAGTTGGCGAGGCTGTCCGTTTTTTTTTTTTAATTACTGTGAACAAAAAAATAAATTTGCAATTTCCAATAAACAAAGAAATTTATTAGCTTCACAAAATGTCAAAAAGAGTATAGAATCTAATTTCTTTGAACATAATAAAACTTTCGCTAGTTGTCTTAGTGAATCCCCGAAAATTTTGAAAGTTAAAACATCGCCATTGATTGAAGCATTTTTAAACATTGCTAGAGAATTGTGTAAAGAAGAAACTGTATCATTAGAAGATAGAATTAAAAATTTTATGACAAATTATAAAAACTGTTCTAAAGCACAGACAAAAACTGATTGCTTAAAACTTCTTAAAGAGATTGAATTGATTTATGGTAAATAGAACAATGGATATTCTTAATTTTAACGTTCGCTCTTTAGTTAGTTCTAGCAGCAAAATTGATTTAGTGAATACATTAAAATGTAATAAGGTTGATGTTGCTTTTATACAAGAAACACATCTTAGTCCAAGTCATAAAACTGTTTTGGAAAATTATTCTTTTATAAAAGACGATAGCTCTGTCGGAGTCGCCATTGCATTGAAGGAACGTTTTTCCTACAACCGTGTTTCTATTGATTCAATATCTTTTCCAAATTTATTTGTTGAAGTATTTATATTAATGGATGGATTGCCAAAGAAAATTTTGTTTGGTTCTTTATACTTACCTTGTAACTATGATTATAATTCTATTTATAATGGTTTATCTGCTATTAAAGCTCTTTCTTCCAACTACGATGGAGTTGTATTAGGAGGTGATTTTAATGCAAAACATGTTTCTTGGAGGGATGTTTTAAACAACATTAATGGTATTGGGTTATACAATTGGTTAACGGATTTTTGTTCTGATTTTCAAAGATTTTCGGATACATTGCCTTCATTTCCTAATGGAAATTCATTTTTAGACCATTTTTTGATAAGTACAAATTTGGTAAACATTTTTGATCCAAATTTTGCAATTAGGTCTCTCCCTTCTTTTTCTGACCATTTACCATTACTATTTCAATTAAAATTCATGAATTTTGAATTTGTTTTAAAACAACCGCATGTGTATACGTCATTCAGAAATACTAATTGGATTGCTTTCAGAAATGAGGTTGCATCAGAAATCAATTTAAATTTTCCTCCTTCGATTGTGAATTTATCTAATTTAGAAATTGATAATTATGTTGAAAAGTTCACTTTCATACTGAATCACATTAATGAAAATCATTGTGAAAGAATAAACGTTATGAATAAGCACGTTATAATTTCGGATAAAATTAGAAACTTATATAAATTAAAGTACGCATGGCAAAAAGATTTAAGGAAACTTTTTAGAAGGACTTTAGATAGAACACATCCAAATTATATTCTTCTTTCTAAACAAATTCAGTTGATTAAAATTATTATTAAAGAACAGGTTCAAATTGAACAGGCTGAAATTTTCAAAACGCGTCTCGCTAATATCAAACCTGGGCCAACAGCTTATAAAAAATTTAAAAATATTTTAGGTATACAGAGGGATAATACTCTTTCAAAATTAATAGTAAACGGCATTGAAATTACTGATAATATCCAAAAATTATCACATCTTCAAAACCATTTCTCCTCAATATATTCAGGTGTAAGTCCAAATGCGGATGTCTCAGATGTTGAAGACTCAATTCGACTGAATTTATCATCCATACCAAATTCAATGTTTAATTTTGATAACAATTTTCCATCATCAAATACTCAGAGGGATAGTTATCTAACTTATGCTGATGAGTTACTGTCAGTTATCAAATTGTTAAATAACAAGAAATCGTTCGGTTTGGATGGCATTTCTAATTTCATTATTAAGAAACTTCCCCCAATTGCTTTTGATTATTTAGTTATTATTTATAACAACTGTATTAACAATTATTACTTTCCTATTTCTTGGAAAGAGGCAACAATTAGTCCAGTTCCAAAGAAACACAACACTTTTGATTTGAATAATGTAAGACCAATATCTCTTTTATCTAACTTAGGAAAACTTTTTGAAAAAATTATTCGAATTAGGATGGATAATAATTTGGAAACTTCATGTATTCCAGATTATCAATTTGGTTTTAAAAAGTCTTATTCAAAAAATCATGCGCTGCTTAAATTTCGGGATGGTGTTGTGAATAATTTGAGGGAAAAAAAACATTGTACAATAGCAATTTCTCTTGATATAGAAAATGCTTTCGACAGCATTTATCATGATGGCTTAATTTTTAAGATGATTAATATTGGTTTTAGTCCTCAACTCATTAAACTTATTCGCAGTTTTTTGACGGACAGAAAGTTCTGTGTTCAATTACAGAATGATTTCTCAGCCTATGGTAATATTATTTGTGGTGTGCCTCAAGGCTCTATTTTAGCACCACATTTATATAACATATTTATTTATGATTTCCCACACACATATAATTCTGCAACTGGAATTCTTTATGCAGACGATTCACTTCTGTACGCTCATGGTATTTCTCCGAAAAATACTCTCATTTCACTTTCTTCATATTTAAATGAAGTCAATAATTTTTATAAGCAATGGGGTATAAGAATTAATCCAGGCAAAAGTAAAGCTATTTGTTTGAGGAATGCATCTGGGAAGTGCAAGTACTTCGTTGTTCCAGAAAGTAAGCAACTCAGTTTAAGTCTAGATGGACAAAATATTCCTTTTGTTAATAAAATAAGATATTTAGGAGTAAACTTTAACAATCTTTTGAAATTTAATAATCATGCTAGAACAGTCCTTAACAAAGCTCGGGGGGTTAAAATCGCATTTGGAAGAATGTTTAATAGTAGGTATTTACCGGAAAAAACAAAATTGTTAATATATAAATTAAGTATTAGACCGTTACTTTTATATGCATTTTCGACTGGTTTCCTATATCTCCTACGGTTATGAAGGAATTTGAAATTTTTGAGAGAAAAACTCTTAGACTATGCATTAACAAACATTTTGAAAGATATAATAAAAAATTTTCAAATGAATATATGTATATATGATTTGGCAAAGGTAAAACCTTTGGCATCTTATGCATTTGATTTAATAAAAAATTTCATTAATTCTTGACAATGTTTTAGTTCAAAATATCCTTGATAATCAAACGGGTTATAATTGGCGGAACACTTTCTACTACTCTCCCTTGGGTTATGTGGAACACAAAATTGCTTGTGTTAACAGTTTAATGCCAAGATTTTATGTTTCAAAAATTCCAGGAGCCCACAGGGGCTATTTTTTTTATTTTTTTTTATTTATTTATTTTTTCCTTTCTCTTAGTTCCAAGTTTAGTTTTTAAGTCCATTATTTTTTATATAAATTTATGTATTGTGCCGGGAGCAAGCACTTAACTTACAAAAATTGTTATTACACATGTTCACACAACTGATAAGCTTGTTACTAAGTGCGTTTGAGTACTTTTCCAGTAAAATCCAGTAACTGAGTAAATACTGAGTAATTTAAAGAAATTACTCTCAATAAAAAAGTTTGCAGCTAAAAGTACGCGAACGGAAAAATTGTAAAATCCAGTAAAATATACACAACAGCTGATAAACAATTTGGTGCTAAAAAATTATACATACATATGTACATAAGTATGTACATATGTATATGCAAAAAAAAACTGAATATAATATTGTAGTACTACGTGGTCCAATCGAGATGAAACAGACTAGTTATATCATGGTCCATGTAATGCAGTCATGGATCATGTCGTTTTCACACAAGCATTCAATGCAATATGGAGTAGTTTTGGGGTTAGGCCGATGTAATGCAAATTTGGACCATTTAGTCCAACCCTAGGACATAAACCTCCTTTTTTCACATATTTGGAGTAGTTTCGGCGTATTCCTACTCCTCTTTGGAGTATTTACATACATGTGTGGAATAGTCGCATTATCTGCAGACAATATACAAAACTATACATACATAAGTACATATATATTATTGCTTCTGTGAAGCACTTTGGTAAGGCAAAAAATTATGGCTTTTTGGAAGCTGAATAAATTGCTTCTAGTTGGCTCATCTCGCACAAAAAAAATCTCCTTATTCATGCGCAACACCAAGTGATTTTCTAACATTATCTCCCTTACTCGCGGTCTCCACCTGACATAAAATAGCTAACTTTAACATTAACTTCTAAGAATTGTTAAGTGGTGAGTATCAATATCAATATCAATATCATTTTACACATGCAACGATGCACGACCATTTGCACAATATTGTGAATTGGGCTATAGTTTTTATGTACTCAGATGCAAAAGTTGCTAGCTTGCAAATTTTTTGTTACTTCTTCCTCTATTTTGTTAGAGAGCCTGCCTTATGTTATTGCTTTTCAGAAGCAGTTTTCGAAGCTTTTGTGATCAAGTTACATTACATTGCTTCCCTCAGTTGTTAGTGCTTCCAAATAAGATTTTTTTTGCTGTTTAGTTACTGGCTAGCCGCATGGAAAAATTATATGGTTTTGAGAAAATCGATGAAGAATGTTTTTTCATTTGTTTTATAAAAATACACCATAGTATATTTTCTTTAATAATAAAAGTAATAGATACATACATATTGTTACGTTTAAATTTTATTAAACGTGTGAGTTCTTTTCATTGCTCAAAAATAAAAATAAATAATACACAATTTTTATTTTATTTGTTTGCTACTGTTTTTCCTTTTATTCTTTACGAAGCAAATTATAACTTGTCTTTCTTTACTTAATCACTTCTTATCGTTATTACCCACTTTGAACGAAGTCTTAACTTGACTACTTTCTGATTAGTACTGCTCTGCTCTCGCACATGCTGCCACTTTTTATAGTACAGGAACCGGATCTCGAATGTTCGCCTGATAGGTGCATGATGCCATCTGTATTGTCATTTACTATTGGTAGCCAGATGTTCAAACAGTCCTCTAGCACAATCGGGAAAATTCATGTTGCTGCTTCTAGGTGTTTGTAGATAATTCGATTGGTCGTTATTTTTGAATTTAAAAGTAACGACTCTTATGTTGGCAATGCAGTCTGTACTGGTAGTACAGTGCTCGCACTTTTATTTGCATGTGTGTGTGTCTGTAGCTATGTATACAATTATTGTTGTTGCTATAGTATTTGCACGTAAATATGTGTGTACGTTTAGTGCTTTAGTTAAATACTTCCAGATAGTTCTTTGCTTTAACCCTGTAGGAATATTTTTACGTAACACTGCCGCCCACTTAAGCCTATTCGTCCCGAATAGGCATATTATCCGGCTTTCCATAGTTTGCGAGTCGTTCTAAATGTACAACTTTCATTTTTGACCTTGGGCTATTGTGTTTTTGTATTCTGTAGACGACATCGTTTAACCTTTTTACCACCGTATATGGTCCCTCCCAGTGAGTCTGTAGTTTTGGAGACAATCCTATTTTCCGCTGTGGGTTGAAAAGTAGAACCAATTGACCTTCATTAAAGCCTTTAGAATTTGCAGCACGGTCATATCTAACTTTCATCTTATTACTGATCATTTTAATTCGGCTACGGATAAATTCATGTAGCTCATTTAAATTTTCTTGCCTTTGGAAAGGGCCAGTATCTGCTTCATTTGTTAGTGTAGGCTTGACGCCGAACTCTAAATCTCCAGGCAACTTTAACTCAGCTCCAAAAATAATTTTTGCAGGTGTTCGCGATGTTGTGTCATGCACAGCTGACCTGTATGCTAATAGAAACTCCGGCATGTGTTCGTCCCAGTCCTTTTGATGCGTGCTCACTACTTTTCGCAAATATTCTTCTAATGTACGGTTGAACCTCTCTACCATGCCATCAGACTGTGGGTGAAGTGGTGTGGTTCTGGTTTTCTTTATCCCATATCGCTCGCACATGTCTTTAAACATGGCAGACTCAAAATTTCTACCTTGGTCAGAGTGCAGTTCAATAGGAACTCCATAGCGACATACCCAGTTGTTTACAAACGCGTCCACAACCGTTCTGGCTTCCTGGTTAGGTATGGCATAAACTTCTGGCCATTTGCTGAAATAGTCCATCACTACAAGAATATAACGATTCCCAGCGTTGCTGACCGGAAAAGGTCCTGCTACATCCATTGCTATCCTCTCAAAGGGTGCTCCCGAGTTATATTTTTGCAGCAGACCCCGACTTCGTTTTGCTGGACCTTTAACCTTCATACACTGTGTGCAATTCGCTATCCATTCGGCTACGGCTTGTTGATATCCAATCCAATAAAAACGCTGTTTTAACTTTTCGAGCGTTTTTGTTACGCCCAGGTGACCACCGCTGGGTCCATTATGGAACTCCTTCAACACCTCGCTCCTCTTGGATGTTGGGACCACGATCAGATTGGAAACCGTCTTACCGTCTACACTTTCCCAGACACGATACAAACAACCATTTATCAAATTCAGGCTGTCCCACTGGGCCCAATACGATTTTACCAGTGGACTTTCAGCTGATATCTCATTACGGGTCAGTCTTCTATCCTCCTCTTTAGCTGCTATAATTTTTCCCAGTGCTGGATCTGCCCTTTGCGCCTCTGACCAGTCTTCTTCCGTACCAATTTTTGTAAGCCTGACATCAATGACACATTCTTTCGCCTCGACTTTTGAACAATGTCTGCACTCTAAGCTACAGGGGCGTCGTGACAGAGCATCAGCATTATTATGCCTTGCACCCTTTCTGTGCTCAATGCTGAAGTTGTAGCTCTGAAGACGTTCAATCCAGCGTGCTAGCTGCCCTTCAGGATTTTTAAACTGCAGTAGCCACCTGAGCGCAGAATGGTCAGTTCTTAAAGTAAAGTGTTGGCCATACAAGTATTTATGAAAATGCTTAATGCACTCCAACACTGCCAGAAGCTCCCGTCGTGTCACACAGTAGTTCCTCTCAGGTTTCGAAAGTATTCGGCTGTAATAGCCCACTACTTTTTCTGTTCCATTAATCACCTGTGATAACACACCTCCTATTCCATATCCACTTGCATCGCTATCTAGCACAAATTTTTCCCCAGCAACTGGATATGATAAGACTGGTGATGTGCACAATAAATCTTTTAGTGTCTGGAAAGCATTCTCCTGTAATTCACCCCAATCGTATGGTTGCGACTTCTTTGTTAGCTCATGCAAGCTTGCAGCTACGCTGGCAAAATTTGGCACAAAGCGTCTGTAGTATGTGCAAAGGCCCAAAAAGCTGCGCAATTCGTGAAGATTTCTTGGACGAGGCCAGTCCTTTACTGCTCGTATCTTATCTTCATCTGTTGAAATACCATCTGCTGTAACTTTATGGCCCAGATACTTCACCTCTTTCTGGAATAGTGCACACTTTTTGATGCTGAGTTTGAGTCCAGCCGATGATATGCGCTGAAAGACTTCAGTCAGATTTTTAAGGTGTTCATCAAAAGTCTTCCCCATTACAATTATGTCGTCAAGATACACCAAGCATGTTTTCCAGTGCAGTCCTTTTAACACTTGCTCCATGAGCCGCTCGAAAGTAGCCGGAGCATTGCAGAGCCCAAATGGCATAACATTAAACTGCCACAGACCATCGCATGCGCTGAAAGCAGTTTTCTCCTTGTCTTTCTCTGCAATCTCCACCTGCCAATAGCCGCTTTGTAGATCCAATGTGGAGAACCATTTCGTTCCAGCAAGCGTGTCTAAGGTGTCGTCAATTCTTGGTAGCGGATAACTGTCCTTTTTGGTCACGTCGTTAAGTTTCCTATAATCGACGCAAAATCGAGTACTGCCGTCCTTTTTCCTTACTAACACTACCGGTGAGCTCCAGGGACTTGAAGATGGTTCGATTACACCACACCGCTCCATTTCATTGACGAGCTCTTTTACCTCAGTTCGCTTAGCCAGTGGTATACTTCTGGGTGCCAGTTTTATTGGCCTTGCTTCGCCAGTATTTATTTCGTGTTTCACTATTGCCGTTCTCCCTTGGCTTTTATTCTGCCCGGCAAAAATGCAGGCGTGCCTTTTTAGCAGTTGCTTGGCTTTATTTCTGTCAGGAGGTGATAGCCCTGCTACCCATCGCTCCACATAAGCCTGAAATTCTTCACACTCCTTTGCAGACAAATTGGCAGGTTCTGGCTTTTTATCGCAGTTTATTATTGCCTCTGCTTGAGCACATTGACCTATTTCGGAATTCTTGTTGATGACTTTTTCTTGGCCTGATAAATTTAGTACCCGTATGGGAACCTTTCTTCCATTGCAAGTTCTTACGAGGGCTTTTGCTGTTAATATCTCGCTCTTAATTTCTGCTGGTTCTACTACCCACAACCGATTGTCCTCACAATCTCCCTCCATTTGTGCCCATATTACTGATTCAGACCGTGGTGGTAATGTCTGATTTTCAATAGCAAGCAGTTTCTTGACGTGCATCTGATTGTCATATCCAACATCAAGCGGTATTTCAACATTACGCCAAATCATCACTTGTTGCCCCATATGCAAGTTGATTCCGTGGTTTATCATAAAATCGGCTCCAATAATAACCTCGTCTACAATATCGGCAACAATAAATACGTGTTTCACACTGATATTGGCAATAGTCACCTTCGCCTCAGTTTTACCATAGACAGTGGCAGGCTCCCCAGTAGCTGTACGTAGTCGTATATTACTTATAGTTTCACATTTCCCCTTCACTACATTGGGCCTGATTATTGACTGTGACGCTCCTGTGTCTATGGTAAGGATGTGCTTTTCACCGTTGATGTATCCGCATGCAGTAAGGTTGCTATTTTTCTGTTGCATCACTGATATGGAGATTGTGGGGCCGTCGTTTGTGGGAGCTAGCTCTTGCCCCTTAGTGCTAGCTCGTTTTAGTTTAACGGGGACTCTTGTGTTGTTTGTTGGTACACCCGTTTACTGTTCCTTGATGGCGAAACAGATCTGGCTCTCTTTCTTGGCGCCTTGCAGTTGCGCTGGTAATGACCAACTTTGCCGCAGTTATAGCACTTATTATTAACTTTTTGCTCTTTCTCTGCCAATGCTTGTCTCACGGCCTCCTTAATGCTAGAGACTAGACTATTATCATTTTCGGCAAGTACTTCCACGTTCCGTACCTTGCACACCTGTGGCTTCAAAATCAGTCTAGCAGTCTCCTGAGTTAGTGCAAATGAAACCATTTCTGTGAAGGTTGCCTTTTGCGTAGCACACACTGCAAGTTTGATATCAGGGTCGCGGATGCCATTAACAAACGCCTCCGTTTTGACATGATCCAGGAATGGATGGTTTTCGCCTGGATACGTAAGCTGCACCAACCGCTCGATTTCCATTGCGAAATCTTGTAGAGACTCATTGGGTTTTTGTCCTCTACATCGCAATTCCATGCGGTATATGTCACGCTTGTGCTCACCGCCATATTTGCGTTGCAGTGCCGCCATTATGTCATCAAAACTGTTTCTGCAGCCTACTGGCACAGTTTCGAGAACTTCTGCTGCCGCACCTTTTAAGGCCAAAACTAGCTCTATGGCCTTTTCTTCACTGTCCCAACCATTTCTGTTAGCCACTGTTTCGAACTGAAATTGAAAGATGTTCAGTGGTGCACTGCCATCGAAACAAGGCGTCTTCATCCTGCTGGAAACTTCTGGAACAAATCGCACTGGTCCGCCTTGGCCCTGGAGATTGATGATTTTTGCTTCCAGCTCGTGCAACTTCTCGTCTACCTCTTTCACTTGTACTGCCACGCCACCAATTTCTAAGCTATGGAATTTGTTCTCTAGCTCTGATATTTTCTCGTCAAACTTGCTGACTTGTACTTCAATGCCATCTACTCTTCTATAAAAGGCCTCAGAAATTTCTTGAAGTTTCTGATTTGTGGCCTTCATAGACTCCTGAATTTCAGCCTTCATTGCTCTAGAAGACTCCTGAAGCCTCTCATCCATTTGGCCTAGAAGTTTGTCATTGTTTGCCTTCATTTCATTGTTTGCTCTAGAAGTTTCTTGAAGCATTGTTTCCATTTTCTCATTGTTTGCCTCCATTTTACTCATCATAGCAGCAAACATTGCACCAATGTCTGTACTGGTTGCTGCTGCACGAGTACATACCTCAATTTCTTCTTTTTCATCGAACTCGTAGCTTTCTATATCGATGTTGCGCCGCTGGAACTCTTCCAACAATCTTTTCTGTAGTTCGACCTTATTACCAGTTGTTGGCAAGTCCAGATTGTTCAACTCTTTCTTGAGTTGCTCCACCTTAAGCTCTTGAAATTTCATTCTTCCTCGTATTGCAAATTAATTATTTTCTAATTAATTTATTATTTTTATTTTAATTTTGCAATCCCACTTCTGACACCAAATGTTACGTTTAAATTTTATTAAACGTGTGAGTTCTTTTCATTGCTCAAAAATAAAAATAAATAATACACAATTTTTATTTTATTTGTTTGCTACTGTTTTTCCTTTTATTCTTAACGAAGCAAATTATAACTTGTCTTTCTTTACTTAATCACTTCTTATCGTTATTACCCACTTTGAACGAAGTCTTAACTTGACTACTTTCTGATTAGTACTGCTCTGCTCTCGCACATGCTGCCACTTTTTATAGTACAGGAACCGGATCTCGAATGTTCGCCTGATAGGTGCATGATGCCATCTGTATTGTCATTTACTATTGGTAGCCAGATGTTCAAACAGTCCTCTAGCACAATCGGGAAAATTCATGTTGCTGCTTCTAGGTGTTTGTAGATAATTCGATTGGTCGTTATTTTTGAATTTAAAAGTAACGACTCTTATGTTGGCAATGCAGTCTGTACTGGTAGTACAGTGCTCGCACTTTTATTTGCATGTGTGTGTGTCTGTAGCTATGTATACAATTATTGTTGTTGCTATAGTATTTGCACGTAAATATGTGTGTACGTTTAGTGCTTTAGTTAAATACTTCCAGATAGTTCTTTGCTTTAACCCTGTAGGAATATTTTTACGTAACAATATGTTTTTATTTGAACTTACGGGCCTGACCCACGATGTCGACAAGAAACTTTCTATAGCTTACTTGCCGACATCGCGCGTCAGGCCGTTAAGGTTTCTAAACTTTTTACCCTCGACGTGAATAATTAGGATGTACAGAAAAAGACAAAAATGTTTGTTGCCACTTATACCAATCATCACAACAATATTGTTCACTTCCTTTCAAGTAGTTCCAATGAGTGCATTTATTAAGAGAAATATACAATGGGAAAAGAACTTTATGTATCCTAATATATTCAAGATATCGAAAAACTGAAAACAAATTTAAGAAATGTACACATTAATCATATTTAATCGATCAATAACTAAATTTTTTGAACGTTCCATGCGGGGAACCAGTACCCCTCTGACTATATGTACATATAAACAAAAATTTAACTATAAAAATCTATTAACTTTATTCACGTTTAAAAACAATCGGTTATGTTCTGCATTTCACGTGAAATTACATCGTTGGAAATTGTTGTTATAAATACATATGTATTTCCAACAATTCTATGAAAATTTCACAGGTTTTAATTTCCCGTGGAATACATAAAACATACCCTTATATTTTTCTGGCATCAAACTTAAATAAATGCAATATTTTTCATAACTTAATACATTTGTTTTTTGTTATTTTTAAAATTTCATCAAAAACAAAAAATTTTTGTTTCCCTTTGCTACTGTTTGTTTATATTTAAAAACATATGGTTTCATTTTACTGGATTTTAGGTGCGTTTGAGTACTTTTCCAGTAAAATCCAGTAACTGAGTAAATACTGAGTAATTTAAAGAAATTACTCTCAATAAAAAAATTTGCATATAAAAGTACGCGAACGGAAAAATTGAAAAATCCAGTAAAATATATACAACAGCTGATTACCAATTTTGGCGCTAAAAAAATTATACATATGAAATACACGATAGAATATTTTGTTTAATAATAAAAGTAATAGATCTGGACATGTTTTTATTTAAACTTATTTGGCTGGTCTACGATGTCGACAAGAAGCTTTCTATAGCTTACTTACATATATTGAAAACAAAAATAAACTTTCTTATTTTGATTTTGTTTTAAATATAAGTAAGCGATAGAAACTTTCTAATCGACATCGCGGGTCAAGCGGTTAAAGTTTCTAAGCTTTTTACCCTGAACGTGAGAAGCTATTAGGATGATTATTCAAGACAACGAAAAACTGGGAAAGAATTTAAAAAACAGTACACAAAGTAAATTTTTTTTAATGTTCCATACGGCAAACAAGGAACCGTCCGCCCGACTATATCTACAAACAAAAATTTTAATATAATAATCTATTAACTTTATTCACGTTTAAAAACAATCGGTTATGTACTGAATTCCATGTGAAATTAAATCGTTCGGAAATGCAATAGCATTGTTATTATAAATACATATGTACATACATACATACATAAATATGTATGTACATTTTTCCAACAATTCTATGGAAATTCCGCACTTATTAATTTCACGTGGAATACATAACATACCCGAATATTTTTCTAGCATCAAACTTAAATAAATGTTATAATGCTTACAACTTAATACATTTGTTTTTTGTGATTTTAAAAATTTCATCAAAAATTTAAAATTTTTGTTTCCGTTTGCTTTTGTTTATTTATATTTAAAAACATATGGTTTCGTTTTACGGGATTTTACTGGCAAAAATTTGTCCAGTAAAAACTTGCATTTACTCAGTAAATTAACTGTCATTTTTCTCTTTCAATTCGACCTCTCATTTACTGAATTTTGTGTACGCGAACGCAATCCAGTAAAAAATAGTACAAATTTCTACAAATTTTTGAGTTCTCGAACGCAATTACTGTCTAAAATTAATATTATTATTTCAAAACATTATAGATTTAATATTTGTGATTTGAACGGGCTAAAGTTCGTATCGCTTTTTTAAGCCAAATTACATGTGATAATTATTAATGAACAAATAACACCAAAGTCTGTTGTAAATATTCTGACTAACAACACATAGTTGAACGGAACAGCCAGCCGTTTTCGAAGGCCACTAAACCTTCATCATCAGCGTTCTTTTGTGTTTGGTCCACTGTGTGTGGTGTCAGTTGAAAAAGAACAAAACGACAATGGTAAGACTGTTGTAAATATAGTGATGGTAAAATTGAGCTTACAATACAAAAAAGCTTTCAGCAAATTGAAATACGATGAATCAAAACAATTCACATATTCCATTTGCAATAAAATGCTAAGTATATAAAGCAGAAATCTACATCAACTGACACCACACACAGTGGACCAAACACAAAAGAACGCTGATGATGTAGGTTTAGTGGCCTTCGAAAACGGCTGGCTGTTCCGTTCAACTATGTGTTGTTAGTCAGAATATTTACAACAGACTTTGGTGTTATTTGTTCATTAATAATTATCACATGTAATTTGGCTTAAAAAAGCGATACGAACTTTAGCCCGTTCAAATCACAAATATAGAAACAAATGGAGTTCGAATAATAATTAAAATTAACTAAAAATTATAGATTTAAGTTTTCTTTGTAATACTTTTGTTAATTTTTTACTTTGTAATGTTTTTTTCGAAGTCTCAAATAAACTTAACTTAACTTATCTATTAATATTACAAGAAACAATCTTATCTTAAAAATTATGTTAAAAAATGCAACATTTTTCAAACGAAACCCAAAATTCTTGTTTTCAGAATAATTTTTTGGCTCAGTGTGCGTGCCGATAGAAATTTGGGTAATATTCTTTTTTTTCTAACGGAAAAACACTTAACAAAAGACGTTGACGAAGAAGAAATAACATTACATGGGTATGGAAAACTTACAACATTATCTGAATCAACAATAATATATTTCAAGGAAAATTTTAAAGCATTTACGAAAAAACGTGTGATTTGAAATATTGGATAAATCCATGCATTATGAAATATGAAAAAAATTGTTTTATATTGGCGGCAGTATACAGATCACCGTCGTATAGTGAAGCAGAATTTTGTGATCATTTTGAAAGAACTATAGAGGAACTTAGTGAATATAAATGATTAAACAGAATACCGGCTTCAACACATTTCCCATACAAATTGACATAAAAAAACAGCCGCAGAAACCAGTCGTGAGATAGAATCTATTTTATTTTGAGAGCGTTTTTTCTTATGCTCTCACATATAAGTACCTATTCTCACAAAAATGTTACCATACTTTCAATAAATTTCATATATTTTGTAAACAAAACTACCAAGAAAAATAAGCACAAAAGAAAATAAAACAAAAATTAGAGAGCATTTGAAGTTACTGCCGTCGATGTTATTATGGGCTTGATTAATTTGTCAGTGATTTTCCTGAAGTTGCAGACTTTATTCTGTTTCTACATTAACAGTGAAATATTAATAACAGGTGACTTTAACATAGACTGGTCGGGCAATTGAATAAAACAAATAGTCAGTGAATATACGAGAGTAACAGAAAATACGAGAACTGTGATAGATTAAGTGGTAACAAATAAAAACAATATATCAGTGATTTACATGGGCATAATTGTGATGGCATAACATGCCAGCTTGTCGGTGAGAGAGGCACAGAGAGTAGTTTTGCGGTTGGCATAACTTTTCAACCAGCTTCAACCCCGCATTAGCAGCATAAAACCAATACACATACAACTTAAAAAACAGCAAATGTTAAATGAATACTAAAAACACTAACACACACACAGCTGTGTATACGAATACATTTTGTGCCAGATGGATTAGTCTCGTATAATTTGGAAAAGAACAAAAACTGTGCGGCTTAAAAATTGTTCTCGTCTAAACTACCTCAGTAAGCATTAACAACAACAATAAAATATCGGATCATGAGACACTTAACACAAATATAGAATATAATAGAGAAAATAGGAGTGTAACGAAGTACAAAGAAACGGAATATTTTAAGTACAACAAAAATGTGTTTTCTAGAGAAATAGGAGCAATTCTAAGTATTAATGAAAATAATAGCTTAAATAATATTGTAAATTTTTTCGATAGATGCATTGAAGATACAATTAAAAAAATTCACTAAAAAAGAATTAAAATAAAAGATACATTTAACGTTGGTTGGTTCAATCGAGAATTAAGACAGTTAAAACAAGAAAAAAATTTAAATACAGAGTAGCAAAAACAGAAAATAAATCGGTAAGAAACGTATATAAGAATAAAATAGTGAATGCAAAATATAAATATATGTATGTGACAAAATAAACAATGCCAATATAATATAATTATTAGACCTTTATTGATTAAAACAATTAGTAAACGAAATGGAAAATTTTCCCATTATTTGAAATCATTGCAGATGGAGAAAATTGTGTGCAAACATTAGATCATAAGGAAACTGCCAGAACAAAATTTGTTTAGATATTGGAGAACCACATGATCAAGCATAATTTGACTAAAAGAGACAGATTTATTTTGCATGTAGTGAAAAAACCAGAATATTTTTACAATAAGAATCAGCATATTTTACTACTGAATGCCGATAAAGGTAATGTAACTGTAGAAATGAATAAATAGGACTATGAGAACAAAATGAGCCACGCTTCCAAAAATGCAGAAATAGTGGAGAAATAATTCAAGTGTAATATATCGAATATAGAGAGGAAATATTTCACAAAAGATGCTACGACAGCATCTAGAATATGTATATGGACCTCCGGAGATACATAAAAAAAATGACTAGAAATATGATAAATAATACAATAATTGAAATGAGGAAAAATTTATATTTTTTGATGTTATTTCCTTATTCCCGAGTATATCAGTGGATTATGCGATCAGTGTAATTAAAGGTAAAGGGAAAGAAATGGAGAAATGCATAGAAGAATTAATTATTTATATAATTATATATTTATTTATTTATTTATTTCAGCTTATGGACAAAATCTTTACAGACTAAGATAACAAATTACCTATAATTATATTGTATAGATATCTAAATTAACAATGAAGTATGTGTAAAACCTACATATATACAAAATTATGTTACAGTTAATAAATCACAGCTTAATTTTATATTAAAACAGTTATTTTATTATACTAAAAGTAGGAGTTTAAACTCAGCTTTCTCAGTGCCGAATTCAATAAAAGATTGAGAAAGTTTTTGTAAATTGAAGTTAATCTCATTTAGCTGAACAAAGGTACGTGTTAAAGTACCATTACGTGTATAATTAGTCCTATGGAGGGGTACATCAAATAGCTTAGCCAAACTAAGACTTCTAGGAGGTATATAAAACGGTACCATATAAAGCAAATCTGGGCAATCTATAGAACCATTAATAATATTATATACAAATAGTGCCGACTACTTTTATTGTTATCCGATGGATTTCTAATTGTATAAAGGTGTAGAAAAATAAAATATATTCATATCGAATATAAATTGTTTGCTGGTTTTTTTTTGTATTAGTTTCTAAGCCTACTACGCTTATATTTCTTTTGTAATTTTCAAAAATCAGGGCTTACATGAATAAAATTCCGCGTGAAGTTTCTTCCTTTTCTAATTAGAATTTTTTGTTTTCCTTATTACTTGCTATTAGTTGGGATTGTTCCCAGGGAAAAATTTCACGCGGAATTTTATTCATGATAGCCCTGAGTATTATTATTTGTGAATTTTAAAGAAAATGTATTATTCGACATATTGTCAGAAGTGTACATAAAATAATTGAAATTTATTTGGTGGTAGTTTAGCATGTCTACATACGTATTTCATTGACGCTTGAACTAAATCACAGAATATGAACCAAATCATCAGTAGACTTTAACCACAAATTTTAAACAGTTTTTTTTCAGAATCAGATTCAGATTTATTTTTTCCAAAACGTTACAAAAAATTATATTAGCTTAGACCAAAACAAAAACAAAATTTCTTTACATACTAGGGTATTTTTCAAAGAATATAAAATCAATAAAAATTGCACAAATTAACATACATCCATCTCACTATTATTATAAAAAACCATTGAACAAATTAATTCCCAAAAAAAAAAGGAAACAAAAAGGTAAGCTATTAAAATAATACTTAAAAAACTAAAATCCTTAAAATTAACTATTATCTAATAAATAAAGAAAAAACTAAATATATAAAACTAATAATATACAAAAAAAAAAGTAAAATAAAACAATACTACTGTGTTGTAATGTACACAGTATTAGTTATATCTAATGTATGGATTCTCCTATGGTAAAATAGAAGGTCTGTACCCTCATAAAGCAGTCCAGCTCCCCTTAGGGTCAATAAGTTCACGGGGGAAAGATAGTTTGTCATTTGAATGGTCTCCAGATTCCTAATACCCGAGAAACACAATCCAACCAAATTATTGTCCAACAATTGTGCTCTGTCTATAAACTTTAGCGCACCCTCAGTCATAAATACATCTATTCTACTAAAGTCAATTGCCCCATATATGGATGTACATGATGGTCGCCGTAACTCACCATTCCGACCTATGTAGTACCTGAGACCCAAACATGCAGCCAGGACGAAACGTTCCCACTTCCTAAGTCTTTCCATTTGAGATGAAGATATTCCAAACCAAATTGGAAAGGCGTAGGAAACGAGAGGTCGTATAATTTGGCGATACACCAAAAGCCGCACTTTCATACTCAATCCACCTCTGCGTTTCAATACATCGTTGCAGACTGGCTGTTTTCCGGACAATTGGAAAAAAACAATGGTTACGCCAATTAGAAAAATTGCAAACACAAATAAATGCGAAGAATATCGGCCTATTAACACCTTAAAAACATGTGAAAAGATACTGGAAACAGCTGTAAAAATACAATTGGAGATATATATAGAGGAACATAATATACTATCCAAATATCAATCAGGATTCCGTAAAAAACACTCATGTGAAACGACCGTTAACTATGTCATTAGTAAATGGAAAGAGATAGGAAATGATAAGAAAATGATTGCGATTTTTCTTGATTTCAAAAGAGCATTTGAAACCATTGATAGGGAAATAATGCTAGAAAAGCTATATATGTATGGAATAAGAGGAAAAGAGATGAATTGGTTCAAATCGTACATGGAAAACAGAATACAGACAACTAAGGTAAATAATTCAGTATGGGAGGAATTAGTGAATGACTTTGGAGTTCCACAAGGCTCAATACTGGGCGCACTGCTATTTATTATTTATATTAATGACTTGCCAAATATATTAGAAAGATGTAACATAGTCCTATACGCAGATGATGCCTTAATATATACCATTGCAGACAAGGAAGAAGAATGTCGAGAAATTATAACTTATAATATAGATAAAATAAATAACTGGTTAAAAATGAATAAACTTAAACTTAATGAAAACAAAACGAAGATAATAGAAATTAACATCAATTCGAACGAAACATTTGAAATAAATAACTCGGTAATTGAAAAAGTCGAGCATATAAAATACCTCGGGTTTATAATTGATAAAAAATTCACATTTAATGAACATATTGAGCACATATGCAAAAAAATCGGTAAAAAAATCAGTTTTCTTGGAAGAATCAGAAACAAAATATCGAAAACTACCGCAATAAATATATATAATACCATAATAAAACCACACTTCGAGTACGGGTCTACTATTTTATATACATGTAGCAACACACTCCAATTAGAAAGAATGCAGAAACTTCAAAATAAAGCTATGAGAATAATATTAGAATGTGATAGATATACTGAAATAAATACAATGCTGAATATCCTGAAATGGTTAAATGTGAAACAGAGACTTCAATTCAATACCCTTAGATTTATTAAAAAGATGAAACAAGGCGACGCACCCAGATACCTTTGTGAACAAATAAGATATGTAGGAGAAAGCCAACCGTACGGACTAAGAAATGTAAACGATTTTCGATTAAACAGGGTTATGTCAACGCAGATGCAGAGATCACTGTTTTACAAGGGCTTACAACTGTATAATACACTACCAAATAATATGAAAAATGAAAATAACGAGAATGTATTTAGAAAAAAATGTATTAATTTTGTAAGATTTAATGTTGATTTATAATGATAGGAAGTTTAAATCATGTACATATGTATATTGTAAAAGTATTTTTAATACTAATAATAATAATAAAAATAATAAAAAAAAAAAATAAAAAAAAAATAAAAATAAATATACCCTGATATCCAGAGTATATACACTTAGCCCTCACCAGTATGTTGTCAATGTGTCTGTAAAATTCAAAATTTTCGTGAAAAGTCACCCCAAGGTATTTCATTCTGTCCGCTGTCCTGATCATCTCCCCACCAACTGTCAAAGAAGGTATATACGACATACAATTCGGATATAAATATTTCCGTCTCCCCTTCAGCATAACTGCTACTGTCTTCCTCAAATTGAGATTCAGTCCACAATCCGTAAAATATTCCATCAGTCTTGTCAAGTATATGTTAAGTCGGTTATTAACTATTCGCGCCAACGGTCCAGTAGATGCAATTAGGATGTCATCAGCATAGGTCAAGAAAAGATCTCCCTGTGGAGGAAGAGGTATATCCGATATATAGATATTGTACAAAACTGGCCCGAGCAAAGAGCCCTGTGGCACCCCAGAAAAAATCAAGCTCTCATTAGAACCGACGTGAACTCTAAACAAGCGGTCCCTGAGAAAGCTATCAACCATACGGCAGACATTATTCCCAAATCCCATAGTCATTAGGTTGTAGATTAAGCCATCATGCCAAACCGTATCAAAGGCTTTGGCAAAATCTAAGCTTACAGTCAATGTCAGGCATCTTCTATTCGCCCCCGGGTAACATAGTCCGTTAGTACCATTAGTGCATGTGTTGTCGAGAGTCCACGTCTGAAACCAAATTGCAAGTCCTTTAAAATGTCCTTGTCAATAATAATCTCATTCACCGCTGTCTGAAGAAAGTATTCAAATAGCTTTCCAAAGGCCGATAGCAAGGAAATGGGTCGATAGCTTCCCCTCTCATTAGCATTCAAGCCTGGTTTCAAAATGGGAACCACAAGAGCAACTCTCCAACCTTTCGGAAAATACCCTATATTTATGCAGTGGTTGAAAACAACTGCCAGATATCGCCATGTTGTGGCATCCGTCTTCCGTAAAACAAAATCAGGTATGCCATCTATACCAGCAGATCTTTTGTCAGACCTTCTCCCTAATGCATCACCCACCGATACCGAATCGATGAAGCCAAGTCCATCAACACGTATGTCACCGTCTGTCACAATCCTGTCTGCCCTAATTGTTCTTCCAAATGTCACCAAAGGTGTTGTCTTGTCTAAAGTAGCAACTGTCTCATGTACCCTCACACTGTGTTGATCTACACGATCAGATTGTCCAGAAAATACCTGGGAAAAACTACTCGCTAGCAAATTCGCCATTCCAGTATCATCAGAAACGATAGCTCCATCAGAATCCACCAAAGACCGAACTGCAGGCCGGCTACATAAGCCAGCTGCTGACTTCACAGTCCTATATGTCCGATTATTTAGTCGTATACTACCCAAAAAATCTGTCCAATAGTCACGTTCAAAGTTGGCTACAGCACCCTGTATTATTCTGTCCATATTCCTTATCTCTGCTTTTAAAGTACCGCGTCTGTCCGGGTCGACCCCCCTATGTAACGCTCGTCTCATTCGTTTTTTTTTGCGCAATAAAGTTCAGTATGTAAGGCGGAAGCCTCAATAAGCGCCTACTTTTGAAGGAAACTTTGGGTATGGAATGCTCCATAGCATGCTGGAAAGCTTCCTCCAATGCGGCAATAGACTGGTCAATCTCAGCCTCAGTCACATTTCTGTCTAGTCGTAGTCCATATGAAGCAAGATTTATAGACAACCTGTCATTGAATTTACGTCTGTCTATACGGTCGTAGTCATATCTTATGACAGGCTCCCGTGCCAAGCAAGGATTTGAGAAAAAAGTAATTTCCACTGCTCTATGGTCCGATTCATAGTCAAGAGTCCGCAGTCGGTCTGAAGTTGCAGTAGTTATGTCCACAGATGTTATAATTAATCACCCTTATTCCAGTTGTCGGCATCGACGTCACTTTAACACAATACCAAAATATTGGGTCTTGTTTACTCGCTCTCGAGAATAATTTTGTGCAACTTTCAATCTATTTGCGTTCCTTAAGGTCTAGAAAATAGGATAAACCTGCCAACAGGAGTCAGTTGTTTTCGACAACGGGTACACAAGCCCCAATTTTTTGGTATTGTGTTAAAGTGACGTCGATGCCGACAACTGGAATAGGGGTGAATACAAAAATGCTGAAAATAATCAGGTATGTGATGGAAATCGATCGTTTTAAAAACGATTTAAGAGCAATCGTTTTGAAAAGGTGTGATGAATTCCGATCGATTTTGAGTATCATTTTTGAGCCAAGCTCAAACTACTGACTTCTAAAAATTACACTACACCTTTTCCAGTTGTAATTCAGAAAGCGTCAATTGTAATTTAGATTTATCAATTTAAATTCAGAAAGCGTCATTTGTAAATTAGAGTTATCAATTTAAATTCAGAAAGCGTCAATTGTAATTTAGATTTGTCAATTTAAATTCAGAAAGCATCAATTGTAATTCAGAAAGTGTCAATTGTAATTCAGAAAATAGAAAATATATATATTATAGTTAATTTTAATTATTATTCGAACTCCATTTGTTTCTATATTTATGATTTTAACAGGCTAAAGTTCGTATCGCTTTTTAAGCCAAATTACATGTGATAATTATTAATGAACAAATAACACCAAAGTTATTTATATATTATTATTATATATATTTATATATTTATTATATTATATATTATTATATATTATATATGTATATTATGGCCAAAAGTTGTATGCAAACATACACCACTGTTGAAGATAGTGCTTATCCAATCTTCAGAACAGTTATTATTGGAAAAGAAGCGATTGAGAGAAAAAAAAAATTATAAAAACATAGGTTTTTTTTCTTTAATAAAATTAAAATAAATTCATATTTAATAAAATTTGTTCTGTTTCTGAATTACAATTGACACTTTCTGAATTACAATTGATGCTTTCTGAATTTAAATTGATAAATCTAAATTACAATTGACGCTTTCTGAATTTAAATTGATAAATATAAATTACAAGTGACGCTTTCTGAATTTAAATTGATAAATCTAAATTACAATTGACGCTTTATGAATTATAATCAAGGTTGGAAACCGAAACAAATAACGGTATCGGTATTGATACCGGTACAATCATTTTAAAAATTTCGGTAACGGTAACGGTATTTTTTTTATTTCGGTATCGGTATTACCGGTACATACCGTTATCGAGTTTAAAATACCGGTATACCGCTATTACTGTGAAGTTTATCAATTCATACAGTGTATATAGCAAAAACCTATTTTTTTAAGTTAAAAGTAAGTAATTTTACATAGTCTTTAGTAAACAGTAACATAAAAAGACTAAGTTTTATAACGGGTGTTTTTTATTGAGGTATAGAACTTTAAGTTGGCATCACTTTTTTAACTGGCGGCCATTTTGTCAGCTGTCAAGTGATTAATATTTAGTTTGGTTTGCCATTTCATCATGAACAGGTTGACAAAAGAACAACGCTTGCAAATCGTGCAAATTTATTTCGAAAATAATGGTTCAGTTCGCGAAGTTTACCGCAAGCTCCGTCCATTTTATGGTCGACATAATCGTCCATCAGAGCAATTAATTCGGTTAACCATGGATCGTTTTCGCACTACGTTTACTCTATGTGATAATACGCATCCGCAGAGACGTCGAACAGTGCGCACCGAAGAAACAATTGCCGCTGTAGAGCAAAGTGTTGAAGAGGACCCGAATGAATCGATTCGCCACCGTGCACAGCAATTGGAGCCGACTAACCGACTATTTTGTTCCCGAATTGGATGGCATGAATGTGGATGAGTTGTGGTTCCAACAAGACGGCGCTACATGCCACACAGCGCACGTCACAATCGATTTATTGAAGGAAACATTCGATGAGCGCATAATTTCGCGGAATGGACCTGTCAATTGGCCACCAAGATCGTGTGATTTGACACCATTGGATTATTTCCTTTGGGGATATGTGAAGTCGCTCGTCTACGCCAACAAACCAGAAACGTTATGGGACTTGGAAGCCAACATTCGTGGCGTTATTGCCAACATACGGCCCCATATGCTCGAAAAAGTGGTTGAAAATTGGACCTGTAGAATTGGCTTTATTCGAGCCAGCCGCGGCGGCCGCATGCCCAAAATCATATTTACGCATTAATGGCATAAAATTATCCTTCCAATAAAGCCAAATTGATGGACATTAAAACGATTTTCTTGTGTTTTATTTCAATTCAAAGTTCTATACCTCTTAAAAAAACACCCGATATTTTGCACAGATTATTTACACAAGTGTAGTGTAAATTGGTATGTTTGTATAAACATACATACATGCATAAGTACGAGTATGTTTAGATCAGAGCTGCCTACAGTGAGAAAACCGAGAGAAATGTGTAAGCATTTCTATAAAAAGCCGATTGATTTTCAGCACTCTGACGCTTCTCTGGTTATAAACGTTTATACTAGTGTTTTTCAAACGGGATTTCCCGGAAAATGTGCGGGAATTCCCTGGATTTTTTGACATTATGGCAACTTGATGAGTGTCGTTATTCATTTTATGAATGCGATGGCGCAATAATAAGGCCATGGCACTAGCACAATTGCTAAAAGTTTACAACAATTAAGTCCGAGCTTACATCTGGCACACATGTGCTCTGAGACTAAGAGGCCTTTATTTGTCATAAGCAGAACGCGACGTTCAAAATTTAATTCTACAATTCATAAAAGTAAAAACTGAAATGTGCAAGGAAATAAAAAAAAATTACAAAGAAATTTCAGATTCTCTTAGGCAAAAAGAACGATTCTATTAATGCTTATTCTGCACTAGTGATGCACGAATATTCGTATTCGAATTGCCGAATATTCGACAATTTTTAAATATTCATATTCACATTCGTATTCGTCAAACTCAGTTTTTCTTTCCAAAAAATTAAATAAATAAATGCATAAATCCTAAACCAAATTTGAATAAATGGATAAAAATATTAGTTTGTACGAAATAGAAATTTTTGCTCATTTTGAAATATTATTTACTGACGATCATTAAAATTTTTGGGTAGTTTTTATTAACTTTAAAGTGCGCTAAGAGGAGCATGAAGTTCTTGTTCATAACAATTTTTTAATATTAAATAGAACCCTAATTTAATGTCTATAAATTTCACATTAAATACTCGTATTCGCATTCGCGAACATCAAAAATTGACATTCGTTACATTGCTGTTCTGTACTAAAGTCCTATTTTCAAAGAAATATTTATTTACCAACATACGACATGTTTTTTACATGTGTTTTTTAAGTTTTCGACTCGTATGTTTTTCTTTATTCTTGTCAATATTGGTTAATGTACATAAGGTTTATAATTTTTGGTCACAAACGTACATGTAGTATCACTTCTTCTTTTTCAGTACATAAATATCCACGTAGTTTGTTTTATAAATGGCTTGCAGCCGTCGAAATATTTTTGGTTCCGTCGCTGTAGTACTGGCGACGCAAATTTGCTTTTTTAATTTTTTCTTTTTTAAACAAGACGTTGAGGTTGTATCTAAAAATCTATACATTTTTGGACTTATTTTAATAAAACGACAACGTTAAATTAAAAAAAAATATATAATTAATTTGTCTTGCAAAATACTAGAGCTGCAAAACTATCGATAGTACTATCGATAGTTTTGATGTAAATGAAATATCGATAGTTTTTTCCACTATCGATACTATCGGCAAAAAAAACAAGTAATTAAAAGAGTAAAAATAATCGAAGTCAGTAAACATTAGCCGGCAGCTTTGAAGCAGATTATCCGTAGTTGATTTAAGCTTTTGTACAGCGATGGAAAAGTTGGTGCAATTGTATAATTTTAGCGCTATTTGAATGCCAAAAGTACCGTAGCACCGCAATGACCCATTTAGCACTACTGGAATCTCTTTATATTATATTACATGCCAAAAATAGCATTAAAATATATTAACCACCTTATGCAAAAAATAATGCGTGCTTGAAGTGTACATTAAAAAAAATTTCCATAGAAAAACCGGTTTTAACGTTCACTTATTTTTTTGCACAATGGGGTTAATCTTTAGCTCGAAGGTATTAGAAAATAAAGTAAATCAAACGATGTTTTCCGGTACTTAAAGAATTGCTCGAGGAATGTTATTTATTCCAAATTCATCTGCAAATGTGGAAATTTTATTTTCGTACCAAGGAGAGAAGCCGACTATTTGCATCGACTATGAACAATCGAATAAAAAAAGGTTATAAACGTAGTATATCGTAAATGTTACTTTTATATTCAGATCCCAGCAACTAATATTCTTTGTGCACCTTCTGGCGTTTTGTTAATTGATTTTTAGTTAATTAAAAAGTACAAGTATTAAAAAAATATAAATATAGAATTAGGTACAATCGTACTGAACAAATTAAATTTTTTTTTGAAAGTTAGTACAATTTGTAAATATGACATCGCATTCCTGCTTCTGTATACATAAGTACTTAAATACATATGTATGTATATGAATTTATTTATAAATCCAAGTGTTATTCGACAAATAGTAGTCACAAGTATCTTAATAAATTCAACATCGTCGACACAAAGATAAATTTTGGTGGTACTGATATCGCGACGGCCGCCAATCGTCTCCTACGATAAAACTTTACAGTTAGTGTCTTAAAAGTTGTCAACAATTTTCGCATTTTGATTATTCTAAACTATGGGTAGGCCCATAAAATTTTAAGTTCAATAAAAAAGTATATTTTCGATAATATGCCGCTTACGATAAAATCGAAAAAAAGGCTTGATATATTTTTATATACTAATGAAAATGTTGAGGACTCTGGATTTTTTTTCGAGTCAAATGTAGTTTATGTGGCAACTTTTATAAAACTATTCTATACTATCGATAGTATCGATAGTTTTACATAAAACTATCGAAACTATCGAGTGGAGCGACTATCGATAGTTTTGCAGCTCTTCAAAATACTTCATTCAGACGGCTAATGATAGTGCACATAATCAACCGCCGACGAATTTGTTCGCATGACATAGACATTTGGAGCTGTATGTTTAACATAAGAAAATAGAGCACGCTCTATTTCAAATAATGTCTTATGTTTTTTGTCATGTTTTTTACACAAGCAATGTTTTAAAGGTAACACACGACATGTTTTCGTTTACATATGTAAATTCTGGCACATACAATGTGAAAAACATGTCGTCTGTTGGTATCATTAATAATATATTTTTTTTAAGTGCAGTCGGGCTTGTGTGTATTGTTTGGCCTTCGAGAGTTTTTCGTCCGTATAATCTTGCGGTTTTTCTTTAACAACCACGTTTCTACTTCCCATGTGAAGGCATACGTCGTGTACAGTCAGTCACAAAACTTTTTTAAAATACTGTTAATAACATCCTGGGATATGGTCTAGTTACTCCACCCATGTTTGTTCAACACCATATTATGCGAATTTACTTTGTATAATATGTATCAATAAATAAATAAATATTTTTTTTTTGCATTTACATATAATACTGGTATATGTATATGCACCACTATTATTTAAAGAACTCAAATGGTATTCTTTTTTTACTAATGTGCTTATAAAACGTTTTATTTAATCAATCTCATGAATTATAATGTTTTTTTTTTTTTGTTTAAATAATTAAATTGAAAATATTTTGTATTGTTTTGCACTGGGCGGAAATTTCCCGGGAAGCCGAAAAGTCGTTCCCGCTTTCCCGGGAAATGAAAAAGTCTGGGAAAAGAAAAACTCTAGTTTATACATATATATTTGATTATGGTGTGCTTACACTTTGTTGTCGATAAAAAGTAGTAAGAATAGAGATGAATAAGAATGTCTAAAGGGGGAAATTTTGTTTCTGTAATTAATTTCAAAAAAAGTTAATTGAAATTAAGTTTTGTAATTTTTTTTTACGGAAATCGGTATACCGGTACGTACCGGTATAGGCATAAACGGTATTGTCGATACCGGTACCTAATTTTAACGGTATTTGAATCGGTATCGGTATTTTTACGATACCGTTTGCCAACCTTGATTATAATTGACGCTTTCTGAATTACCACTGGAAAAGGTGTAGAAGATAAATTATAAACCATATAATTAGGCTATGAAAAGAAATTTATTAAAAATTTTTTGGAAAAATGATAGTGTATCACGGCCTTAAACGAAGAGAGTTCAATAAATTGAATTAGTTAAAGTTAGTGTTAAAGGGATTTGTTTTGTTTTTTTTTCAATTTCATGTATCATTTAATTATGATTGCATGTGTACATAGTATATGTAATATGTGGCTGTGTTTTAATGAATTTTTTATGACGATAAGATAATTTTTCTTTGAATCATCGGCCTTATCGTGGTTGGCGCATTTCAAATACGACTACGACTGTTTGGTAATAGATTAAAGAAGACTTCAACAGTTTTTCTTTCTTTTTCTACACGGCAACATTTTTTCTTTAATCTAGGATGAAACTTGTAATCGAAGTCGAAGTACGCCAACCACGATAATGACCATTGTGAATTTGACACATTCGATTGCAAAGCCACCATCTGCCACATATTATTTTTGGTTCCCAGAAGACTATATATAAATGCGGGAAGAACCACACCCTACATATATTCCGCGTACTTGATTAACCGAATAGCCAATCTTCATTATAGACTCTAGCCATAATACATAATTTCAACGTACGTGGGAACCAAACTACCGTGAGCAAAGTCAATTCTTAATATATTCCAACAGAAAAGTTTAATTGATGAATGCTCTAAGATCAGTTTCGATATTATAACCAATACAAACTTTGCCGGTAAGTTCCTTTTATAGTTTAAAAACTATTAACAAAATCTTTACGGTTGCTTTTTAATATCAAGTGGAAATGTTTGTTTGTTTAAGATCTATATTTTTACTTACCAAACCTAACGAAATTCTGGATACTTTATGGCCAACTCCGTGTAGTCGTGATGTTGATTGAAAACATTAAGTGGATGCATTGAAAACTTACATTCTTTGTTAGACATTTATTAAATTATTTGTTGAATTATTTATTAATAAAAACACTCCGAAAGCCAATATGTGAACAGTCAGACGACTTCAGTTATCGGCTGTCCGACAGACTTGTATATATTAACTATTTGGCACATTTTCCATTTTTCGACAGACTTGTATTAACTATTTGGCGCCTTTTTAGAGCTATTTAGCGCATTTCCATTTTTTCACTACACACACACACACATTTTCTCCCAAAAAGTATTGCATTGAAATTTAACTTTTACAACAAAATCAACCACTTTTTTGTATTAAATTTTATAAATTTAAACATACTTGACCATTTTTCAGATATGCTATTTAATTAATACTATTGATATCATGCCTTTCATTAATTTTCTCACTACACGCACACAACTCCCTGAAGCCACTTTGGACAGTCGGGCTTTGCATGCTTTAGAAAGCCTTGCGACGCCTTTTAACCAAATCAACTATTTATTTTCATAAATGCCTTCTAAATTAACTATTTTTTCTAAAATATGTTCAATTATTTCTGTTTAAACTATTGAAAACTATTGTTTTTCTTAATTTATTCACTCGCAACAAAAACGCGCCGTTATGACTAGTTTTATAAATATTTTTGAAGTGATACCAAGTTAATTAGATGAACATTATCTAATTTTTTAGTTTTACAGCACTGAAATCACCTGTTCTTCGTTTAATTGTCAAAAATAAGTTTGGGATTTTTAAAACTGCTGAAATCGTAAAATCGAAACTTAAGTTTCTCGTTTAAGCCCCATTCAGACTATTATACAAGTATTAATACTTTCATCACATTTACGATACAGAAATCTAAATACATTCGTTTCGACTGTCAAAAAAATCTAACGTAAAATCACATACTGTGTTCAGACCATCACACTTCAAATCAAATGTGTAATACAAGTAGAAAATAAAACAGCTGTTCAATGAAAATGTCTGCGCTATTCATTTACTAGCGGCGGCAAAACGGCTTCATGCAGGCGGGGACGTGCCGACACTTGAAAAAATTCAGCCGTTAAAAATATTCTATGTAAATAACAGAAAAAAATTTAAGAAAATATATTACAAAAACGTTAAAAAATTACGTCAACGAAATATACTTCCATACGATTCACTTATTCAAAATTTTGAGCCGATATACATATGACAAAACATTACATCAATGACGACACGCTAGCGGCGGCGAAACAGCCGACTTGGAAGTTTAGTTTGTGTGAAAATGCAACCCTGATCTAATGAAAAGTATTATCGTTTAGAAAATTTTCTAAAAACGAAAAAGTCTTATGGGATGTCAAAATTTGTATCGTATTATTTGCCACTTTGATGACATTTTGCGTTCAGACTATCACACTTGCACGTATTATTTGAATTTTTGAAAAGTATAAATACAAAGTATAATAGTCTGAACGCGGCTTAAATGTTAATGTCAATGGTTCATTTTTAAGGGCTTCCGTTTTCTTCAAAAAATTCAACGTTTTATATAAATTGTAAATTACAAACTTGTTAATAGATTGTATATTCTAATCTTGTAGTATAATGGTGGCTACACGCAAAATGATAAAACTCAAAATTTAAGTTGTCATGCATACAAAGTGCGTGTTTTAAGTTTTGATGTTTTAACTTCTGCCACGGAGCATATATTTTGTGCTTCTGCTTGATTTTTTTTTTATTACAAACTTATTATTTTTAGTTTCCCGCCACGAGAATAGACCAAAATATGAAACAAATTTCGATTGTACAATTTCAGAAGTTTAAAAATTCCAAACAAATTTTTGACAAATAAACCATAAACAGGTTATTTCATTGCTGTAAAACGAAAAATTAAATTGTGTTCAGCTAATTAACTTGGTATCACTTCAAATTTATAAAACTAGTTGTACTAACGGCGCGTTTTTGTTGCGAGTGAATAAATTAAGAGAAACATAATAGTTTTCAATAGTTTAAACTAAAATAATTGAAAGTATTTTAGAAAAAAAGTTAATTTGGAAAGTATTTATGAAAAGAAAGTTTATTTGGTTAAAAGGCGTCGCAAGATTTTCTAAACCATGCAAAGCACGGCTGCCATTAGAGAGTTGTGTGCGTGTAGTGAGAAAATTAATAAAAGAAAATTATGTATGAATGATATCAATAGTTTTAATTAAATAGAATATCTGAAAAATGGTCAAGTAAGTTTAAATTTATAAAATTAATTACACAAAAGTGGTTTATTTTGTTTTAAAAGTTAAAATTAAATGCAATACTCTATAGGAGAAATGTGTGTGTGTTGTGAAAAAATGGAAATGCGCCAAATATATATAAAAAGGCGCCAAATAGTTAATACAAGTCTGTAGAACAGCCGATGGCTGAAGTCGTCTGACTGTTCACATATTGGCTTTCGGAGTGTTTTTGTTTATAATAATTCAACAAATAATTTAATAAATGTGTAACAAAGAATGTAAATTTCAAATGCATCCACGTAATGTATTCAATCAACCACCCGACTACACTAAGTTGGCCATCAAATATCCAGAATTTCGTTAGGTTTGGTAAGTAAAAATATAGATCTTTAACAAATGTTTGTTTGTCCATTTGATATTAAAAAGCAACCGTAAAGATTTTGTTAATAATTTTTAAACTATAAAAGGAACTTTGCGGCAAAGTTTGTATTGATTATAAAATCGAAGCTGATCTTAGAGCATTCATCAAACTTTTCTGTTGAATATTTTCCATTACGTGTTGACTTAGCTCGCCGTAGTTTGGTTTCCACCTTGCATTTACGTTGAAATTATATACTTTGGTTGTAGGATATAATGAAGAGTGGCTATTCGGTTAATCAGGTACGGGGAATAGATATAGGGTGTGGTTATTCCTGCATTCATATCTAAGCAAAAAAGTGAGGGGAAAGAAGTAGAAAAAGCACCAGTTACTGTATTCTTATTTTATATAATAAAATAATTGAAAAAACCAACTTTTATAAAAATGAAATGTATTTATTTAACAAATTAAATATCCAAAAGTCTCAATATTTTTTCATCGACGGGCTACTTTTTCAGAACAATGAAATGAAATGTATTTATTTAACAAATTGAATATCCAAACGACTCAATATTTTTTCATCGACTGACTAGTTTTTCAGAACAACTTCAGAAAAACTATTTTAATATAAAAGTATTATAAAACCAAGTAAGCAACAGCAAGTATATTTCAACACAAACAACATCAAATTTGAGCCAATAAATTTTACATTGACGTGTATTGGAAGGAAGTGGTTTGCTTTAGACATTTTTTAACTCAATAAAAATCATATTTTTGGAGCTATAAAAATCCGAAATTTGTGAGTGAAAATAATTCACTTCACAAAAGTAGTTAAAAAGTACTTTTTATTCAGTGATTAAAATCACTTGTATGTATACGGTTTAAAAGAAAAAGGATTAAATTATTTATTTTTTTTATTTTATTCCATTGTTATTTTTAATATACAAATTTTTTCATTTGAAAAATCTTAAATGTAATTAAAAAAACACTTGTATTGGGCTTGAGCCAAAAAGTAATGAATTTGTTAAAAACAAACTAATGATTTCCATTTGATATTGTTTTGGTTAAAAATAACTTCTTTGACATCTAAAAATATGCATTAAATACTTTCGAAGTAATTTAAAAGTCGTTCGTAAGGAAGTACTCCTTTTATTTTTTGCTGGGTATGGTTTGAAAAAAAAAAGATTAATGGCCTAATTTTGTAAAACGCAACGTTTAGCGTTGACAAATTTTGTATGCATTTTGTTTTTGTAATTTAATTTTTGTCTATATAAAATTTGTCAACGCTTGGCAAAGTATTTTTGCAAAGTATTATCGAAGCGATCAAGTTGTCCATTAGCAAAAAGTATATTTTTTCACCGTACCCTATTTTCTTTTCTCGTTTAATTTATAATTTATTTAATTTAAAATCGGATTAATTCCTAAAAACTATTAGGAAAAAATATTTTGTTAATTTGCAGAGTAAATGTGCTTCGCAAAGATATAATCTACAGTTATTGTGGAACGAAACAGCATAATTGAGGCTATCAAATAGAGTATTTTGGTCAAAAAATTAAGTTCGAAAATTATGTCGCTTTAGCTTTTTTGACGGTTATGGCACAAAATCTTGGAATAATATTGGCATAAAATTTAATATAAGCACTACAAATGTAAAGAAAGATGTTTAATGAAAACTTTACGAAAATCCCATTAAATCAGTTTTTATACATATACATACATACAAATTACGGAATTACGAGTTCCAAATACATGTCTAGTAAATGGATGGTTATACGAATACCAAATCGATTGCACATGCTTAAACGCAAATTTATAAAAACGATTATTTGGTACAGGAAAACTAAAAGCGATTTAAGCCATAATACTGTGATAATTGGCAAAAAAAAGTAGATACGCCACATACATACATATACATAAGAACATACCGCTGTTAACAAGTAGAAAGGCCCTAACTCGCATTTTAACAAAATAGAGTTTTTCAGTGATTTCAACACAATTTATTGCAATATTTTCAAAAATAAGGATTTTACAAGCAGTTTTACAAAGCAGTTATACAAGCACTTGTACTGTTTATTATTATATTTTTACCTTCTCCTGTAAAGTTACAGTTATTTGAGTTAGGGCCTTTCTACTTGTTAACAGCGATACATACATACTTCAGAAAAATTAAAAATTGTTGGAAAATTGAAAACATCTGAAAAAGGATTTTCCTTGCGATTTTTTGAAATGTTTGTATGGATCAAAAGTCGGGACTTCAAAATACATTTTAGAGGTATGGTTCCTTCGGCAAGTTTTCTTATTTTGATCCCTAGAATACGACAGGTATGTGATGAAAAACGATTAAGACACAAAAGCAATTTGAAAACGATAAAAGGTGTGATGAGTTGTCTATAGTCGTTTTGTCAATGATTTTAAAGTTTGTTTTTAATGGTTTTTCCAAAACATTTTGACATACTTCTTTTCACAGCTCTATTATATGGTCTATATTTGATCTTCAAGTGTGCTTTTTCGAAGTCAGTTGTTTGAGATTGGCTCAAAAATGATACTCAAAATCGATCGGAATTCATCACAACTTTTCAAAACGATTGTTTTGAAATCGTTTTGAATACTATCGTTTTCCATCAAATACCTGATTATTTCCTTTTGTTCCTATAAGGATTATAGGGCCGTAAACGGTATTAAAAGTAAAAATGTTACACTTCTTTTAAGAAAAGCAAATGCTATAAGATTTTTTACAGCTGAATATACATATGTGCCCTTAATTATGAAAATGATCTAAGTCCCAAATATATATATTATGCACAATATTAATTTAGATTTGTACTAGTCCCGATTATTATAAGTTTATTTAATAATACCGATTATGGCCATGAGGCTAGGTTTTTCTATCTTGGATGAATAAATGAAAAATGAAAAATAAATACTCAGCTAAGCTCGTGTTAACTTGCTTAAAAATATAAAAAACCCGGTTTTAAAACCGGTACCAAATACAAAAAAACGGTTCCTAATCGGATTTCCATTGGTGAACGAATTTTCAAAATTGGTTTAGCGGTTTTGGTGTGAAAACGTAGCAAAAAAAAAACAAACAAACTCACTTTCACATTTATAATATTAGTAAGGATTTATTGAAATCTTTTTTTTTTTTAACATTTATTTAATATTTTTAAGCAAAATTGCATGTGACCCGTTGCACGCTTTAAATTTTTAGAGTTGCGGCCATTAATTAAGTTTATGAAATATTTACAGAATGGTTGCAGTTATTGTGTTTTGATTTAGGTATTTTAATATAATCAATCATTAATTTTTTGGTGCCTGTGGTTGAAATTTTTAAACAGTCTCCTTTTTGGATATTAAGTTACTATACATACATACCATGTATGTAATAAGCAAATAATTGTTACTATCAAGTTGTTGTTACACTCACTAAACTTGATAACGTTGCTTATGTCATGCTTTCCGATGAATATCACCAGACCCGTATGAGAAACGTCGATCTCTAGAATTATCTGTTGCTACCAATATTTCTTCATCATGCTGGCTAAGTTTTTGAATTTTGGGGCGCATTATGCCGCGCACATCTTTGAGTGATATGTCCAAATCCTTAAATGCATTGAGCATAAATACTGCGCTTATTACCACCATAAATCCACAAATATCGCCTAAGATATCATCGAAACGCATATGACTGAATTCCTTAAATAGAATAGCCGATGCAGTTATAACCAATGTCGTAAACATGACATAATATATGGGTGTTACAATTCCAGTATTAAATATATCCAATGCTTTATTTAAGTAGTTCATTTGTATTGCTATGAACATTACGGTCACTAAGATCAAAAACCACGGCATCCAGGTCGTAAAGTCATTTTTTCCGGCTATAGTATCACGTAACGCTAAACCTAATGCCTTGCAAGACATGACCGTCAACGAACCGATGCCAGAGCACAGAAATATATAGATAACAACATTTGTGTGACCATATCGAGGCGCTACAAAGCAAGCCACTAATATAGTTGAACTAATTATTATGAAGACATAGAATATAAAACCGGGGTCTTGTAACTTCTCAAATAAAATTTGTAAGTCTTCGATTTGTTTTTCTTTGGGTGAATGAAGTACTATAATAGTTGATCCAATGATGCATAAGAAACAACCCAATTTTCCGAGTAAATTAAGTTTTTCATTCAGAAATCTTGAAGCCATTACCGCAGATATTATAACACTTAGAGCTCCTAACGGAGTGACGAGTGAAGCAGGTGCAAATGCGTATGCAGCAAAATTAGCAGCTTCTCCCAGGCCCACTGGAATGAAAATAAAATATTTGTAGAATAAAACAAAACTTGTATTTCATTTAGCAGTAAAATTCTCAAAACAGTATAATAAATAAAATACATTTTAAACTTTATTCAATACGTGGAAATGGCTAAAGATAGAAAGCGTTTATGAGAATGTACATAGTACATACCTATATCTTGAATGAAAATGTAAGTGTACAAGGAATATTTATGAAATTTTACCCAAGATACAATACAATATGGAATCGATATTATGAAACTTGTATCCAATTATTTTTTACAACAAAAATTTTCTATATTGAGTCCCATGAACACATTTTTCGGTATTTTAAAAACTTACTTGTTAATAACCCGGCCCACCATATCCATTCCTTGAGATAACCAAAACCTCCTGCCGATGCTCTTACTTCACCATGACGGTTAAGTCTTATTAAGGCCTTTTTCTTTATGATAAAACTGGATCCAATGAAAAAGCATGAACTTATGGCCAAACCCACACCAATATAGAAGTCAGTTTGGTCATAGAGTTCTGCTAAAGAAGGCGTAGAGGAATCGATAGAAGTTGATGTGCTACTACTGCCTTCTGCCACTGATGCCAACATCCCTACTTGAGGGGCTTCACTTGACATTTGACTGCTTGTGTTACCACTTTCAACTCTAAACGTAATAATTGCAAACAAAACAACAGCTAAAGTATATTTGTTACCAGTAAAAATGACTCACAAATCAAGGCTTGATTTTACTTAAATAAATCTACATACACACATACATATGTCTGTCTGAATGTACTTACATATTTTAAATAGCAGATCTAATGTTTTGTACGTTGCTATATATTATCTGGAACTTTTTTTGTACGCACATGTACTTGTTTTTATGTTATTTTCTATTCCATTTAAAGTTTTGTTTTTTAATGCAAGTCTATAAACTATTATTGCGTGAATAACAACCTTTATTATTTTGCATGTTATTGTTTTTCATATGATTATTTCGTTGTAGAGCTGGCAAACAATCGATAATACTATCGATAGTATCGATTGTTTTGTTTCCATTAGACTATTGATGGTTTTTTCTCGATAGCGATACTATCGTTGAAAAAAATATATTGCCAAATTGGCATTAAACTCGATAAAATATAACATATTGGCTTTCTTTTATTGAAAATGCATGTAAGTACATATCGCTCAGTTACTCAAATATCGTCATAACTTAAAATAATAAATTTATGGACTTAGTACTACAGAAAAATTTGCGTGTAATGGATAGAAGAACACTTTTTAATATCTCCACTGAGTTGCATGCAAATTGAAAACTCAACTCATTTGAAAATTAAATTTAACATTCTTAACTCTTAGTCTCCTGCTGACATGAAATGGCTTACTTTAATACTAACTGCAAGAAAGAAAAAAAGTACGCTGTTAGAGTTCTGCCTAGCAGAATCGAAGGTTGTGAAATAGAGACCGAATATATATTTTTGTGTGATATCTCCTTTTTTGTCATTTCATATTTTAACTGAGTTGTTAAAACAGATTCCCTAACAGCCATGTTAAGCCTACACTTAACATTAACTAGAAATTAATATTAAATTTAGTCATTTCATGTTACGTTAAACCGCAAGTAAAATAATTCGATACTATCGATAGTTTTCCAACAAACTATCGAATGGCGTGACTATCGATAGTTTGCCCGCTCTATTTCGTTGGTCTTTTATTCATGTGTTGCTTTTCTGTGACATTCGTAGTCAGTGATACCAGTGTTACGTTTTTCAACTAATACAAAGAGAAGTTACCTTGCGACCAAGGTCTATTTAATAGATAAATGCAATCCTCCTGATGATAAGTTGCGTTTCCTTAATATCACATAATATCAGTTCTATACGATATATCAAGGCGAATTCAGCATCAGATGACCTTATAACCCCGTCTGATTATCAGCTGTTCATGCAAAATTCAGCAATTTGAACCAAAATGTCAAAATTTGCTCAAAAATCTTTTGACAGATTGGTTTTGCAGCATAGCAAACTACATGTTGTTTTTGGCGTTGTAAAATTTTTGTACTGATAAGGTCACCTGATACTGATTTCGCCTTGCGCTATATTATGTTGAAAACCAACGTTTCCGTATGAAAGATGATTCCGGATTTCGCTATAGCATACAGTGACAGTATTCTCTTTTGGCACTTGAGGCTCAGTTAGCCGGCTGTTATGGAATATAACTGCAGCGGGAAGAAACAGCTGATCGATATTGCTATATGAAAAGTAATGCACAGATACGTACATCCCGGCTACGTTACATCTCTATAATCATTTTCATTACTTGTCACATAACAATATCGATCAGCTGTTTCCTACCGTTGCCAAAGTTGATTTGGTTTCTATGGCTATGGCGAGTCACCTATAATCATCAAATACAGTGTTGCCCTTAAGATTGGTTCGAACAGCTGTTTTGTGTGGTTATGGTTATGGCACGTTTAATTTAGCATTTACATTCCATTACAGTCGGCTAACTGAGCCATTAGCTTTGAAATAAAAGTTCAGTCAACTGCGCTGCTGCCTCTTTTAACTGAAAGCTCATCAGTTGCATCCATCTACAACAGTTGCATTTTTTAGTTTCCAACAGCCGGTGTTTGCTTAAAAATAAATGTACTGATACTAGCTACAATGTTTTCAAATTATGCACGTTTATCTTTTGGAACAACAACAGCGGCTAGAACGTTGACTAGATTTTACGCAGCTGCTGCGCCACAAACACAACAACAATATCAAAGTGTGTTGTCAAAATCGAGAAGTTTCTTACATTTTAGAGGTTATCATTTGTGCTGTCAGAAAATTACTGCAACTTTGCCGGTTTGCTTAGTGAGTTCTTTACCAAATTTAAGTGTTGTCTTCAAACGTGATTTCGCAAAAATGGCTTTCAAAAGTTTTCAAGAACATCAAGTTGTTCCAGATGTTATCGACAGTGCTCCAAATGAATTGTTAAATGTTAGCTATGGCGATGTTCAAGTCAAAGAGGGTAATGTTTTGACTCCCACTCAGGTGCAAAACAAGCCAGAAATAAGCTGGAATGCCGATGTTAACTCTTTCTATACTGTTTGCATGACCGATCCTGATGCTCCTAGTCGTAAAGAACCCACTTTCCGTGAATGGCATCATTGGCTTGTTGTTAACGTTCCCGGTGATAAGGTCAGCAGTGGAGAAATATTGTCTGATTATATTGGCTCGGGACCCCCAAAAGGTACAGGTTTACATCGTTATGTCTATTTGATCTACAAACAGCCATCAAAATTGTCATTCGATGAGAAACGTTTACCTGACAACAGTGGTGATGGACGAGGCGGTTTTAAAATTGCCGCATTTGCTAAAAAATATAATTTGGGCAGTCCTATTGCCGGTAATTTCTACCAAGCTGAATGGGATGATTATGTACCCAAATTGTATGCCAAGTTGGAAGGAAAGTAAATTGGAATGCAAATCAATAATCTCAAAATATATTACATAATGAAAAAGACCATATGCATGCATATGTATGTACAATGTATATTATACATATGTACATGAGACGAGGCATTTTTTTAAATTTAATAAAGCGAATAAATAATAATTTGTTTTTAATTTTTGCACACAAGAGTTTCAGGTGTATCCATCACGTTATCAATTTAAAGTTTGATAGACTCTATTGCGAATAGTATCCAGAGCATTTTTAGCCGCAGACGAGCGCATATTTTAGAGTTTTTCCCCTCCATATTATTTGTTCCGGGTAATAATCCTCCTATTCTTAATAACCCGGGAATAAGCAAACACGTGAGAATATAATCTGGATCAGGGTCCAACTCTTTAATTCGAAATGAAAAGTAATGTTTTCGAATTGTAATGTTAATGACGCACAAATTCGAAAACATTCCCTTTCGTTTCGAAATATAGAGTACATACCCAGTTTAATGTTTACATTTTATTCATCACTAACGCAAGAGTCTAGTACATAACAGGGTTTAAATAAAAATTATATGTTATCATTGCCAATAAAAATTCTCCCTCTTCCTCACATTTAGAACAACTTTTTTTCTCGGGGAAATTTTAATTCATAATAGGAGGAATAGAAAAAGGAAAAAAAAAACTAAAATGATTGCAGACTTCCTTTTAAGCATTTTCATTCTAAAATATTAATTTTAACCATTTACTTATCACACTTAATCAAGAAGAGGGTATTAACTTGAAATTTTTAAAAGTTCACTTTTTTCAAGAAATCAACTAACAACATAAATATCTATATACTGTAAAAATTTCAAAAAAAAACCACATTTGAGACCATTTTTGTGATAGTGTAGTGACTATCTTTATATCACCAAAAAGGTGTTATTTTGAGTTAAATAGAAATGTGTCGTATATTTTCATAAAAAGCGTATTATGTTAGGAACACAGTTGGGACGAACGACGAATTTCGTCCACGTCGACGACTTCGTCGATAGTAATTCGTTGCGTAAATTCGTCGTTTGAAGCACAATAACGACGAATTTACTCAGCGAATTCAGCTCTTATGGTAGGTACAGACTTAAGGCTCAATCAGACGTGACATAACCATAGCCATAGAGAGCAGCCGTTCGAACCAAACTAATGGGCAACACTGTATTCGATTATACGTGACTCGCCATAACGCCATAACTCTCACCATAGAAACCAATTGAATTTTGGTTTGGTTATGGTTATGGCTATGTCACGTCTAATTTAAGCTTTAGCAACGTGTTTATGCAACCAGGCAGGTTGCATTGTCGGTCGCATAGTCTGTAGTCTTGTTTATGGTTGCGTTCGAAGTTGCATTCGAAGTTTCGAAAATATCAAAATGTTTTGATGTTTATGGGTTGCATTGTATGTTGCAGTGTCTGTGCCAAAATATTCGAAAACGTGTTGCGTAAGCAAGTTGCAAAGTCTGTACCTACCATTATAATTGATAAAGTTGGTTATTGTCAGTGTGACCATATTAGCTAATTTTGGGCTAAATTTAGCTCATTTGTTCTGGATTTATCTTTAAAATTTTTATTTAGCTCAAAGCTTATTTTTTATCTCTTAAAAACTGATTTAACTTTTTTTTTAGCATTTTTTAATCCAAATTGCGTATTCTCTAAAAATGTATTAAAGAGATACGTGATTTAGCTTAATTTTATTTCAAAATCTGGTTATTGTGTATGTAGAGAGTGAGAGAAAATTGTTTTTTCGTCGTTCGTCGGCGTACAAAATAGAAATAAATCTATCTCAGAGTTCGTCACGCACGACGAATTTCGTTCTACGGCGGTGTTGTGTTCATTTTCATATGAACAAATGTTTTTTATTTTTTATGACGAAAGTTCGCAGCGAAAAATTCGTCGTTCGTCCGAATTGTGTTTGTGATTTGAGCCTTTATTCAAGTTAAAAATAGTCAAATGGTTTTATATAAAATTTGGTTTTATTTTGAATTGATACTGTAAGGGCACTGCTACACTAGGGTGATTCTATAAAAAAAATTTGTTTTTTTCTCAGAACCAGGTTTCAAAATTTTGTTTAGGTAAAAAAAATAGGCCTGTTAAAATATCAGCTCATAATATAAATGATGAGATGGTGCGCATCGCACTTTTCGATTTCCCATTTTAGGGAAAAGTACTTTTTGAAGAGAATACTTTCTTAAGAAGGTACTTTTTAGAAAAAGATACTTATTTGGGAAAATCCCAAAAGGTACTGTGTATTTGCAGCCATCGCCGCAGAGGATCTTATAAAGATTTGTATGGGTGGTACTCCAATCAATGTCTCAATGGCCAAGATTGGACATGACATCATTGCGCCTGTTGCAAGACAAAACTTGCATAGTTTAGTTGTCGCCGCACGATCATTGTATAGATCCACATGACCATTTTTGGGCTCATGCCCCAGATGCATACAGCACAATTCTTCACTGTCCAGATCGTTCTAGTGGCTTTCTGTGCACATGTCGGTTGCAAGTCAGCTTTCTATCAAGGGTAACCCCCAAGTATTTGACCAGTGTCCGGGAAAAAGAGGATGGATAACAACCGTACTATAATATATATTGCCCACAGAAGCACTTATGTGCCTGCTATCAAGTATACATCTAATACATCTCTCAGACGCGTGATCAAGAACTATTTGTCTAAGAGAGCATTCTATTGAATCATATTTTGTATTATCAAATGCGCCATTAGTGTATGTATGTTTAGAAATAAACTAAGTTTTATTGCGAAAAAGGTGTAATTAAAATATTAAATTAATTGCAAAAGCAAAATGTTGAGTATGTGGCCTTAATTTTTTTTAATTCGTTGTTATAACTGGAATGCGAATTTGCAGCATCTGTAAGAGAGAATATAATATGAAAAAGTTTATATTTTATCATTTAATTGATATGTATATGAAAATAAAATAACCTTGTTAGTTTTATCAAATATAGCCCTGGCCTTCTCTTGATTTAAACTATAATTGACAAATTTATCAAATAAATAGCCATGCTTTATGGACTCCAAAAGTATACGATCTTCTCCAATATCTAGAGTCAACTCGTGAGATGATATCTGGTAATTTTAAACAAAAACTTTAAAACGACAAATTTTTTTGCTGAAATCAATTTTCTTACGCATTTTGGCAAATAAAATTCAGCTTGAACTTCTTCTACCGATTCATTTTTAATGCGTGCCCTCAATTTATATTCAGGCAAAGTGGAAGCTGCCTGGGCGATTTCTTTCTTAATGCGTACAGAATCTGCATTTTGCTGATGCCTAACTTGTTCGGTCTTTTGCTTTAAAGACTTCAATTCATTCGCATCAATTTCCTGCACCAATGACTTTTGATGTTTTGCTGTAACTTCCTCCATAGATTTTAATTTTTCCAAATCCTCTTTGCTGGGATTTTGATAAGAGCTCAATACAGTTTTAACATCATTTTGGCGTACACGATGCGATACTAGAGTGCCAATAAATTTTCTATTATTTAATACTATGGCCTTATCAACTTTAATCTGAACGTTGTATTTATCATTAAGGGCTTCAGCAATGAGAGCCAAAAAGAAATCGCGAAAAAGTATAGATTTCTCAATCTTAATGAAAAATTTTGGATTTATTGCAATATCCACAACATCGACGGAATTGTTGGACTTGTCTTTTGTTGTTCGTGGCTCTGAGATGCTCATAGGTATGCGGAATGAACTTGGTTCTTCCGAGTTTAATATTGCTGTCAATTGAGTTTCGCTTATGTCCTCGGGCGGGGGAATATCCTCGGCTTGACAGACGTTAATAAAATATTTTTCATTCGTGTTGACTTTGAAGCTTTTAATGCAAAATCCTGAAATAAGAAATAGTGTTGTTTAAAAAAAGTCACATTAACGGATTGCATTTTGAAGCGCAACTAACCGAAAGTTCAAAATCGCCTCTTTGATTAATATCATTAACCAGAATCTACACATCTACACACAACTTTTTATTCTTATACCGAAAATACCGATTTTATTAATTAATACAAATTAAGACTAATTAAACCAAAGAAACAATAATTCTTTCTGCCAAAAATAACCGACTTCAATGCAAAGAACTGATGGAAGTGCCTCCGTCCATTTTCTAAATGCAAGTAAAGTAGAACCATTTAAAATAAAATATTAAATTTTAATGGGCGTGACTCCACCCATTTTTTAAATGGAGGATTGTATCTATTTTAGAGGTCAAGGTGTGTGGCAAGTTTCGTAGCCACTGAGCCATGTGAGATGCCTATGGCGAAATAAATTAAATCATTTTTTAAATATTGAAATTGATGTTTAAGCCACCATAGTATTTATCAAGCTTAGCCTTGGTTTGAGTGATGGTTTTTCCGCCAAAAATAGTGTATAATGAGCACACGAAATTCAATTTTACCATTTTAGTCTGCTTTCAATGGTTGCAAAACACAAAATAAATGACGCAGCTTATTGGAATTTTGACAGGAACCAACTGACAGTTGCCCTTTTGAAAGAAGCATGTTGCATTTTCAGGAAAAGGGCGGGAAATTAAAAAAGTCACTTACTCATCTATTTCTTTCATGCTTGCAAGTATCTTCTAAAAATAAAAAATAAAATAAATTACATAAAATAAATTTTAATATTGCAAATATTTATATTTTCCATACATTTTTGTTCTTTCCGTAAGCTTTCCGTTATAAAATTTTAGTGTAAACAAACCCAGCAAAAAATAAATGAACGCGTTCAAAATGAAGTAGTGTTTCATTTCATGGGTTCTTAAGCATGTGTTTTTTCGCATGCATTCTGAATGACATCGCAAAACGTAACCCAGCAAAAAAAGACATGCAAAAGAAATAGTTAATGCATGGGTTCTACTGCAAATGCATTGGTTCAACTTAGGTGCATAACGCATGATTTTAACACAGGAGTGTCATTGACGAGCATGGGTTCACATTTAGCAAAACTGCTCATCATTCGAATGAGTGCTTAGAACCCATGCAAGAACCCATGATTCGATGACGTTTGAAATGAGTGCTTAGAACCCATGATTCGATGACATTTTTTCACGTAAATACAAAACGAAAAAAATTTTCGCAGCCAGGATACGAACCGTGCTGTTCTGACTGTTAAGGCATACTCTCTACCACTGAGCTATTGCACTCTTGTTATCTGTTGGAGATAAAACTTGTTTTATGAAAATATTTCAATGTGATGACTTAATTCTGTTTTTGCATGCCTTTTTTGCTGGATATTAATTTCAATGTATGCATGCGTTCGTCGCATGCGTTTTTAATGAGTTCAAATAGTATAGCATTATTTCCCAACAAAAAATAAATGAACGCGTTCAAAATGAAGTAGTGTTTCATGAGTTCTTAAGCATGTGTTTCTTCGCATGCATTCTGAATGACATCGCAAAACGTAAATAATGCTATACTATTTGAACTCATTAAAAACGCATGCGACGAACGCATGCATACATTGAAATCAATATCCAGCAAAAAGGCATGCAAAAACGGAATTAAATCATCACATTGAAACACATGAGTGCAATAGCTCAGTGGTAGAGAGTATGCCTTAACAGTCAGAACAGCACGGTTCGTATCCCGGCTGTGAAAATTTTTTTTCGTTTTGTATTTACGTGAAAAAACGTCATCGAATCATGGGTTCTTGCATGGGTTCTAAGCACTCATTCGAATGATGAGCAGTTTTGCTAAATGTGAACCCATGCTCGTCAATGACACTCCTGTGTTAAAATCATGCGTTCTGCACCTAAGTTGAACCAATGCATTTGCAGTAGAACCCATCCATTAACTATTTCTTTTGCATGTCTTTTTTTGCTGGGAAATGAAAACAGTGGAATAAAAAATTTCAAAGTTTTACTTCCGCACAAAAAATGCTTTCTCTTATAGCAGAACAATGAGACCTAATAATAATTTGAAATGTACTTCTAACAAAACCAAGTTTTTGTTTTCAATTATAAAATCTCAGTATTTTTTTTAATTTCTTTATTTATTTATTTAGTACATATTATACAAAGTAAATTTGTATAATATGGTGTTGCACAAGTATGGGCGGGCTAACTAGACCATATGCCCAAGATGGTATTAACAGTATTTTAAAAGGTTTTGTGACTGACTGTACACGACCTATGCCTTCACATAGGAAGTAGCAACGTGGTTGTTAAAGAAATTCCACAAAAACCGCAAGATTATACGGTTATCCGTGGCAGATCAGGCAACCAGTGCGAGCGAGACGAAAAACTCTCGAAGGCCAAACAACATACACAAGCCTGACCGCACTTAAGAAATAATTACGATGACGCGAGAGATGTTCCTCAACCCAGAGCTGCTTTACGATTGTATACATATTAAAGGGCTGCGTAAAGGCCCAACTGTAATAAAAATAAGCTGCCTTAAGCTAACCCCCGTCTAGACTGGCAATAAATATGTTGGCAATATAGCAATAACGCCGGAAGAATAGCGGAACAATATTGCTTTACTTATGTTAAGGCTATGGGAAATCGTAGCCACAATATGGAAAAAGTCAACAGGGAAGGTGCAGAATAAAAATATAATTCACTTGTAAATATCTGGTTAATCGAAAATTTTTTTATATTTTAAAACTTATAATAATACAAATTAATTCACTACACACGTTTTTAAGAGACTATTTTCCTTTTTTAATATACATACATATGTATATTTTATAAATTTTAATAATATTGTTACGTTTTTCTCTCTATAAAAACGCTTTTCCGTAGATCCGAAGATTTGCAAATGAATACAAGAGCCGAGTGTAGTAATTAGGGTTAAGAATGATACAAGTTTTGTTTACAAATACACTTATACTAAATTACTCAAGAGCTTAAATACACTAATACAACTTAAACTAATAAATTGCACACAAATATTCACAACTGGTTACCACTACGCCTTCCTCGCTGTAGTTTACACACGTCTCTTATCTGGCTGCGCAAGTATTCACGTGACACCTCTTTGTCTGCTGCTTGTCACTTACGAGACTCACTCTGCCGTCACTCACAGTTGATACACCAATACCTCTTTGTCTGCTGCTTTTCACACACGGCACTCACTCTGCCGACACTCACAGTTGATACACCAATAAAGACTCACTGGCTTTACTTACACCCTTATACACGTCTATTCGCTGCGCTGTTCCCTTTACTCCAGTCGACACGATAGACTCCACAATAATCTCAATTGCACGACAGACTATTATTAATTCACAACTTAATTATCAACTGACTTGTTTACTTGCAAATGACTGACTTGTTCGCGACTGACTTGTTCGTAACTGACACACAACTGCAACTAACTAACTCTTTGGATGCGTCACCTCTTTTTATATTTCACACAAATTCCACTAGAAGTTTCAAGCAATGTCTAGCAATGCCTAATTAAGTTCATGTGGTAACTATGTACATACATGTGTATATGCATACGTGTGTACATCATTAACTAAGCAATACACGGTGGTTGTTTATCTTCTGCTTTTCGTTTGAATTGGCATGTATGTATGTGTGTAAATATGTGAATCTTCTTAATAAGCAGACGCTTTTTGTTGTTGTTGCTTTTGCTTGTGTACGTTTAATCAAGCTAGGCATGCTTATTTAGTTGTTGGCTACTATTCTAGACTATTCTTTGCTTTGACCCTGTAGGAATATTTTCGCGTAGCATTTACATTAACCCTGTTGGAATATTTTTGTGTAATGCTGCTTAACATTGTTGACGGCTATTTTCGTAACAATATTATCGAAATGCCAAACGCAATACAGAAAAGTCGAACATAAGTTAACACCGAGTTTGACGTTTCACGTTCGCAATAATTGTCAACGAAAAACTGTTGACAATTATTGCCACAATTATTGCAAGTACTGGCAATGAGCAGTCTCCATTGGCAATATCAATAATTTGACATTTGCTGCAATATATGTTAATGATTTTATTGCCAGTCTAGACGGGTGGTAATGTCAGAATTGAACGATAATCCCAAATCACACCATGCAAGTCTTATTGCTAAGCTGATTCGTTTCAGGGAGAGAGAGACGAGGGGAAGAGCAACGTTTCTTTTCCCCCCGTCTCTCTCCCCTAACAAACTATTCAGCTTAGCAATAAGACTTGCATAGTGTAAATTGGGACTAAGTCTGTCAAATGTTTAAACAATTCAGATGTGACTTTTAGGTGGCCACAATGTACTTACATGCACTTAAGTATTATTTAGCCACAGCTGCACATCTAGGTATTGTCAATAATTTTGTAGTAATTTTGTTTCTTCTCATAACTTCTAAATGAATGCAATTCAATCAAACTAACTAGAAAGAATGGCCTAATCTATTAGAAATTCACATATAAATATATCCATCACCTTATTACTTGTTTTATTTGTTTTGCCTACTAAAAAGTACAACAGTGAATATACATAAGTAAATACATGTGTATGTGTGTACATATATGTGTATTGTAAAACAAACAATGAAAATAAAAGTTTTGCTTTATATTCTGAGTTTAAAATAAGAAACAATAAAAAAAATATTTAAAATCAATGAATATTTTCTGCTGCTGCTTGTTTGAGTTTAAAAAAAATGCACAAACAGTTGTTTCCTTACGGAATGTGCGTTCAGTTTTGTTTTGAATGTTCTGCGTGAATCTTGATGTTCTATTTCATTTCTGTTTTGAAAGGCTTGGTTTTACTTCAACATTGTTCTATTGCAGTTTTGTTCTGTACTGCAATATTCTTATCGTAAAGCATAACACATCTCTTTTGAAAGTTTTGTTTTAAAATAACGGAGTAATATACACACATGTTGAAATTAATGAGAGTACTTGTAAGCCTTATTTTTAGGGCTTGTGCCACGCTCTAATACATATACATATTGTATGTATGCTTCCTTATGCTTCTTAAGGAAAGGGATATATAAGAGAGAATAGAAAGTAATTAAACTTAAATTGTATTTTTTTACAGCTGGACTAGCTTGCGTAGGCGCCGTGCATCGAGAACTCGGTCTCTTTTTAAATGCCATCATGCTTGACCACCAGCAAATAAATTTCAATTATACTGTATATACTGTATATTGCTTAATATTCATGTACATATATATATATACTGTATATTGCTTAATATTCATGTACATATATATATATATATATATATATATATATATATATATATGTATGTATGTAAATAGGTTTTTAATCTAAAATTTGGATTTTCCATACCAAATTTTGTAAAGGGTCCGCTATCTAACGTTTTTTTTTTCAACTAGTGCTTATTTCGTGAATGGTAACACTTAGCTCTTGTCTGATTTGACAGATAATTAGTTTTATCCTTCCGCTGAACGAGCCAACTGACCATCCAATGCGTTTTCGCTTCGCTAAGTGGGCCTGCGATCGACTTACAGAAGATGCCGATTTTGCGAAAAAAATCATCTTTTCAGATGAAGCTCATTTTGATCTTGGCGGGTATGTAAACAAGCAAAATTGTCGCATTTGGGGCACAGAAAACCCGCACGCATACATTGAGTCACTGTTTGCTGCGGATTTTGGTCCAGAGGCATAATTGGGCCATTTTTTTCAAATGAGCAAGGAGTGGCCGTTACAGTCAATGGCAATCGTTATCGGGCCATGTTGAACGAATTTTTGTTCACAAAAATTGAAGAGGAGGATATTGGCAACATTTGGTTTCAACAGGACGGCGCTACGTGCCACACAGCCGAAGCTTCAGTAGTTTTTTTATAGCATTTGCAAAAAAAAAAGTTAAAAAAAGTTATTATGTAATCAGTGTCTCTTTTCTGTAACGAATGTGAGAAATTTTCGAGCAGAAAATTTTTTTATCATCCTGTGAAACACAGGGTGAGTAAGAAAAACAGTGTACTTGTTGATATACTTTGTAAGTTTATATAAGTTTTTATGTGTGTAACCCTGTGTAAAATAAGACAACCAATATAATTATTTAATTTTTCTCGATGCGAGAACTTCTCAAAGTTACATAAACGGTGCACAGAATTGAACATAAATACTTTTGAATTGTAGTGTAACTGCCAGTTTATACAAGCCATGTAAAAATTCTCGTCTGTCTATTTATATTGAAAACAAAAACAAATTTGAGTGCTTTGTTTTTGTTTTCAATATAAATAGACAGACGTGAAATTTTACATGGCTTCTATAAACTGGCAGTTAATAACATAAAAATTCTAATAGTTTGCCCTCTTAATATAATTACATAATAAATTCCCAACATTTTCATGACGTTATTCATAAATAATTCTGCAAAAAAACCGACTTCAATGCAAGGACTTGATAGAACATTTTGGAAAAAAAATTTATGGGACCAAAGTAAAAGTAAACTCATTCAGACAAAAAAAAAAATCGAAAATCTGTTAAAAATTTTTGAAAATCTCTTGGTTAAGAAGTACGTGAAGTATAAAATTAAATTTTAATGGGCATGAATCCGCCCAATTTATTTAAATGCAAGACTGCGTATTTGTCAGACCCCAGGGTGTGTGCCAAGTTTTGTAAAAATCAGTAAAGTAGAACCACTTAAAATAAAGTATTAAACTTCAACGGGCATGACTCCGCCCATTTTTTTAAATGAGAGATTGTTTATATTTAAGAGATCAAGGTGTGTGATAAGTTTCTTAAAAATCTGTTAAGTAGAACCACGTGGAATTTAATAATAAATTTTAATGGGCGTAGCCCCCTCCAATTTTTAAACTTAAAAATTGTGTAATTACACGAACCAAAGGTGCTTGCTTTCGCAGCAATCAAATAATAAAAAATTTGGGCGTGGTCCCGCCCACTTTTTTACCATGGGACCAATTGAAAACTATACACTTTCCGGCAAAAAAAAAATTTTACAATCAAATTAAAATGTACTGAGTTATGAAGTAACAATGTAAAAAAAAACAGACGAATTGATAGATAACCTCCTCCTTTTTTTGAAGTCGCTTAAATATAATTTGTTTTTATAAAAGGTTTTTTCTTCAAATTTCCATACAAAATTAGTTTTATAGACCTTTTATAAACCAAAAATATTTTTATAAAAATAAGACAATATTATGAAAATATATGACTTAGATTTTTTAAATCCTGAATTTGATAAGAAAAATTGCGAATTAGATTTTTAAAATGATTGAATTTGATAAAAACCTATATACATACATATGTATGTATGTATAATTAATTGGTTATTTGGTTTGAGAATTTGTTTCAGCATCCTTCCACTTTTTATTTGGGACCAACGCCAAATGAATATATATCCACTTTTTTTCCTTTCAAGTTTTTGTAAAATTCATTAAATTGTGGCCAATCTTTTTGACACATTTCCTAAAAGTATAAAATGAAAATAGTTTAGACATTTTATAAAAAACTTGAAAATTAAATTTACGAGTATACCTTTAATTCCTGAACTGATTCCATGACCAAATAATGAAAACTCTTATCATTGAGTAAATGTTTAGCATAAAATGACATTATAGGTTCACCCAATTGTGCTTTTCTCATTACATCCAGCGAAATGTGCCATCTGACAATTAAGGATTGATGCAGAAAGGCCATTGTGGGTTTAATTTTAAATTGCCGTAGAGCCGGCGCTATAAAGGTCAATTCTTCTGCAGTCAAATTATTTTGAAAATTGGGGTCTTCCAAATGTTTTTTGTACTGAAACAACTTAAAGATGTCGCGATCATAATAGTTTGCTTCGTTAATATTCATCGTCTTCATGATGGCTCCAACTGCTTCATTGAGAAATATATAAGAACGTTTTTGGGATTCGTAAGTAGTGGGTTTCACCAAATAAAACAGACAACTTCTGACTTCATAATCGTTGGGGTTAATTTTTGGTATAGAATTTTCAATGTATTTATATCGGGGCCACCATTTGGACCAATATTCCGGAGGATTGTATTTTAAATGGCCTGGTGCTGGCTTTTTAAGTCCACATTGTATAATGGGAACCTTTTCAATGTGTTGCTGATTATCAATATTTGGATTTCCTGGTTTTTCTTTAGTCATATATTGTCCTTGATTCTTCTTGTTGAAAAAATTTAGTTTTTGGTTTGATTCTTGATATTTAAACTTCTTCAATGCTGTTGGTCGTTCCGAATTATTTTGTTTTGGATATACTTGCAAGGACATTAAGGAAGGAATATTTTGCTCTGGCAAATTCACTTCAGAGGACGGGGGAGACAAATCAAGCGTAAGTAACGAAGGTATATTTCGATTATGTGCAGAATGATTTTCATAACTTTGGTATTCGGGAGTATTGTCGAGCTCGAAGTGTTGGCCTGAAGGTTCAAATACCATTGCGTTGGAAATTGAAGATTTACGTGATTGGTAAATATCCTTTCTACTATCACTTCGGTGGTGTGGAGAATTATCTCGGGAATGTACTTGATCATATAATTTATTTCTGCCATCATAAAATTCTTGAGAATTTCTCTCTCTAAAGTCTCTGAAGGGTGAAGGCGATCGCGATAATCTATAGGATTGTTGTCTTCTACCAAGCTCGGGCGGAGAAAAAGACCTAGAACGATTACGGAATGAAGCTGTTCTTACTTCTTCCCCACTATTACGAAGTTGGAAATTTAGTCCATTGTCTTCTTTTGCTTGAATTGAATTATACCATCTATTAGGTGAACGTGATCTTGACGAGCGGTAACGTTCTTCTCGATAATAATTTCTCGGAGAATGATGGCGTTCATTGACCCATCTATTTGGTGAACGTGATGCAGATCTCTGACTATAGCCCTCTCTACGATTAACTCTAGCAAGAGGAGAGCCAGAACGAGAACGTTGTGGTTTATAACTTGTTTCCCTTCTAACATTGTTGACATGTTGTGAATAATATTCTTCCCTTTCCCTTTCCCTTTCCCTTTCACGAAGAGTACTAAAATCTCTATTAGGAGAAAGAGATGTTGATGGTTGATATCTCCCGGAAGGCTCATGTTGGTGAGAACGATGTCGGGAACGATGTTCACTCTCTATGTATTCACGACGATCAGAATATCTATAATCAGGTTTTTCTTTATGAAATGTTGAAATAGTTGGAGGTGGTGAATTTTGCCTTGTAGTATTCTGGCTATTTATTTCGCTCAAAATTCTGCTAATAACTTCATCTTGGCGAAAACCTCTAGCAAAATAATCATCACATTTTTGCTTTAAGCGATTAACATTGAAGTCAGAATTCTTTGCCAGTTCATACGCGTCATGACGTACCAAACCTAATTGCAACAGAAATCCTCTACGTTCCTCCATACCACCCGAACGTGCGCGGGTATGGGAGCCACCACCATCTATTTATAATGTGTGCAATTATAAATAAATGTTTTTCATGGTTCAATGATTGCATTTATTAAGTCATGAAAATAGACAATAAAAATATAAACATGTATTTGTAAGTTTTAAGATGAAATTAAAACAGTATAACATTTTCAATATTTTTATAGATATATGTATATATTATACTTGGTTCTTGTAAGGGGAAAATGGTGTTCTAAACAATATTTATAGTATATAATATATTTAATTATGACACGGTTTTCTTTTGGTCCAGATATAATACGAAAATATTTTAATTTCACTTGACACGGGAACATAAGATTTTTATACTGAGATTTCAAGTATTTAAAGATTCCGAAATGAGTGCCACGGATAAAAAGGTTTGCGAGCTTTTTCCTCTTCTATTCTTACAGCTGCTTGCATTATTTGATGATAACACATCCACTTGCTGTTGACTTCAGATCCACAACAAGAAATGTTGAAAGGATAATGTAGATATGTATATTTCTTCTTGTTTGCAAAAGGTATGTTGTGTTAACGTTTGTCAATTTATACATTTTATTATAACAAACCTTGTTAAGATTTTAAATTGTCCTTGAGATAACATGTATTTTTTCAATGTACTCATGGATTGACGTGTGAGAGCTGCATAATCCCGGTGGCGTGTTTGAGCGACATTGTCATTATGACATTTTCATAGACGAATCATCATCACTGAATTAGTATTACGTCTCAGTTTAGGCCACGTTAACGTAATAGAAAATTTCACTGGTGAATCCACATGACAATGACACATGATCATGATCATATTATTAAAGTGTCACAGTTGAAACTAGACGTCTGTTATGAGTCGCTGTTAAATGGCACAAACGACTCAAACTGATATTGTGCGCCATGAGAGTCTCTTAGTTAGCGACACATAGCATAAAAACTTGCTAATGAATCACTATGATATTCAACCTTATCGGGAATAAGAAGTGAACATTTTGTTCGCATGAATTATTTCCCGAGAACAAAATTAGAAAATAGTACACTGGCACATTGTACATTGTTATCGCTTAAATTGGCGACAACAATTTTTGGGAAAGAGAGCACATTTCACGTGAACTTTTGTTCCCGATAAGGGTGATTGTCCACTACAACTCATTAACACGATGACGCCTAACAGACAAAATCAACTTAAGTTAACTATGATATTTTGGACATCTTCTTCAAAAATTCATACATGACACCAAAGAAAATTCAGCAATTGTTCGTCACGATGAATCATTACCTTTGGTAAATTTTGTTACATTTAAAGCAAAGCAACAACAATTTACCAAAGTTACAAGATCTACAAGGCCAACCGTGAATTCCGCTATTATGACTTCTGCTGCCACTGGGACGTTTCATATCATCCATACAATCACAAAATGTAACAATGTGTTGTATTCTGTGTTCCAAATGGAATAAAAAATGACAAGGGCACGTAGGCAAAGAGCCAGGGCATCCCACGTGTAGAAGCTTCCTTCGCTTCCTTCATGTTCGCCATGAGATTCTCAGTCCGCCACCAGTTGCAATAGAAAGAAAAGAGACAGAACAAAATTGGTAAATATTCCATCTCTATTGCACTAACGCAAATCACTTTGATGTGCCTGAGCACGGACATCGCATCACAGTTGATCTGCCGGCGTCATATCCAAGTTGTTGGCTAGTGGAGATGCAGGGTGAAGATCTTTTTACGAAAAACATGCATAGATCATTAATCATTGGCCTTTCACACACGGAAGTAATTTTTATGCCGGCACAATTTTTGATCTTTTTAGAACACACGAGACTAATTCATCTGGCATAAAATGTATACGTGCACACATCGTTGTGTGTATTAGTGTTTTTTGTATTCTTTTAACATTTGCTGTTTTTTAAGTCGTGTGTATATTGGTTTTGTGCTGCTGATGCGAGGTTGTGCCTGGTTGAAAAATTATTCCAAGCACAAAACCACTCTCTTAGCCTCTCTCACCAAGAAACTAGCATGTTATGTTAGCACAATTGTTCTCCTGTGTGAAAGGGCATTCATCAGATTAATTCAAGTACCATGGATCGTTTTCACTCCACTTTAACTCTACAGAACAACAAACGTCTTTAGAGACACAACATTGATCAGCTGTTTCCTATTATTGTAGTTACATTCCAATACAGTCGGCTAACTGAGCTTTAAGTTCTTACACCGGGTGGGCCATTTAAAATAAAGGTAGAAGAACATTCATTTTTATTTTCAGGTTTATGTTTGACATTGCAAAATATATCGAAATATACGCTCGAACAAAATTGGGAAATATTAAAAACTTACTGCCAAAGCAGTGACTCTTTAACGCAAACTGTGGAAGAGATCGATCGGCCTTCAGTTCAGTTTGTGCGTCAATTTGTGAAGCGAGTTTTTTTTAAAGAGAAGTAACACTCAGACAATGAATGCCTTCTTTAGGAAGGGGATAATGATAGAGAAGACAGGCGGTAAAGGACGAGATAAAGGAAAGCTTCATTCTTTTACAACTCAGCTTTTTTTATTTTTTAATAATGCAGTGTTAATGAGGCGTATTAAATTTTTGAAGCTGTGTTTAGTATCCATTTCATAGGTTATTTTACTTCGCCGTTGATTCTGATACACAATACCAGCGAAGGAGGGCGCTCTGATGTTTCATTAGTATTCGCTGAAGCCGGTGTAGTTCAGTGACAAGTCTCTATGCCTTTATCACTTGAACTTTCCTACAACAACTCATACAAATGGACTCTAATGCACATCAGAAAAATTGGTGGTGTTGTTTTTTAATGACTGTCGGAGACCGAGCTCGAACCCATGACCTTTTTTTTTGTAGTCAACGTGCTAACTAATTCAGCTAACAGAACCCTCTTCATGAAAACTGATCGTTATTGGACAAACAAACCCGTATACGTTCTCTTCCAGTGCGTTCAAACGAAAACATTGCTGCTATGGCTGAGAATGTGCAGGAACATCCATCAACATCAACTCGTCATCGTTCTCAGAAACTGAACATTTCTCACACTTTGAGAAAAAAGAAATTTGGATTGATCAGATGGGATACTGCCGCGCCATTCGTGATAGTCATATGAATCATAATGTGTTACATTCTTAAATGATAAAGTTCAATCTTCCGAAAAAAAACAGAAATTTTATCAAATAATCAGTAATTTTTTATAGCCCATTCAAATTTAAAATTTTAAATGACCCACACTATATATATGTATATATATGGTTCCAAGGTGAAACAAAGGGTCATATTGTGGTTTCTGTAATCAGTTAAATTTAAGATGGTATGGGGGATTAACCAATCGCGTTCGATTCAGGTATGGGGACTGCCGATTGAGTATCCTGACATGCCTGAATTATTAGAGTGGTTATTTAGAGGCATCACACAATCGCCACGCCATTCTATGATTCATTGGCAACTCGGATATTTGATGGGATCGTTGAATATTCCCTCAAAGACTCCCCTTAAAACCGCTAAAATGTTGCCCACAACTGCTTATTTTATTCGCAGCATATCTGCGGCGCGTTCCACTATCCCCAATCTATGGACTCGTCTGGTAGCATTTCAGCTGACGCTCCCCGATAAAATTAAGTATCAACGAAACTGTAGTTACGCAAGTTTGTTGATACTTGTCCGCCATGCCAGGTCTTATAGTAATTTTAAATGGCTCTCTATGCTTGATATCTTTGGGAATTAGTCAATGTTTCGAATGTTCGCAAACCTTAACCAATTAATTAAGATTGCTCTAAATGTGTTTAATGTACAGCCTCTATATTATCCCTTAAGAGACCTCTAAAAATTAACAGTCCAGGACAAAATCAATCCTAAGACTTAGCAATTTCCGCGAGGTCTCCCATCAGGTCTGACTATCAAACTTCTCCAGCTTTTAACACAGTGCAGCTCGAGATAACTAGGATAAGGAAATCTCTGACATCAAGGGGTTCGGTTGTTTTTAATGCGCTTCAGTGCACTTTTGCACAGAAGTAAATTATTGCAAACGACACAGTGCGCAAACAAATATTGTAAATACAAATATGTATACATATGTTTTTATTGCTCAAAGCTTTATTGTATGCGCACATTTATTCTTTGCACTCCTTGTAGTAACTCGGGCTTTTGCGCCTGAGTCACCTAACTCTAGCACAGCAATCTAGTGTCTCCAAATGAAATATCCCTTTTGGATCAATAATTAGATTTTTTATAGGAGCAGCAGCCAAAAATTGGAAATTTTAGCAGGGAGTTTGTAAATATATAAAGTAGATATGCAAGCCTTCGAAATTAAATTTTTGATTTCTTCGTATCACTTCCATTAAGTTTAACCACTTAAATCCCCAAAATGTTTTAAGTCGAGAACGAACCAATGCGTCATAATGAAAACTGCGTCGTGCGAAAAACAATTTAGCCATTACGGCTGAGTTATGCAGATGTATGACTACTTTCGCGAATAAATCAGTGTTCAATATGAAAATATTGGATTTAAGCATATTTTCGCCAAATAGTTGAATTTTTCTATGGCAGGCAAATAAATCAGGGTTGATTAAACAAGATTTTGGGCATGGTTTTATTATAAAGGGTCTTTCATTAATTGCTTCCTATCTTTAAATTTAATTAAGACAGTGTGTGTGAAATAACACCGACAATTTTTATTAGCTTGGAAGCGCTATCAATGTCATTATGTACTATATAAAATAACATCGTACAGATGTCAGCAGCAGTTCTGTTAGATGACTCGCATCCTATATGTCCAGTTTACATCATCTCCACTTGAGATGACCAGACCCTCAAATCTCTCGTGCATAATGTCTAAAGTGGTATGAGCTATGTGGCACGGATCGCCATTCTTTTGAATCCACAGGTCGTTTGCGTCCGTATCATGCAATTCTGGCCAAACGAAGTTGTTAATCATCGATCTACAGCGCCCGTGACTGTAAAATTAGCGACACAAACGGGATTTTGCCCGAACATAACACCCATTTTTAGAAAACAAGTTTATCATTTGCACGTGATGTGGACGCTATGTCCGTCTATGCAGATGAAAGATCTAGCTTCAATAATATGGCCGCTATCAATTTTCAAAATTTGGAAGTTGTTATTGGAAGACCCTATTTAAATTGAGACATCTGAGTCCTTCTTATGGTCGAAGTAGTGAATGGAACCTGCATTATTCTAAATGGTTGTTTAAATGTTATTTTCTCCAGTTGAAAAATTGTGATGATTGTTAAAAATATTAGAAATAATCCAAAATTTTTGAGCCATATGGTATTTATTGATGAACTGAATCAAAAACTTACCCCATTATTATATGCATTGAGTTTAATAATGTGTTCCTAAAGCTATTTAATAAATGTCTCGGGTGTCTACTCTGTAATTTAAAACCAAAGTAAATGCTTTAGAATTTGGGAGCATTTTCTTCGCTTTCGAATTACAGAGTAGACAGACCCGTGTAGCTTCAAAAAATATTGTCATGTACGTTAAGAAATTTTAATTTTTTATTTTCTTACTTTACTACATTGTCTGACGACTTTCTTCCAGCTCAAATTATAATTGTAAAAAGTATGTAAAGAAAATAACTTTAGTAGGTAAAGGATCCCTGATGATCTGCATTAGCAACAGTGAAATGCGCATAGGATCCAGCTAAACCCCTCTATAATCAATTTCAATGTACTTTTAATAAAAAATTATTTTACTGAATAAGTAAAATAATAAATTGAGATTATTAGTGCGTTAATAAATGTTAAAACTCTTTATGTGTTATTAAGTTATTGATTTTTTCAAATATTTTTATTTTTTCAAAATTTCGAACACCTTCGGTGATCTTCTGCAGAAAACATTTTGAAGTAAGGTACGCTGTCCGCTTTGAAGAGTCAGATTCTTCAGGCGGAATATGCCCGTATTTTTATTCAGCCCAATCATGAATATTCCCACCGAATTTATTTCTCGAGAAAACATTCTTCCAATCACCGCAATACGAAGCTCGTTGTTTTGCTTGTTTGTTGACATTTTGTTTCTCCCTTTTTTTTTTTGAGTGAGAGAGTAAACAAAATTGTTAAAATTCACCAACTTAAAAAAATAAGTAAAAATAAAGGTGAATTCACCCATTGTTTCGGAACAAAATTTTTGTCTGGAGAAAATTTTTTTTACTGAGAGTTTTTGCAAGACGATTCATCCATTTCGAACATTTTGTCTGGAACATCAAATCTACCATATGAAATACGTGTGTAAACGATGCGTATTAATTTTACAAGTGGCAGCACAGCGGCAAATGATTAGAATTTTCTGTATCACACACATCTTTTTAATTGTTTACTGCAATGGTTTCGTTCCACTCCATACATATGGATATGTTTTTCTTAATTTTTCTCCATTGCTATTGCAATAAATACAAGTATACTCTGTTCTTTTATTATTCATATAATATGATGTGGCAGCTCAGTTCAACTTTGGCTGAAAAATTAAAATAGTTGGCAGCTCAGTTCGATTTTGTCCGGACAAAAATTAAAATTAAACCAATTCAAGTAGAAAATGTTCCGGACAAAAATTTTGTTCCGAAACAATGGGTGAATCCAGCTTAAGTTTATAAGTGATTTATTTGGGCATTATTTGTGTTACTCCAAATAAAATAACTATAAAATACAAGTTTATGTATATACATTTTGTTTTAATGGAGTATTGAATATGTTTTTGTGTAAACTCCTTTCTGTTTTGCCAGGGAAAGATTTTTAGTGAAAAAAGCAAAGAGATGAATAAAATTCCGTGAAAATTTCTCCCGGGGAACAATTCCAACTAATAACAAGTAATAGGGAAAACAAAAAGTTCTAATTGGAAAAGGGAGAAATTTTTCGCGGAATTTTATTCATAATTGCCCTGAAATTTAATTGTGTTCATAATACCTACTTTTCTCCCCGGGAGTTCTTTTATTCCTGCATTTGGTAAAAATAAATTCATAATAGGAGAAAAGGGAAAAGTGAAAAAACTCGCGCGGAATTTTTGTTCCTGATTGGGCTGATTATTTGAGAACAATGAATATTTTTATTTGACCGAATGCCACGAGATTAAAAACAAAACATTAATAAATGTGACATGATAACTGATACTTATTTTTTTTGTTTTTTTTTTTTGTTTTTGCTTTTTGTAAAGAGAAGTAATAACCCTTTTAGACACGGAAAGTTTACTTTGCTGCAAAGTCTTAATTCAGCTAGGAGAAAGACCGAAAAAATAGTATTCCTCCCTCTGTCTTTCACACAGCTGAATTAAGACTTTCCAAAGTAAACTTTGCATGTCTAAAAGGGGTATAACACTCAGGAAATGCTTGCCTAATACTATTACACTCATTTTCCACACGGAAAATTTACTTTGCAAAGTCTAGATTCAGCTGGGAGAAAAACAGAAAGAGACTGTACTACTACCTCTGTCTTTTACACAGCTGAATTAAAACTGAAAAGTAAACTTTGCGTGTGTAAAAGGGGTATTACTAATTTAATTTATTTTTAATTAAGAATTTAATTGATTCAATTACTCACTCATTTACTAAAAGAACGTAATAACTTAATGATGCGAAAGCGAACATTCGTTACGTCACTCATTCATTTACTCAAAGAACGTAAAAACTCAAAAAATGGAATTTTAGAGTTAATGATGCATTATTAATCCTCATATCGTTCTTCATATTGCATGCAAATTTCATACAAATATATTCATGGCTATCATGAATAAAATTCCAAGTGAAATTTCTCCCTTTTCCAATTAGAATTTTTTGTTTTCCCTATTTCTTACTATTAGTTGGAATTATTCCTTGTGAAAAATTTCACGTGGAATTTTATTCATGAAAACCCTGATTCTTTACTCAACTCTGGAAAGAAAAATAAAATTTCCCTTTTCCATAAAGTTGTGTGTAAATTGAAAACTTTAAACTCGTTTTCTGGCAAACTAATTTTTTTGAGTTATGACGTTGTTCGAGTAAATGAGCGATATGTAATACATTCTATGTCCAATACTCCAGTTTATCGTCAATTTTCAATAATAAAAACAATTTTTCGTATATAAAATACAATTAAGCTTCACAATTTTCATTATGCATATACATACATACATGTGCATGTACATATGTTTGTATACACATACATATAGCCATATGTATGTATTTTTGATATAAAATTCATTCATACATACATACATATATACGTACTTTATTTGTGATTAGCTAGTTTATCAGCAAATATAAAATACAGCATAATTTCGGTAACGCAGACAATTCAAAACAACTTGGACAAAACTGTTACTAAGAAAATAAATTATGTTTATTTGTTTTTTATTATAAACCAGCTACACCCGGTGTGCTTCGCTACACCCATCGTCTTTAAAATTTATTCCCATAGTCTTTCAAACTTCATTGACATCGATTTGAAAGTGTCGGAGGGGCAGCAATTAGGTACATAGACTAGGTTTTCTTCTTCGATTTCAGAGTTTTGGAGGAGCAGAACTCATCTCCTGCCCCCTTGCTTGCCTTACTTTTGAGAACGCACATAGGGTATTTTTTTTTAAACGAAGATGTATCTATATTTTAAATTTCTCCAGAATCGAGTTGATATTTATAAATTGTGCCCCCTTACTTCTACCTGGTCCTAGGTTAGAAAATGGCTATGGTAATTTTGTGATTTTTTAGACGCAGATCTATCTCTGTTCTTAATTTCATTAAAATCGGTTTGAACGTTTCGGATTTGCAGAAATTCCCCCCTATCGCCCTTCTGATCATAGTTTTGAAAATGTACAGAGCCTATGTACATTTTTAAATGCAGATCTATCTCTATTCTGAATTTCATTAAAATCGATTTGAACGTTTCAGATGAACAGAAATTCTCCCACCCCCCTCGCCCTCCTGGTCAAAGTTCTAAAAATGTTTATAGTCTTTTTGGCTTTTTAGACGCAGATATATATATCTACGTTCTAAATTTTATTAAAATCAGTTCGAAATTTTCGGAGGGCAGAAATGTTCCCACTATTGCCCTCCTGTATCTGGATTCTGTAACTTTTTGCGAACCGAAAATCGTAATATTTATCGACATATTTATTCGCTTGCGATAACGATAATGTGATTCCGTGTTTTATTTTTTACGATAGTCTCCCGCTTTATCTTATTCACCATTGAATTCAATATTATGTGGTATCTCTGTATAGAAAATGTGAAAACAAGCGAAAAGCACAAAGAATAATTAAAAAAACTTAACAAATTAGATCTTGTGACTTAATTTTTTTCTCCAACCGACACCGAATATCGTTAAAATATGTTACTGAATAGCAAAATCGATAAATTTTCGTTATATTTATTATAACGATGCGATTATCGTAATAAAAGTTACTGAATCCAGGTACTGGTCCTAGTTTTTAAATTTACCTAGCCTTTCTTTTCTTTTTCTTTTCTTTTCTTTTCTTTCTAAATTTCATTAAAATCTAACGTTACGGAGGGGCAGAAATTATCCCACGTATCGCCCTCCAAGTCCTAGTTTTAAAAAAGGTAATACCTCGAAAACCTTCCCGGAGTTTCAGAGACTAAGTGTACCAAATTTCATCACAATGACGAAATTTTAGCGGGTTGGCCCGCGCATAAAGGAGATACAAACAAACATTAATTTTTATATATAAGAAGAAGATAGATTTGTGGTATTTATTCATTCCTTGTTGTTTAACTTTCTTCTGGAAAATCTTACCAAAAATCTAGTAACCGTGTAACTACACGGTAACACTGTTAAGACCAAAGCTGAAGCTGAATACAATATCAATCTTGTTTATTTATTGTTTGATGTTAGTGTATTTAATTTAAATTCCTTAAAAGTTACAAATAAATTAATACCAAATGATAAACAATTGCCGACACAAAATTCAGTTGGTGCGCAGAGCTTAAACGCGTCGGTTTAATAGGAAAAACAACGGATATTTTAAAGAAAACCCTTTACAAATAAAATAGGTAATTAAATTAGTGGTGAAATAGACAGCACAAGATACATACATAAGTATGTATGGAGATTCAAAATAAAAGAGTTGATTAAAATTTATAGGCGGTTGTTTCAAGAAAGCGTTTTATATGTATAGAATGTGTTTGCAAGAAAAGAATGCAGAAATATAGTAGTGAAAGCATAGAATGAAAACCAAAAATATGTACATATGTATGTATGTATATGTATAAAATAGAAATACATAAATCTATTGAAATTTAATAAGAAAACAAGATATGTATAATAAGCATGTAATAAAAATACATAAATATTAAATAAAAACAATTAGTAAATTGCTATTTTCAGAAACCTTCGAGAAAACATACATATATATATATATATATGTATGTACATATGTGTGGCCACACATGCATATGTATGTACATATGTATATCTATGCATTAATTCAGATGTGTAATTGTTGTAATTATTAATTAATTTGTAAAAAAAAACAAACAATTCTAAACTTCATCTTTCATTCTATTTGTTAAAATTAAACAATTTAGCTTTCGGGGTTTTTTTTTTGTTAACTTCCGTTAAAATTTAAATTAAACATTAAGAAAAAACTTGTATGATCGAATATTAAAAAGTTAAGAGCTCTATGGAGAGATCATCTTTCATTGCGTCATTTTAGTAAATGATTTGACAGTTTTCTGTGTTTTTTAAATATACATACTTATACTTAACAAACGAAGGTAAAATGGTGTTCTAAAAAACTTTTGAATAAAAATTATTGAAATGGACTTTCTTTTATAGAAGTGAAATCTTCTTTTTTTAAGAAGAAAAATTTATATACATACATACATATTTAGTTCATCTTAATGTCAATGACCTAAAGAAAAACAATACTTTGTTTGTTTGTGTTTTCCAGCTTTGCAAAATTAAAATAACGCAGCGATGGTGTTACCAGAACTAATAAAAATTGGTATATCTATATGTATATATAAAATCGAAGTGTGTGTTTGTTCTTAACGCATGATCTATGGAAATATAAGAGCTGTGGAATGCAAATACAGTTCAATACAGGTTCGGGTTAATACCCGGTAGGTTTCTGTTTTGTTTTTGAACCAACGAATGACCAGTGTGTAGTAATTTGTAGTTAAAAAAAATAATTGAGGGTAAGGAAACGTTTGCCGGGTTGTTTTTTACTTTTGAAGTAAAATGCAGTAAATGAGTAATTACTGCAAAAATTTTAAAATTTACTCTCCAAAAGAGCTGTTGCCGATAAAAGTACGCGAACGGGAAAAAAGTAAAAATAAGTAAGATTAAAGAAACATCTGACTCTAACTCCACATAGTGTTGAAAAATATATAACCTTTTCACTATTCAACTCTTTTCATTAATTGTACTCGATACAACATTTTTATAACACGGACAATCTAAGAATAAATTCTGTAATTTGTTTCATGTAATATTTGTAAATAATTTCTTTTTGATTTCCTTGTTTTGTTGCTGGCTAAATTATTAAAAATTACATGACTATTTGTTAATTTTACTGATTACCTTAAAAGCAAATGCAATACTAAGTAACCAGATACTTTACAGTTTTACAACTCTGAGTAATTAGAATAATTTGCAAAACAAAAGAATTAATAAAATAAATTACAAAATATGTATATTAACATTTATTATGTTATGTTTAATAAATTAATTATTTTTGAATGACTTTCACAATGTTTATTTAACTTTTTCTCAAATTTTTACACTTTTCATTTGTTTACATTTTGAATCATATGTTTTTATCTTATTAAACTTTACTACGATCTCTCAATTTGTGTTCTCATTTACTGTATTTTTGGGTAAACGAAAGCAATTTAGTAAAATGCAGTAAAATTTTTTAAAAACTTTTACGTACGCGATGTAAAACGTGTAAAAAATCGACATTGAGATTTAGTACTTTTTAATACGATATAATGCAGCAAATACACTGAATTTAAAGCGGCAGGTAAATAACATTGTAGAAAATGAAGAAAAGTAGTAAAAAGAGAAAATTTTCCTATATTTAACACTTTCTTTAGGGTTCCGTACACCAAAGGTGAAAAGGAACCCTATTGTTTTCGCTACGCTGTCTGTCTGTCTGTCCGTCACAGGCTATTTTCTCGAGAGCTACGCACTTGAAATTTGGACAGAGTATGTAGAACTTTGGCTGCTAACACAACAAATACGTGAGATTTAAAAATTAATGAGTGTTCCAAAACGAGCAACGAAGAATGTTAAAATCCCATGTAATATACATATAGGGTGTTTTTGTAGAGGTATAGAACTTCGAATTGAAATAAAACACAAGAAAATCGTTTTAATGTCCATCAATTTGGCTTTATTGGAAGGATAATTTTATGCCATTAATGCCTAAATATGATTTCGGGCATGTGGCCGCCGCGGCTGGCTCGAATAAAGCCAATTCTACAGGTCCAATTTTCAACCACTTTTTCGAGCATATGGGGCCGTATGTTGGCAATAACGCCAAGAATGTTGGCTTCCAAGTCCCCTAACGTTTCTGGTTTGTTGGCGTAGACGAGCGACTTCACATATCCCCAAAGAAAATAATCCAATGGTGTCAAATCACACGATCTTGGTGGCCAATTGACAGGTCCATTCCGCGAAATTATGCGCTCATCGATGTTTCCTTCAATAAATCGATTGTGACGTGCGCTGTGTGGCATGTAGCGCCGTCTTGTTGCAACCACAACTCATCCACATTCATGCCATCCAATTCGGGAACAAAATAGTCGGTTATCATGGCTCTATACCGGTCTCCATTAACGGTAACTGACTCTCCAGCATTATTTCGGAAGAAGTATGGCCCAATGACTCCACCAGCCCATAGTCAGTTTTTGTGGATGTAATGGCGTCTCAAGGGTCTCATGTGGATTCTCTTCACTCCAAATGCGGCAATTTTGCTTGTTGACGTAGCCATTCAACCAAAAATGAGCCTCATCACTGAACAAAATTTTGCGATGAAAATCAGCATCGAGATCAATCTCATTTTCGGCCCATACACCAAAATCACGACGCATTGCATGGTCTCGCGGCTTTAATTCTTGTACAAGCTGGATCTTGTAAGGTCGCAAGCCAAGATCTTTGCGCAAAATCTTCCATAAAGTTGATGGACAAAGCTCCAATGGCTGTGCACGGTGGCGAATCGATTCATTCGGGTCCTCTTCAACACTTTGCTCTACAGCGGCAATTGTTTCTTCGGTGCGCACTGTTCGACGTCTCTGCGGATGCGTATTATCACATAGAGTAAACGTAGTGCGAAAACGATCCATGGTTAACCGAATTAATTGCTCTGATGGACGATTATGTCGACCATAAAATGGACGGAGCTTGCGGTAAACTTCGCGAACTGAACCATTATTTTCGAAATAAATTTGCACGATTTGCAAGCGTTGTTCTTTTGTCAACCTGTTCATGATGAGATGGCAAACCAAACTAAATATTAATCACTTGACAGCTGACAAAATGGCCGCCAGTTAAAAAAGTGATGCCAACTTAAAGTTCTATACCTCAATAAAAAACACCCTTTACAACTGTGCCCTTAATTATGAAAGTAGTGTAAGTCATGTGAATTTTTGCTTCGAAATAGCAAATAAAACTTAAAAAAAACTTCAATAAATATTTAATAAATATTAAATAAATTTATATTAATCGAGACTGGTACAACTCTAAATTAAAATGTTGCATAATATAAAAATATTTTTTGGTTTTTTCAAATGTAATCTACGAAATACCTCGACCAAAGAAATATATGACTCAGACCACTTTCATAATTAAGGGCACAATTATATTTATGTATGTATATAGACACTTGAAATTTGTAAACTTAGCGTATATTTATATAGACTACAACAATTAACACTAAAATTAAAAAAAAAATAAATAATTTAAAGGGTGTTCTATCAGTTAATGTAATTTTGACTAAGCCAGTTTTACAACTTGCTGTATCTTGGAAACCGTAAGAGGCAAACTTTTGAAAAAAGCGCCGAATTAAAAAAAAATCTAAAACTAAAATAAATCGCCAAAACCCTAAAAAATTGTCAAATGAAAAAAATCGCCGAAATGAAAAAAGAAACCACAAAAAAAATCGCAAAAACTAGAAAAATCGCCACAACTCAAAAAACGCCAAAAATGAAAAAATAAAAAAACGCCAAAACTAATAAAACGCTAAAAAGCGAAAAAATCCCAGAAACCAAAAAAAAAAAAAAAAATATTATTACATGTTTAGAGTCCGCGCGAAATTATTTGTGCTCGGGACAAAGTCGCACTTCACTGAATTTAGTTTATAGTAAAATAATCAAATTGCTGAAAAATCGTCGATAGGAGCATTTAGATTCGTTATTTTACCTTTTGTTAATTTGAATTTAAATTTAGTTACGCATTATAATAAATTTGTTAAAATAACACTTACTATTCGTCATATTGAATAATAACGGCCCTATGCATAATGAAAAACTAGCATGAAGTTAGCATAAGTGGCAAAATTAGACATGGTCTTAACAAGTTTTGCCATAAAATTTTGCATTAAATAATAATTATTTCTGCCAAAAAACCGACTTCAATGCAACGATCTGATAGAAGATAAGAAAAAGTATCTGAAATATAAAATTAAATTTTAATGGGCGTGCCTCCGCCTATTTTGTAAATGCAAGATTGTGTGTTTTTCACAGCTCAGGTTGTTAAGTCTTGTAAAAATCGATAAAGTAGAACCACTTAAAATAAAATATTAATTTTTAATGGGCGTGACTCCGCCCATTTTTTGTATGGACAATTGTGTCTATTTTAGAACTCAAGGTGAAATATTATAATAAATTTTAATAGGTGTAATCCCGCCTATTTTTTTCATCTTTCAAGTTGTGTAATTACAAGAACCAAAGGTGTTTTATAGGTTTCGCAGCAATCAAATAAGTAGAATATCATAAAATAACATATAAAAAATTGTGTGCGTGTCCCCGCCCAATTTTGTTTTGCAATGGGACCAATTGTAAGCTATACCTTCTCAGACAAATAAAGAATTTTTACAATCGGTCTAAATTGTACCGAGTTATGAAGTAACAAGTAAAAAATAAATAAATATAGATGAATTGATAGATAACCTCCTCCTTTTTTGAAATCCGTTAAAAATTAATTTAAAATTTTGAGTCAAGCTATTTAAATATGTACTTTGAATGTTACGAATCGCACTAGAAATACTTCAACGGTAACACTACACAACAACCTGTTGAATGAGAAAAAACCTTGACATATAGTTTACAATGCGGCTAAATCCATGTACTATACACACATACATATGAACATACATACGTACATATGTACATATATTTAAAAGTAGAATAATTATAATTGAATTCCATCAGAACAATGTTTGAATTTTGTAAGCGTAATGTAATATACTGTAATGTTACAACGTTTGTGTACTTATAGAATTGTACGTCAAACAGGTTTAGGGTTTTCATGATAGCTCTTAAAATTTGAAAATTTGCGAAACTTCTTTCGTCAAGCCCCTTTTCAACTTTTGAGCAAAGTACACTGATTTTTATAGTAAAATCCAGCAGCTGAGTATATTTTACTCTCTAGAATGGCTCCTTTACAAAAAAAGTACACGGGCGAAAAAATTGCAAAAATTTGCTAATTAATCAGCTGATTAGCGAAGGTCTTACCGTTGTAGAATATGTATTCATGTTTTTGGTAATTGATACATGAATTTTTATAATTATAAATTCGAAGCGAAATATAGTTCGAAAATAGAACTTCTCTGGAACCTTTTACACTTGTTTATTTTGTACAAGGCTTTTTGTTTCTGGTTAAATACAGTAATAATTATTCAAATAAAAATACTTGTGGATACATACATACTCGTACATACATACATAAACGATACGATAAAATAATAATTTAAAAAGTCTATGTATCCACTTCTGCACGTTTAAAATATTTATTTATTTAATTCATATTAATTAGTACTTTTTCTATCGGTTCTTTGATTTAGTTACGCTTTTAATGCACTTAGGAATACTTTTGATCAAAGTGTCGGCGGTACAATTTGGAATATTTCCTCATTTCGTTTGGACTTGGAACCAAAATTCAAGAAATGATGTTAGCTCCGGATGTTTTTTTTAAGAAAGGCCGTGCATTTGAAATTTTTATTTTCAATTTCAATTTCTAGGCCTTATGCTAGGCTATTGCATTGTGTGAAATTTTTGCTTTGAAAGTCAATTTTCAACGATTTTGGCCGTATGATTCTGATCTCCATCTTGTTTATATACAACTTGTTCCGCTGTGTAACCACTTTGTTCCAAAAAATCAGTTACATTCTCTTTTATGATGCTAATATAATCTTCTTTTCTCATTATGCTATCGATCTTTGCACTACTTCCGGATCACAAGTTCAGGATCTTATTGCGTTCCTTGGAAGCTCTTTTTTTACTGGCATACTAAATTAGTATTCTGTATCTAAATCTAGCCGTTTTTTTGTTTTATAACCGTCTACATCCTGATTTAGAAGAATTATACATATTATACAATTTTTCCCAGGGAATAATTCCAACTAATAGCAAGTAATAGGGAAAACAAAAAAAAAAAAATCTAATTGGAAAAGGGAGAAATTTCTCGCGGAATTTTATTCATAATTGCCCTGATAATGTATTTCTTGAAATAACTTTAAACATTTTTATAAGAACATGTCTATAATGTATTCAATCTGATCTAATATAACAAATTAAGAAAAAAAAACCCGACCTATTAATAGATACATATCCTAAAAATGTTTACGTTTTTAATATTTTCATTGTATAAAATTTTAATTTTATCACGACGATCACGATCACGACGATATGTACATATGAAGTTTGAACAACATTCAAAAGAAGGAAAAATAATCATTGATGACGTATAATTGAAACACTTTCAGATAGCAGTATCCAAACACTAAAATTAAATAAATAAGTTGCTCAGTCATCCATGACATTTTTGTTGGTTTTATCATTTCTTCGTACAGTAGGTTTCATTTGAAATTTATTTTTGTTTTCAAGTTTAAATATACATATACATCAAAATAAGTAGAATTAATTATTATCGCGCTAAGTTCCAATAAGCAAAACGAGGGGAAAAGTAAATGTTACTGCATGCAAAAATGCAAGCGTTTTTCATGTATTCAAAATTTAAGATTTTTGTCATTTTATATTATTCTTATTTCACAGAGCTAATAATATACGGATGTAATGAATTTCGTTTTACTAAAATGATATAATAATTAATAATTTGTTTTAAAATGATGAAAAATAAACAATTAATTTATTACTAAATGTGTTTTAGAATTTAGCAGTGTTTTTTATATTATTTTTAGCATTATTTCAAAGCCCATTTAGCTGCAAATATTTTTCTTTGATGTGGTCACACTGCTCAGGTTAATTGAAGATTTTTGAACGAACCAGTTCAAGTTGTGATTAAAAAAAAGCAATGTGAGTCCGATCACACAGGAGATGTGTAAACATTTAGTAATGAATTTTTTTTTTAAGTTGGAAGTACTTATGCTTTTAGGGCCAATTTCACCAACTCTATTTAAATATTAATTCATATTTCAATGTCGATTTTCAATAATTTTTGTATGGAAAAACGATATTTAAATATGAATTGATATTTAAATAAATTGGTGAAATAGGCTCTTAGTATCTTTTTTCACATTAATTAATTAAAAGTATCAAACCTTTCAATATTGTAAATACATAGGAATTTGTTGGTTTTTGTTTGTTTTATTAAACTTATTTGGTTAATAAATGAAGGTTAGCCGCGAATAACGTTGTAAGTGACAAAATAGTAATTTTTCAGGAGGGCCACAAAACGTATTTGCAACAAGATTGTTTTTTCGTATAATTTTTTTTTCAGCTTATCGAAAATAATGATAATTAGCATTAACGTTTCTCTTTTTATCTCTGTTACATTTATCAATTATTTTCGACAATTTCGTTTCATGATTTTGTCAGTTACTTGCAAAGTTCTTTCACTGACTGACTGCTTGTAATTCTATTTTGACGGCGATAAGATGCATAATTTTGGATTGTTTGATGTCTGAACAATGCAAGAGAGTAATGTTAACAGTAAACTGTGAAAAAAATGGTTTTATAAAAAATGTCTTTTACAACGATATTCGCGGCTATGCTGCAGTATATATGTACTGCATTAAAAATTGCAGTAAGCAGTAAATTTACTGATTACTGAAAAAATTCAGTAAATTTTTACTGCTAATGAAATTTAATTTTCATTACCAGTAAAATCGTAGGGCCGTATGCATAATAAAATTGTAGCAAGTGGCAAATTTTTTTCATTCAAATTTTGAAACTTTTGTATGAAAAACATTTAGCCACTTGGTAGAATTTCATTATGAACACAGGCATCGCTGATTACTGAAAATTCAATGCACCTTATCATATAATAAATCATTTAGGCACTTTATAAAAATTGTAGAAAAAAATTTTAGTAATCAGTAAAAATTTACTGGTTAAAATTTTTTTATTATTTTTACTGAAATTTTAGTGGTACTGCTCATCTATAGTAAATGTATTTACTTTTACTTTTTAATTCCTGTTGTTCATCGTTTAGTTGTTGCTCTTCTTGTTGTTGTGTACGCATTGCAATTAAAATAAATTCAGTAAAGTGCGACTTTGACTCGCGCACATTCGGTTTTGATTTTTTATTTTTTTTTTATTTAGCTTTCTTCCTTTTTTAAGTTTTTTTCAGTTTAAATGATTTTTTTCAGTTTTATCGCTTTTTTCTTGTTCTGGCGTTTTTTTCTCTTTTTGCGTTTTTTTTTATTTTCACAATTTTTTTTTATTTTGGCGATTTTTTTTTTCATTTTGCGACTTTTTTGTTTTTGGGGTTTTTTCATTTTGGCGATTTTTTTGTCTAAGGGTTTTTTTCATTTTGGCGATTTTTCGCGATTTATTTTAGTCCTAGAAATTCTTCTAAATTTGGTGCTTTTTTTCGATTTGGCGATTTTTTTGTTTTTGGTGATTTTTTTATATTTGGCGATTTTATATTTTTTTTTGATTTTTTAGTTTTATCGTTTTTGAAAATTTCAAGAGTTTTGCTCTTACGGTTTCCAAGATACAGCAAGTTGTCAAAATTACAAAGTCAAAATTGCATTAACTGATGGAACACCCACTGATTTAAATTTTTTAAATTTTAGTGTTAATTGTTGTAGTCTGTATAAAAATACACTAACTTTTAAAATTTCAAGTATATATACATATGTACATACAATTGTATGTATATTACATGGGATTTTAACATTTTTCGTTGCTCGTTTTGCAACATCCTTTAATTTTTAACTCTCATGTATTGTAGCGGCCAAATGTCTACACACTGTGTCCAAATTTCAGGTCCGTAGCTCTTACGGTTCTCGAGAAAATACCCTGTGACAGACGGACGGACAGCGTAGCGAAAACAATAGGGTTCATTTTCACCTTCGATGTACGGAACCCTAATAAAGCAATTATCAAGTTAAATAAAACAAACAAAAACCAGCAAATTCCTATGTATTTACAATATTTTAAATAAGTTTGTATTGTTTCTTTCAAACACTAATACACTTATATATAGCTCACACCGATTTGACCGATTTGTGACTGTATTGTGAAAAAGATTTTTACCACCTAGCGTATAGATGTTTACACATCAAAAAGATTCAGTTGCGTGTGGACTTACTTTTTTATACCCTTTACCAAAAAAAAAAATGGTAAAAGGGTATATATAGGTTTGACTTATATTTTCGGGGATTTATAGTGTTTTCACACTGACATGGTTTTAACGTTAAAACCAACTGTTAAAACCTGGTTTTACCATACAAATTGTTGTTGTTAAAACCAACTTAAAACCATTTTTGAATTGGTTTTAAGTTGGTTTTATGAAATAAAACCTTGTTTTCGGTGCTGCCAAGTTAAAATGACTGAAGGCAGCTGATAATGTTTATGCCAGTGAATAACAATAGATGTCGCTTCAAAAATTTCCAACTTAAAAATGGATGCAGCAGCAACAATAATCAAAAAATTTTGGAAAAAAGAGTTTTTTGGAAGGAAAACAACGAAAATATTTTCATTGACCTCTGGAAAGTGAAAATAGATGACATGACTGACATCGATCCGCCGATAAAAAAGTTTTATTTTGTGATGAATTTGTGCATTTTTTATATACAATAACTTGATTTCCAAGCACTTCTTCACTTTGTATTACTAGTTTCATTATTTTAAAATATTTATTTACAAAATATAAAATAATTTCCATTTTACAGCGCATTGTAAAATTTCCGAGTTTTTCATACAATTTCATACAAGATTTATTTTGCTTTTGAGCAAAGTTATTAGACAGTCTGTGAATTAAAACCTGAATTTAAAAAACTTTCAGTGTGAATGTAGTCAGCTGTTTATGGCATTAACGTTAAAACCAGGTTTTAACTTTCAGTGTGAAAACACTACTATGCATAGGGAAGACGAATAAGGGATGTCCGTCTGTCCATCTGTCTGTACGTGAAATCGGTTTTCCGAAGCTCCTAGAAAAGCTAGAGACTTCGGTCTTGGACTGGCGTGTCAGAAATAGTCTCAAAAAGATTGGTATTGAAAATCAGCAAAATCGCGCAGACGATTTCAGAGCTGGAAAACTCAAACTTTATTTTGTCATACTAAAGTAACTAACGAAAACTAATTCTTATAATTTTTTTTATTAAATAAACTTATTTTATACTTCAGTATGAATAAAATTGGTATTTCTAATAAATAAAAAATTAAAAAGACGTTTCCTGGATTGGAAAACTTAAAATTTTTTTATACCTTACTAAAACAAATTTTTTCTTTTTCTCTATAAATTAAACATATCTTATATTCTTAAAAGAAAGAGATTGCTGTAAGAAATCAGAAAAATCAAAAAGGATGATTTCAGGGTTGGAAAGCTTACACTTTTTGTGGTATTTTATATACCATATAACTAGGTCTAATTAATTTTTTCCCTTTCCTTATAAATTATATATATTTTACGTTTTGGAAAGAAGAGTTCGATTCAGTATACTCTTACGATTTGAACTCCTCAAGAGTATTGCGATTGCGATTACAGAACATCTATCTAGCAAGTTGAAGTCACAACCGGAAGTACAGGGTGGGCCAAAAGAAACCAAGGGGTGTAAAAGTTTAATAACTTTTTTGTTTATTAACTTTTTTTTATTTTTTCTTTCAGATTATATAATATACAAAATGGAAATTTTTTTACACTAAGTATGAAAAATGATGTCTCTTAAATGACCACCGTTTTCAGCTTCGCACTGATGGGCTCTTTTTAGAGCATTTTCCATAACATCTTTCAAAACTTGTGGCTGTAGCGTTCGAATTTCTGCAACAATGTTTGCCTTGAGTTCAAGGATTGTCTCTGGCTTGTTCACATACACTCGCTCCTTCAAAAAACCCCAAAGAAAATAGTCGGGTGCTGTCAAATCTGGCGATCGCGCTGGCCAAATAATTTCCGAATTTCGAGAAATTATTCGCTCTCCAAAAATTTGACTTAAAAGTGCCATTGTGTCTCGGGCAGTATGGGCAGTGGCTCCGTCCTGCTGAAACCACATACCAGGTCTGTTTTCAAGAGCAGGACGTAAAAAATTTTCTATCACAAACCGATACCGCTCTCCATTTACGGTTACAGCACTTCCATTTTCCCAATGACATTTTCAGATGTGATCCCACACCATACTGTACACCTGATGGGGTGCAATTGGCGTTGATGAATGGCTCTTGGATTTTGAGAACCCCAGAACCATCGCTTCAGAGGGCGAAATTCTGACGTTAAAATGTCGACGATATGCTCTTTGCGTTAAAATAATTGATCTCTGGTTTAAATAATAAAATTCTATTGTTCTGGTTCTCTGTTCAGTTGTGAACCTCTCCATTATAAATTCTCCAAGTGTTGTCTATATAATCTGAAAGAAAAAATAAAAAAAATTAATAAACAAAAAAGTTATTAAACTTTTACACCCCTTGGTTTCTTTTGGCCCACCCTGTATTATTCGATATGCAAGTGTCAGAACATAATGAAACGGCACCCTTGTTGCCCAGCTATTTATATACATATGTATGTACATATGCATACATATCGCTCATTTACTCAAAGAACGTCATGACTGAAAAAACTAGTTTGACAGAAAATGAGTTTTAAAGTTTTCATTTTACATACAAACAACTTAATGGAAAAAGAAAATTTTATTTTTATATGAAGATATACCAGCATCTAATTACTCTTTGTGGCGCGCTGCTAGAAAGCTTAAAAGACCCGTTGAGTTTAAAGCACATCTGAACACATCTACCGGAGGTTGGGCAAGAAGCGATATTGAAAAAGTTAAAATATTTGGTGAGCATTTAAAATCCGCATCTACCCCAAACACATATACTGGTGCTGTTGATTTCCGAGTGTACCACTCGACGCTTTAAATTTACGATGCATGATGTACAGAAACTAATTGCTGAGCTCAACCTGAAGAAAGCTCCAGGTATTGATGGTATTAGTAACAAGATGTTGATGAATTTGCCTCTATGAATTTGCTGCTATTTGTTTTTAATGCCATGTTACGACTAAAGTATTATCCACACCACTGGAAGCTTGCCAAGCTCAAAATGATTCCAAAGTTGGGCAAAGATATTACCAAGGTTGAGTCATACAGGCCAATAAGTCTACTATCAACAATGTCAAAACTTTTCGAAAAACTGTTCATGACAAAAATTTTCCAAAATTTTAGCTGATAATGGGTGCATCCCGGATATATCAATTTGGTTTTAGAAGTCGTTCAATTTATAAGAAGTACATTTGAAGAAAAGAAGTATCGTTCTGCCCTCTTTATTGATGTTTCTCAGGCATTTGACAAAGTGTGACATGAAGACCTAATTTTAAAATTGAAATTATATCTACCAATAAATATTCTAAAGCTCTTGAAAAGTTGCATTATTGCCGAGAAGTTCACTTTTGTGGAGGGAGATTTCATGAGTGTGCCGGTATCTATATCATCCTGTGTGCCACAGGGAGTATATTGGGGCCAGTTTTGTACATATGTGATATGCCACATATCTATATTTGCCGATGATACAGCTTGCCTTAGTATGCACGAAAACCATCACGAGGTATCCCGACATCTTCAGGAACATATTACCCAGCTGGAACTATGGTTAAGCTTATGGAGAATTAAAACTAACAAAAGTGTGTTCAGGTAATATTTACCCTGCGAAGAGATACTTGTTCCTCCACTCGAATCAACAATCAAATTGTTCCTCAACATTCACAAGTGAAATACCTTGGTATACACCTTGATCGACGGCTTCCATGGAAACAGCATATGAAATTAACTCAGATACATTGGCTGATAGGTAGAAATTCAATCTTCACCCTAGACTGCAAACTGTTAATATACAAGTCGCTTTTGAAGCCAATATGGTACTACGGAATTCGGCATTGCAACGAAGGCAAAACAAAATTTTACGTTTGATAACATCGGCTCCATGATATATCAAAAATTCAAATTTACATGGTGGTCTAAATATACCACTTGTGACTGATGAAATTGCAAAATACACAGGTAAATATCTAAGAAAACTACGATTAAAAAATAGAGGGGCACTAAGGCCCGAATAGCCAACAATTCAGATTAAACTTCTTGAAAATATGCCTGTGCTTAATACGACATTTATGTAATATCACTAAGATTTGAATACTTATTGTTAGTTCATTTTTGAATATACAATAAATAAATGTAGGCGTGTAAAAAATTAACTCAAAAATTAAAATTTTTGAGTTATGACGTTCTTAGAGTAAATGAGCGATACGTAGTTAATATGAATTTAAATTTCGCTTGATATAAGTAAAAGCGGTCAATTGGTCCATTATCCTTTGTGTTTTACTTTAATTATAAACGATGATAGTGGATTTTCAGTACAATTATGACCCTGAAATATTGTTACTTGTTAGTAACTGAGATTGTGCTCATACAATTACATATGTTAAAATCGCATTAAATAGATTTGTATGTCACATATTAAAGTAATACAAAAAATAAATGATAACATTTTCTAATTTATTTGTTAAGTAGTCATTAAATATAAAATTCAAACAATGAAAAGTATATTTTTTTATTATAGACGAAGAACCCAGCAAACAAGTCTGATAAGATTTTTTAAAGTTGTAAATTAACATACTTACATATATAGTACATACATACATACATTAGGGCAATAACCAAATGTTTCGCATAGAAGCAACGAGGTGGGCAATGATGTTTTATTAATGAAAAACACATCATCTTGGATTATTTTACAAAAACACTTCACGCACCAAATCCATTTCCTAAATCAATACAAACATTTTTTTTTTTGACTATGAATTTTATTCAATTGGTCTAATTGGGTCTCTATATCGGGAATCATGGTAAAAAAGTAAAAGCGTATTCCTTCATAGTTTTCCATGGTCTATAGTCGAATAGTATAGTAAGCTAATTTTTATATTTACAAAAAATAAAAATAAAAAGTTATACCCCTAATGTATAATACATGTATTATAATGTAAATTAAATAAAAAATTACAAATAAAGAGAACGCAAAACCATCAACAAAGCAAAAAACTAAAACAAAATAGAATGACCAAATGAGTGTTTCAAAAGCCGCAGTTTCTATTAAAAGCCACACAAGCATGAAAAAGTGGCGAAAGAATTTTATACTCTACTGCTGCTTTATGCTAGGAACACAATTGGGACGAACGACGAATTTCGTCCACGTCGACGAATTCGTCGATAAGACTTCGCTGCGTAAATTCGTCGTGTGAAATACAACAACGACGAATTTACTCAGCGAATTCAGCTCTTATGGTGAGTATACACGATACTACAAATCGTACGATAAATCGTACAAGTATGAAATTAGTAACGTGTATCATGCTGTCGTACTTATGAAGTATACTTTGTAGTACGATAAGTACGATAAGTATTGTGTATCATGCTGTTGTACAGCAAAATTAGTTTTATGAGGAAATGATTTAGATAGAAAACGCAGTGTTTCTGCGTCTCAATTTTAAAATTAGGTTTATGTAGAGGATATTTTAATTAAAAAAAGAAAATAAAATATTATTTCAATCATTCTCTACAATATGCCCCTTTTCTTTTTGCATTATTTTTTTCATTCTTTTCCACTGCAGTTCTATTTTAATTAATAAATCCACCACATTATTCATTTATCCGCGTGGGTATTGCCTTAAAAATTTTCTTTCAAATGAATTAGTATGATTTGTAGTAACGTGTATCTTAAAAAGCGTACTACAACTCATACTACGCCAAGTACGAAATTAAGTATCGCGTATACCCTGCAATACAACTGATAAAGTTGGTTATTGTCAGTGTGACCATATTAGCTAATTTTGGGCTAAATTTAGCTTATTTTTTCTGGATTTAGCTTTAAAATTTTTGTTAGGCTCTTAGCTTCTTTTTTAGCTTTTTTAAAAACGGATTTAGCATTTTTTAGCCTTTTTTAATCCAAATTGCGTATTCTCTAAAAATATATTAAAGACATACGTGATGTAGCTTAATTTTATTTTAAATTCTGGTCACACTGTTTATTGTGTAAGTAAAGAGAATGAGAGAAAATTGGGGTTTTCGTCGTTCCTCGGCGTACAAAATAGAAATAAATCTCAGTTCGTCACGCGAGTTATGTGTATATATTCCTTCAGGAATAAAAAAAAACAAAACTTAAGTTTTATTAGTTAAACTTTTATTGTTAATAGCTTCATTAATACTGCTTAAAATTACTTTGTTAAATTTATTTATAATTAATCAAAAATGCTTATTACTATAAAATAATAAATGCTTATTCTTACGGAAGTATCAACAACGTTCTTTCGTAATGCTTGGTTATCAATTGCACAACTTTTATGCAAAGTAAAGTAGTTGCGTATTTATTTAGCACAACTTAGCGTCAGCTAAAGTTGGGCTATTGAACTTTTGTTATTTGTTCCAATTAATATTGAATTTTGTTGGAGTCGGCGTTGAGTCTGACGTAACTCCTCCCTCCTTTATGTTAGAATTCTCCTGAATTTTTTGTTTTAAAGAATTTTGTTTTATTACTATGTGTACGCAAAACATTGTTGATACTACAATTATTACAACTATTATTATAAATATGATTACAATGGAGTTTTTGCTAAATGTTTTATGGTATTTTAGTTCTTCTATTTCTTTTACATTTTCCATTTCACTTAAAACTATTTCATCGAATGTTGGTTCGATTGTGTCGAATTGAATTTGATTGCTAGAAGGTATGATGAAATTATCTCTATATATTTTTTTTGAATTTGAAAATGTTTCATTGTCAATCTTTAATTTACAATCATGAAAGGTAAATAAACTGTTTCCTTTAATTGAAAATTTTCTTTCATCGCAATTGCTAGTAACAAAGCTATTGTTCGAATTTTTTAATAGTATTAATTTAGATTCTATTTCAGTTATTTCTTGTTTGTATGCTCTTACTTTTTTACATTTATTACTAAAAATACATAAATTGGATTTCTTGATATCTTTAAGATTAGGATTTTGCTTGTAATTATAGGCTGTTCCGTTATAATATATAATTTCTTGTGGGGTAAAGTTTAATTGTGTGAATTTGGTGTCTGTTATTGGTGTTACCAGAGATCTTTTAACTGTGACTGTGTCTCTTGGAAATTTCATGACAAATATGATATGGTCGTCTTTATATTTTGCTGCTCCTAACTGTACATATTGTAATTCATAAAAGTCAATTTTGAAGTCGTTAATTTCTTTGTCGGTCAAAATATTACTGGTCATTACATTGAGTTTGGCTGATGCTATGTTGTTTTGAATATGCTCCAAGTTATCTGATAAAATTTTTAATTTAAGTAGGATTTCCACGTAATTTATTTGCTCCATCATTTGGTCATCGTTTTTTCTTATCGAGTTTAGTCTTGTAAATAGAGTTTTTCTGTCCGCATCAATCGTTAATTTCAATTTGTTAATAGTTCGGTTGAAATGATCGTTTATATGTATGTTTCTGTTAATATTTTCGATTGCTTTATGGTTGTTTTCGTCTATTATCTTAAGGTGTTCTTCAATTTCTACTCTGTCATCGTCGTTCATCGTTCCGGCTATCCATTTAAATCCTGAACCTATCATATTAATTAAACCTCGTTTTTGTCTGTTAGGAAGTAAGGTTTGTGCTTTTAATTTAATTTTTTCTACTTCATGTTCGAGCAATATTTTGTTATTTGTCGATTGCAACTGCTCTATTTCTTTTGCTAAAGAGTTAATAACGTTTCTTATGTTTTGAATATCAATTATGTGGATAATTTTGTTGTAGTTTATAATTAGTTTAACGTCGTCTAATTTAATTTCTGCAAATCCATTGTTGTTGTTAATGGGTTGAATCGTCAGGGATGCTATCGTCATTGGTATTAGTGTCAGAAGCGTAACGAGCAATATCCAGTTGGTCTGAAAATTTATTTTTTCGTTTAATGTTTGAAGGATGTATATTGTCAAGTTTTAGTTTTCTATATCTAGGTTCATATTTATGTCTCAGTACTTTATAGTTCCTAACGTAACCTTCGTTATCTGTTCTTTGGAAATCTTCTCTGGTTTCATTTCTCTTATCTATAATACGTTGCTTTGCTTGTCTTATCTTTTCTTCTATTTTATACTTTTCAACTTTTCCTTCCATAATGTCTATCGGTTTTTCTTTAGTAAGTGAGTGGATTGACCTATTGTACCATTCTATACACTTAAAAATTCGTTCTTGCGTTGATAAGGAAGAATTTTCTGATTCCAGTGTTCTGAATTTTTCTGACAGTGTACTGTGTAACCTTTCTATGTCTGAGTTTCCTGTGTGATTGTTGGGTTTTGTGAAGTGTACTTCGATTCCTTCCTGTCTAAAAAAATCCTTAACATTTGTTGATTTAAATTCATTATCAGTAATTATTTTAGTGGGTTTGCTTCTTGTGGATAAAAATTGTCTTAATTTTTCGACTATTGTTGTACTATTTCTGTCCTCTAGGTATATTGCAATAGCATGTTTAGAGAATTTGTCTATGAAGGTCATGAAACTGTGTTTTTTGATAGTGTAAACGTCCAAGTGAATAATTTGGTTAACATCCGATGGTGTTTCTGTTGTGCGAAATTTGGGTTTAATGGGTTTGCGGTCATATTTCGCCTTGTTGCAGATATCACAGTTGTTAATATATTTGTGTACTAATGTTTTAAGATTTTTAAAATAGATTTTCTTTTTCAGTCCTTCGTAGTTTTCTGTGATACCACCGTGTCCAGTTTCTAGCTTATGGTATTTCGCGATCTGTTTGTAAGCATCGTCTTCGTTTTGTATGTCTTTTGCATGATAGCTGCATTTGTAGAATTTTATGCTAGTACCAAAGAGGTCAATTAGCTTAAGTTGGACCCTATTATAAATTTCATAAGGTAATTCAGAGAAAATTCCAACTGTTCCGTTTTTCAAAAATCTTCTGAAAATGTCAGACATAAAATCATTTTCAATGTCGTCCCTACTTACAAAAATTTTTCTTTTTCCGTTGACTATGTTTATTTCATTTGTTTTATGTTCAGCTAAAATTATTTGGGTTGGGAATCTATTAACTACTGTGTCTAAAATTGGAATGTGATCATTTAATTCCTCTTGTTGTGAATGGATTGTAGCGGCAGTGCTTGAATTGTCGTTAGTTCCGTTTTCTTCTATTGCATGAATTTCACCTGTATCGGAATTTATTCTACTTAAAAAGTCTGCGATTTTGTATTCTTTGCCTTTGATATGGCTCATGTCTATGTTGTATTCTCCTAATTCCATTAGCCATCTCTGAAGCCTGGGATTTATGTCTTTCCCTTTGTGTTTTGTATAAAGCCAAACTAAGGGTTGGTGATCTGTTGCTAATTCGAATGGTCTACCATATGTGTACGGTCTATAATACTTGACTGCCCAAACGATGGCCAGTAGCTCTTTCTCAACGGTTGCATATTTTTTTTCGTGATCGTTAAGTGTTCTGCTTGCATAACTTATAGGGTGATCTCCTTGCATGAGTACAGCCCCTATTGCATAGTCACTGGCATCCGTTACCAGTTTAAATTTTTTTGTGAAGTCAGGATATTTGAGTATAGGTGGGTTAGTTAGTTGTCTTTTTAATTTTTGGAACGCATCGATATACTGGGGATCACTTTTATTAACTTTTGTGTTTTTTCTAAGATATTTTGTCATACAACATGCGATTTTAGCATAATCCTTGATAAATTTCCTGTAGTATCCGGTAGCCCCAAGGAAGGATTTTATTTGCTTTTGTGTATCAGGAAGTTTGAGCTTTTGTATACTTTCTATTTTTATAGGGTTCGGTTTAATACCATTTGTCGTCAATATATGTCCTAAATATTCAGTTTCTTTAGCAAAGAATTTGCATTTGTCCACCTGTATTTTTAAGTTGTGTTCTCTAAGATTATTGAAGACTTTTTGGATGTTTACTATATGTTCTTCCAAACTTGTGCTGAAAATCAATATATCGTCTAAGTACACAACGCAAATTTTATTGATGAGGTTTCTTAAGACTGAGTTCATTAATCGCTGAAATGTCGAAGGGGCGTTTTTCAAACCAAACGGCATTCGAACGAATTCGTAATGACCTAGTGGGGTTGAGAATGCCGTTTTTTTCATGTCTTCATCTTTAATTTTAATTTGATGAAAGCCCTTGGCTAAGTCAAGGGTTGTGAAGTATTGTGATTTGCCAAGTTTATCTAATATACTTTCGATATTTGGCATGGGGAATTTATCATCAGTTGTTATTTCATTTAGTTTGCGGTAGTCGATGACTATCCGCCACTTTTTCTTCCCTGAATAGTCCGTTTTTTTCGGAACTATCCAAATAGGTGAGTTGTAAGGAGAATTGCTTTCTCTAATAATGTTTTGTTCGAGCATCTCCTTCATTTGTCGATTTATTTCTTCCTCATGCATTTGAGGGTATCTGTATATTTTGGAATATACAGGATTATTTGTTTTTGTAATTATCTCATGTTGGATTTCATGAGTGTGACTTAATTTCATTCCTTCTTGGAAGAATAGGTCTTTATTTTTATCCAATAAGTTTTTGAGTTTTATACTCTCTTCTTTGTTTAAATCTTCTCTTAAGAGTTTATCTACTACGTTATTACTTGGTGAACTTTCTAGTGTGTGGATGTTTTCGTAATCGTATGGATAAGCATTACAAAATTTTATCCTATTCTTATTAACTTCAATGTACTCTTCCCCGATATTTATGTTAGCTTTTAGAATTCTTAAAATATTTTGCCCTATCAAACCATCAAATTGTTTATTTTTAAAATCTGCCAATTTCCAGCACATAAGGTTCCTGTCGTTAAATTCTTTTGGTATTTCCGTTCGAATTTCGTAATTAACTTCCAATTGTCCGTTTAGTGTTTTAAAAAGTAAAGGTCTGTTTAGTTTTATTCTTTTATGTTGAGGGAACATGTTTTGGTTCATTAAAGTTGTTGAGGAGCCAGTATCTATTAAGCATTTTATTTTAGTAGTACCTATAGTTAGCTCTACTAGCGGTAAGTTTGCCTTTGGGCTGGTGACTGAAAATTTCCTTCATGGATGTGGTCTACTTCCATTGGTTCTGGTCTTTCGTTGAAGTTTTGTCTAAATGGATTGTATGTTGGTCTATATGTTTGTCTTCGTTGTTCTGATTTAATATGAGTTGAGTCAGCTGGTTGTCTGTTACGGTATAATTCTGAGTTATTTGTCTGTCTATATTGTCCGGAGTTAGTCGGTTGTCGATATTGTTTTGGATTGGAATGTTGTCCTGTATTGTTAAATTGTTTGTTGTGTCCAAGATAGTTGAATTGATTGTATTGTGTTTGTCTATTTGATCTGTTGTTAATGTCTTGTTTTATAATTCCTGTTTCCTCTAGAGTATAGAAGGCTGTTCTTATATTTGTTATATTTCTGCTGTAAATAATACTAGCCATGTATGGGGGTATATTACTTAAAAAGGTTTTTAAAATCATGGCTTCATTATTCTTTGGTGAAAATTCTATTGGTTCGTCTGGATCTTGTGTATATTTTTCGTTTATTCTACTTAAAATGTTACTTAGACTATGGTAGTATTGACTTACATTGTAGTTTCTTAAAGCTAGTGCTTGGTGGTAGAGGTGGTGATAAGTTTCTCTGATGCCAAAATTGTTGATGAGCTCCTTTTTTATTGCTGCCCACGTTGGATTATTTCCTAGAGTACGGATGATATTTAGTGCTTCTCCCTGTATTTTGTTCACAATACATCTTTGGAAGACATAATCTTCCAGGTTGGTGTTTTCAAAAATTGGCAGGAAAAGTTCTACTTCTCTTATGAATGGTGATAAGTCATAGTCCTTTGTTCCTCTGTATTCCCTTATTCTGGATGCCTCTTTTAAAACATCGGTTATTGGGATTGGGGATGATACAGTTGAGTTTGAAGACGACGTATTTGTTGCCATTGTAGAAATATATTTTTTCTTGTGTAATATTGTTCACCGTTCAATTACTGTTAAATTTTTTGTTTTAAAAATTTGACTGTTCGTTTATAGTTTTAAATTTTATTTAATAGTATTGTTCACTGTTCATTTATTGTTCTTTTTTTTTTTTTTTTTTTTTAAATTTTAATTTTTTTATTTCTTTGTTTAGATTCTTCTGAATCTATTGCACTTTGTCCTGTCCTTTTTAAATTAAAATTTTATTTGTTTACTTAAATTCTTATGAATTTATAATTTTTCACAATTGCACTTTATCTTGTCCTTCGGGACTAGATCCTACTTTCGACTGCGCCAGTTATGTGTATATATTCCTTCAGGAATAAAAAAAAACAAAACTTAAGTTTTATTAGTTAAACTTTTATTGTTAATAGCTTCATTAATACTGCTTAAAATTACTTTGTTAAATTTATTTATAATTAATCAAAAATGCTTATTACTATAAAATAATAAATGCTTATTCTTACGGAAGTATCAACAACGTTCTTTCGTAATGCTTGGTTATCAATTGCACAACTTTTATGCAAAGTAAAGTAGTTGCGTATTTATTTAGCACAACTTAGCGTCAGCTAAAGTTGGGCTATTGAACTTTTGTTATTTGTTCCAATTAATATTGAATTTTGTTGGAGTCGGCGTTGAGTCTGACGTAACTCGCGCGACGAATTTCGTTCTACGGCGGTGTTGTGTTCATATTCATATGAACAACTGTGTTTTATTTTTTATGACGAAAGTTCGCACCGAAAAATTCGTCGTTCGTCCCAATTGTGTTCCTAGCATTATTCTGTAATTCACACAGCTTAAGTTAAATATCGATCACTAAAATGATTCAGCTTATAAAATTATGCTAAAATGATGGTCATATACAGCACAATTATGAATTTTCCAGGGGAGTTTTTTCTGTTTCTAATTATTTGTTTCCGGGAAGAAGTTCCCCTATTCCATATTGCCGGGAGAAATATAGGTCAAATGTTTACATTTTATTCTCGAGTTCTCGTGGTACCTTCATAGCGAACAGTCGATTAGCGGAATTTTTCTTACTTACAAAAAATTAAACAAACAAAAAATATTCGTAGTACATATTATTCGTAATAGGTACATACTGTCTTTAATAAATAAGCTTTATGCTTTGCTAATATTTTTACATAGTATTATTATTATTATTATTCTGTACTAACGCAAGAGTTCAGTAATAGAAATTTAATAAAAATTTTATGTTTTCATTACCAATAATATTTATAAGCAAGCCACAGACCTTGCGACCGTTGGTACAACATGAGCAGGTTGTGTATGAGATTGTAAAGTGTGTGTGGTCGTTGTATGAAGTTGTGTCTCGGTTGTATGAAAGATCAAAAAGATTTGATTTCTTGGCAAGTTGTACAGTCAAGTTGTATAATTTATTATTAATTTTGTTTTTATTTTCGTAGTGTCATATGAAAAAACATCACGCACGAATTCAAATGTGCGTTTAAAATGTTATGCAAATGTAATTTTTGTAGTCTTTTGGCTCACTTTCTTTTAGTGTTTTTAAAAGTTTGTTGTTAGAATATGTTTCTTTTTATATAAATCAAATTTTTTTGTGCACTCTTTTACATTCTTCTTCTTCTTCTTTTTGCACGAAAAAAAAAATCATTGACTACAATATGCGCAGTAGTACCCGATGTCATGTTTACTCAAAATGTTTCTTTGTGAAATGAAGTTGTGCGCTAATGTTGCACACGTTGTTGTATAGTTTGTGTCCAAAACACACAACTTGATAAACCAACGTGTTGTACCAACGGTCGCAAGGTCTGTGGCTTGCATATACATAAATATCTGTACATGGATATCGTCACCTAAAATCCAAAAGAGCGTAAGTACACTTTTTACTTTTTTTTACAGGAGAAGTAAAAAACCTTATAAATTTAAGACTATTTATTTGTTTGGGCCAAATTGAATAATGAATAAAATCGGTGTTTTTAAACATATCTGAGTAAAATTTTAAGGAAAGATGTATTTTGGTTAATCACATCATAATCAATCAAAAAGTCTATTTTGAATTTTTTGGTTGTTACGGCCTTTTGGATTTTAGGTGACGATATATAAATTCCTTTAACACTGTGTCGCGTGTAGGGCCATAAGGAAAGATCGGTAGTTCGTTTCTATTTGTGTATACTTGTTCAAGTTCGTTCCATGATTTGTTCATGATGTATTTCTGAGTTTGTGTAGAGATGCCATGTTAATTTTGGTCTTTCCTGGATTCTGGACCTGCCATTTCGCGATAAGGTTTAATAGGTAAACTTTAGAATTGGGAAAAATCCACAGGAAAAAGTCTATAGGGGTTAAATTAGAAACCAGCTCTATTGCCTGGTTTATGAAGTCCAGCCTTTCGACTGGCATACTGGAACTTTAATTCTTACACGAATTGAATTTTATATGTATGCAGCTTAAGACTTTTTTTAATGCAGTGTAATGACGATCTACTTGCACGATTCCTAATTAAAAGTTTAAAGTTAAAAGTGACGAGTATATTGACTAATTGTAGTTTTTCTAAAGTTCTTTATGATCTTGATCGCTCTGATTTTCATTTTTACGTTGTGCCGGTATCTTCAAAATTAAGATCCATTTTCGTATACAAACCTCTAAAATTGCAGAGTATTGCAAGCATTACAGTCGCCGAATTATAGGTTGAATTCCCAAAATCCATGCTACCAATTGTTATCCTCGTACGCTCCTCGCATTCGTTGCGTTCATGCGGTATGCTAATTAAATATAAATATTGTTTTGAGACACCCTGCAGTTGTGTTTGGTTTTTTAAAATTCGAAACTTTCAAACATTTGAGTTATTATTAGAAAATAAGTTTCGATGTGAATCAAAAAGTTAGTTAATTTATGAAGAATAATTAAAGACGCTATTCAATCCAAGTTAGCAGCTTCTATTAGAGCTTCAAACTGTTTTTATTCTTCTTATTTTTCTTAAATAACCTGTTTCGATTATAAATTTTTATTTAGTTCTAAATTTTTTTTTATTAAAACATGTTTTACGATTGATGTTGTGTATTTAAGACATTAAGTTATGCAATAGCATGACTTAATGATTTTTTGTGAGGAGAGATGTTTTCTTATAATTTGTTTTTAATTCTGGTTAAAAGTTAAAAAAAAACAAATTACAAATGTCTAGAGATGTTAGAAATAAACAAAAGAGTTATGTACATCCAGTTTTTTGCTAACAAGGTCAGAAGATATAAAAAAATATACATCTGTACATATTTAGAAATTAATATAAATTACTAGCTTAGCCCGGCAAATGTCTTACCATCAATTTTTTTTTTAAACTAAAAATTACTCTACACTGTGGTCACTTGTTGGGTTAAAACAAAACGAAAACCTACCGGGTATTCAACAGAACCTGTGTTGAAAATTTCTTATAGTTCCAAAGATCATTAGGAACGAACACACTACGATTATATATATATATATATATATAGATTTACAATTTTATCATTACCTTAATATAGAAAGGCCCTAACTCTTGATTTTTTTTAATCGGCATTTTAGATGTTCTTCTATCGAAATATGCATTCGAAATACGAGGGAATATCAATAAGTCCGAGACTTTTTGAATGAAACACAGTTTTTTTTTGCAAAACCAAAATTTATTTTTCAAGATAATTTCCTTTTTACTAATACACTTAGTCCAACGTTTCACCAGTTTTTGTATCCCTTCCAAAAAAATAGAATTTTTCGAGGTCCTTAAAATAGGCAATAATTGCATCGTTGCAGCTAAACCTCTCTCCACCGAGCCATTTCTTTAGGTTTGGAAAAAGGAAGTAGTCACTAAATCCGGAGAGTATGGAGGATGGGGTATCGTAGCCCAATTAATAGAGTTTCGCCATTGAGACTGCAGACGTGTGCACTCGTGGATTATCCCGCGTGCATCCCAAAAAACTGTTGCCATCACCTTATTGGCCGACAAACTCACCTTGGCCTTCTTCGGAGCAGGTTCACTCGGAGAAACCCATTGTTTATACTGCTGCTTGGTCTCCGGAGTACAGTAAGTGATCCATGTTTCATCCACAGTTACAAAACGCCGCAAAAACTCATTCGAATATCCTTTAAACAACTCGAAACAATCCCATCTTGCAGACAGCTATCTTAAACCCAGCTGATAATTTAAAATCGAAACCACACTGCTATTGAAATGCCTATGGCTATGGATTTTTTCAAAATGTCTATGGATTTTTTCAAAATTTTCGGGTGTACTGACCTCAATTGGCCGTCCAGAACGTTCAGCGTCATTTGTACCACAACGAAAGTCAGTACACCACTTTTTCCCCACTGAAATCGATGGTGCAGAGTGACCGTAGTCACCGCGTGAGTCACGCGTGATTAAATTTATGAATGCGTGATCGTGACTTACAAATAAATTACTCGTGCGTGAGCTATTTTTAACAATCACGCACGAATTTTCACGCTCTCACGACATATCATTCCTTCAATGTACTATCACAAAACATACAGAAGTGTCACGAGACGGAAGATACGGGTATTTTTCTGTTTGTCTCGTTTTCCCTCAAATTTTGTCGTCGTTTTTGTTTTGCTACGTCTTTCTAGTGCAATAAATTTTTATTAGCTGTGTTAATTGGTAAGTAGTAATACACTAGAGTATCAAATACACTATGCTTTTCTCTTTTTTCCACGAATTTTAACAAAAACCTGATTGGAGCTTTTTTTACCTGTCACTTTCTTCACTTCTGTGTATTCTGTGGTACTATACCATTTTGCAAATGCTACGATGCAAGACCATTCGCACAAGATTGTGTATTGGGCTATTGTTATAATTTTTTCAGGCGTAGTAAACTGGCTCATATGAAATTCAAATATGCCAATGTAGAAAAATAAAATTATTTTAATATATTTTTTATGGTACACAACTATATTTTCCCTAAACTCTGACTTTTTCCAGATAAACTACTCGTACATCCGCATTTATGAAAAGGCACTCTTAAACTTTTGGTTAAATATTTTTAAAACTTTAGTTTAGATTTTATTATGTAGATATATCTTATAGTTGAAATTTTCAAAATCTACCGTCACAACTTTTTATAACCGCTTGAACATAAAAAATATTTTTAAAATTTACTATTTTAGGACATGTAGGGTACATGTCCAAAATACAAAATAATTGGTTCTAAGTATATTCTTAAATTAAAAAATATGAAGAAAAAATTAAATAAAAAAACTGGCGGCGAGGCTTAGTTTCCGAGTTATGGGCCTCTGAAATTCTAGTACAATATTGTGATTATACGGTGTTTTCCAACGAATATGACCAATATTGGTATCCCAAAAATTGAAAAAATACCGTATTTTATAAGAAATTGAAAACACCGTATAATCACAATATTGTACTAGAATTTCAGAGGACCATAACTCGGAAACTAGGCCTCGCCGCCAATTTAATTTTTTCGTTCTATTTTTAAATTTTCTATAGGATAGGATACTGTTTTTAAATTTCTGGGAGGGGCCCCTAAACTTGATTTGTTCCAAAATTTAATGTTGTCTTTTAACTTAAAATCCAACAATGAAATAAAAGTAATAGGAGTAATACTAAAAAAGGTCAAGGCAACATTTTTTTGTCTTAAGTAAAATATCTTATGAGAGATACGGAAACACATCTTGGGAAATTATTTCTTAAGAATTTCAAGTTTATGTCAAACTGCTTTATCCGGTAAAAATCGGATAACTTTTAAAAAAGTTACAAGCTTCGGAAGTTTTTTTTAGTATCAGGTAGTCAGTTTTGGCCCACTGTAACTCATGTCAAGCTCAAGCCAGAAGGCTGTCATGACATGTGTTATAAAGCCTAAGTCCTCCTCTACGGATGTTAGGAGTTTCATATAATTCCAATCAGTAGTTTAGAAGTTCCAGATTTATTGCCATTTGCTTTGTAAAAGTCCCCACTGTGCAATGTAAATTTTACATATACACGTGCATACAGGTGTATACATACATATGTACATCTGTGTAAAAACCTATTTTTCAACCCAAAAAAACATACAAATTGGATTACATACTTTTTCGTGAGCGTGCGTGATCGTGATAAGTTGTAAACCACTCGTGCGTGATTAAGAATATTTTGTTCTTGAGCGTGCGTGATCGTGAAAATTTCATTCATCATCATATCATTCGTGCGTGAAAGTGCGTGAGTAAAATATTTTTCTGCGTGTCGTGAGTCAAAAAACGCTCAAGTACACATCTCTAGTATTTATCGAGATTTTCCTTGATTTGATTGACTGTTTTTTTTTCTCGCAAAAACTAATGTTTAATGAGCACACGAAATTCACTTTTTTCCATTTTCTTCTCAAAGTAGTCTGTTATCAACGGCTGCGAAACACAAACTAAATGACACAGCTTGTTCAAATTTAGACAGGAGTCAACTGACAGAGGCGTTAAATTGAAAAAGACACTGAGTTAATGATCCACCCTCGTTTAAATCGATTTAAAAAAAAAAATAATGAGTTAGGACATTTCTATATTAAGGTAACGATATGTACAACCTACATACGTACATACATGTGGCGCCCTGTGTTAACTACAACACTGCACATGCTTGTGTACCAATACCTTTTTTTGCAACCACTTAGGTGCTACAGAAACCATTTTTGATTTTTTTGTCATTCTATCGATCTCTGCCTGTGGAGCTATACGCTCAACAATTTAATAAATCTTTTAATAAAAATTTAAATTTAATAAAAAAAAACTACAAAATACAACCGCTGTCAATTTTATTGGAAGTAAAAATAGAAACGCTCCAAATACATATATACATACATTTATAATTTAATACAAATTATTTAGAGATGTGCACGTGAATGTTTTCTGACTCACGACACGCACGCTCACGCAGAAAAATATTTTACTCACGCACTTTCACGCACGAATGATTTTGAACATTTTCACGATCACACAATATTTTTAATCACGCACGTATGGTTTACAACTTATCACGATCACGCACGTTCACGAAAAAGTATATTTATAATATAATTTGCATGTTTTTTGGGTTGAAAAATAGGTTCTCACATATACATACATATGTACATATCTATGTACGTATGTGTGCTCGTGTTTTTGTAAAATTTACCATGTAAATTAAAATAAAGCAAAGTTAATTAATTAAAAATAATATTAAATTTCGGCACCGAAATATTACCGAAATCGTAACAATTTTTGTATGGAATGGTTGGCACGACTTCGTAACGATATGTCGGTACGAATTCATTACGATAAGTCGGTACGAATTCGTAACGACATTTAGGTACGATTTTTTTTATCGCTTTTATAGCAGAGTACCGCTTCACCGTTATGCTGCTGCTATTGTCGAAATAATTTGCACATACTCACTTGTTTTATTATTTGTTACAATCAGTGTGCACACTTCTACCGATATTCGGTAAATTCTACCGAATATGTTTGTGAATTTAATAATATACCGATTCTACCGAACAAGGCCTGAAATCTACGGAATATTGTTATTTAGTAATTTAACCCCCTTATGCAAAAAAATATTTTACTTTAGCTTTAAAGTTCATAGTAGTTGATAAGCACTTTAAGGCTAACATAGCTTTATTAAAACATCATATGCAAAAGACAACTTTAAATATTTTGTGATTTAGTAATAAATACTGGTAACACCACCGTGTTCAACAACCACTTCACAGCTTATGATGTACAAAATTGAATACAATTTCATTCGGGTATTCAAATATTTTTTTTATTTTATTAAATAAATTTTTATTATCTTGAAGTAAAGCAACCTAATTTAAAAAAATGAGCTTCTGACTTAATAGGAAAACAGATAAACACAACCATGAAGTAAAAGTAAAAAAATGTGAAAAATTATCACAATTTGTTTTATTCGAATGAAACGAGTATTTGAATATCCAGCTTTTTTCGATTTGTTTTGATTGTATGTACATCACTAAAACATTTTTGTATAATTGTATTTATTTTAAAATTTTTTTTTGGATTTTGCTATGTATTTCGAAGCAGTTGGATAATTTGGTGATGTTTTCCATCACATCACAGAAATAATAAATTTAAGATAAGAGCAGGCACTTCTAGGTTCATTTTTAGATGTAACATGAATCAGTATATGATATATTAGTAAAAATATTTGAGGTACAAAATACACATTTTGGAAATATCAACTTAAAGTAGTCTTAACAAACGTGGGTGCCTACTTTAGAATTTTTATACAATAATTTTTTTTAGAATACAACTTTACTTAACATTGCTTGGCAAAGCTTTATTAAGTTTTTTTTGCATAAGACCCTTAATGTTTAAAACAAATTGTTCAGAGAAACTACCGAAATGTCTTAACGAATTCGGTACGACAAGTCTGACTTCAAAAAAATTCGAAACATTTTGTTTGGGGGGGTATTCATTATGTTTGTAAGCTCATACTACCATACATATTACTATACAAATATTTATTCACCCCTATCGTGAATAAAATGTGAAATTTTTGTTCCCATGAAATTTTCATTCCCCATGAAGGGAAATTTGCAATCTTGAATTTCATGGGAACGTTTGTTCCCGCTATCAATGCGTAGTGAATGTAAAAAAAGGGAAGAAGACTTTTAAAGCTTATTAAAATTAATTGAAAATCAAACAAATTACGTTTAATAATAAGAAATAAACATATTTTGGGTTTCAAATGAAATGTTATAGAGTGTTTAGTTGTGTTTTTAATTGTTTCCGGCGCCGTACAAAAAAATTTTTAGTATACAACAGCCATAAAATTTACGGCATGTGAACCAAAGAGATTCATATTCAATGAAAAAATGTGTTCCAAAGAATTATTGTTATTAATCGTCGACATTATTTATTGATCTTGCCCTAAAAATAGTTATTCATAAGTTTTAATATATAATTGCTAGTATAATATTAAAACTAGGCAGTGTATTAATTCAGTTCGCCTGCAAAAATAAAGTGAACAAAACGAAGGGAAAAGTGAAAAAATCCATGTGAAAAATATTATTCACGATAAGGGGAATCAAGAAAGGGAACACATTTTAGGGGAAAAATTATTCACGATTTCAATTTGGGGAAAAGGGAAAATATTTCGAGGGAAAAACTGTTCACGATAGGGGTGATTTATTTATTTATTCACCCCTATTCTGCGTTTCGATTCGAATCGAAAGTTTCTCCGTTTGGCAACTTTGGTATTCTGTGTTCCGTTCTTCGATTTTTCTTTCGATTCTATGTATTCTGCATTTCGATCGTAACTACGTTTTTGTAAGTTGTTATTTTAGTGGCGGAGCGTTTTCAATTTTTGATTGTTTAGCTTCAAAAAGTGATTAATTAAAAAAATAATACAAGCATTAAATGCAAAAGGTTTAATTAATGAACTATACACTTTGTTTTGTTTTTCTATATTGAAATGCGATTTTTATTCAATTTATTACAGGTAAAACAGTATAAAAAGTTGACATACCTATTTAATGACGACGAAAAACGATATTGTCTACGGATTTACAGCCTGGCCCACGATATCGACAACGTTCGACTTGTCGCACACTTACATTCAAAACAAAAACAAATTTTAATATTTTGTTGTTGTTTCAAATGTAAGTGTGCGACAAGTCGAACGTTGTCGATATCGTGGGCCAGGCTGTTAATTAAATTTAAATAAATACTTTATTTTTGTGTTGCAATTATGTGTAAAAAATTAAACTATCACCTCCGGCGCGACAGGATTCTTCACACTGGAAAAGTTTGGCCACAAATACCTCTTGCTTATCTCGTTTTTTTTTAATTCTCTGTATTTAAATTTGCAAGAGTTTATGTAATGCAAATTTTTACAATATTTAATTATTATTTGTTTTAATGGTAAACCACTATTTTTTTGCACTAAATTTAACTTTATGCTAAAAATTTTGCAAAATTGCTTAATTTTTCTGTTCCTATTTCACCCGTTTCAAAGCAAAGCAGCAGGTTTAAACACACTCTTCTCTTCTTCTTTTTCTTTCGATTCAGTTTTTTTGCAGAATACCTCTTTTCGATCCGTGCGTAACTGAATGCGGGAACGTAATCGAAACGCAGAATAGGGGTGATTTAGTTTTGTAATAACAAGCCTACAAGGCCAATATAATATTACAAATAGTAAAATACCCAAGTATTTCAATAAAAGAATGCTAATAAAATAAAAAATTCATGAGTTTTTAATATAATAACTTAAAACTAAAAGGATAGAATGTTAAATGGTAAAATAATTAATTGGAAAAAGGTGTAGAAAAATATGCATTTATTATTATAAAATAATAATAAATGCAGGAATGTTATCTCGTGAGAGCGTGAGAATTCGTGCGTGATTATTAAAAAAAGATCACGCACGAGTAAATTTTTTTCAGTCACGCTCACGCACTCACGCGTGATTAGTTATAATATTTGATCACGAATCAGGTGAATCACGCGTGACTCAAGCGTGACACGATAAAATCACGACATTTGCACATCTCTAAAATTATTTACACATATACAAAAGAAAAAAAAATAATTATTTTTGAGAATTTGCAATTGTATTGGCCGTAATTATTTTATTCGAACTCATAAAGAATTGATGTTCAACATGTTTGAAAATGTGTATACGAAGTGATTTCTGAATGCACCGTCATGTTGGATAATGACATCTTTTTGGAGGTTCATTTTCTCATCTCTGAATGGAGATTAACTATTAACAATTGACTGTTTTGTTGTTGCTGCCAGGGTTATAATTTTTCAATTGAATTTTTGATTTTACGACAAGGAGATTTTTCTGGCGATAGATAATGTTGGCGATTTTCGTGGCTAATTTTTTTAAACAAAATTGAAACATTTTTGTAATTCAGGAAAATTGGTTTTGCATTATATAAATTTGTAATCGTCAGCTATATGTACATACATACATATGTATGTATATGTAGTTTTTAATTCTGAGAAATATTAGCGTGGTCCTGCACTCTCTGGCTAAAATTTCCGGGTTTTCAGATTTTTTTAGTTGGTCTCTCAACTATACTTGCTTTTTTAGCTCGTTAGTGCAAGTTTTAATTTTTATGGATTTTTCTTGACCAGTGTTTATCATTCGTTTCAAGTTTCGTTTGAAACGGATAATAATACCTATATAAATCGTATACATATGTATTTAAATGTGCTGAACCGAAGTACATGAAATATGAGGCGTACGTTTTATAGACGTGTTAAAGCCAACGTTTTTAAAACGAAAATTTATAGTCTTGCACTATCGCTACATGTATGCCGAATTTCATTAAAATCGATTTCGTTAAACGCTTTAGGTTTGCTTTTTTAATTCTGAGTTTCATGGGCGTCGCCCTGCTCCCCCCCCCTGGCTAAAATAAGCAGGTTTTCAGATTTTTCTAGTTAACTGCTCACCTAGACCTACTTGTGTACCAAGTTTCAGCTCTCACGCTATAGCGAAAGTGCTTCATCAGTTTAATGAGTGTGTCAGTCGTCAGTGAGTCAGTGAGAATGTCTTAAAATATGCACTTTTTGCACATATCTCAGAAAGCTTTAAGGCCCAACTATAATATGAATAAGCTAGCTTAAGCAACTGTGCGGTTAAATATAAAACGTATGTGGCAAACTATAATGTACTTAACAAACTTTTCGTCAAGTTTCGTCAAATGTCATTTGCTTAAGTAAAGTGCCAAACTGAACGCACATTCCGTAAGGAAACAACTGTTTGTGCATTTTTTAAACTCAAACAAGCAGCAGCAGAAAATATTCATTGATTTTAAATATTTTTTTATTGTTTCTTATTTTAAACTCGGAAAATAAGCAAAACTTTTATTTTCATTGTTTGTTTTACAATACACATATACACACATACTCATGTATTTACTTATGTGTATTCACTGTTGTACTTTTTAGTAGGCAAAACAAATAAAACAAGTAATAAGGTGATAGATATATTTATATGTGAATTTTTAATAGATTAGGACATTCTTTCAAGTTAGTTTGATTGAATTGCATTCATTTAGGAGTTATGAGAAGAAACAAAATTCATACAAAATTATTGACAATACCTAGATGTGCAGCTGTGGCTAAAGAATACTTAAGTGCATGTAAGTACATTGTGGCCACCTAAAAGTAACATCTGAATTGTTTAAGCATTTGACAGACTTATCGTTCAATTCTGACATTAGCTTAAGCCAGCTTATTCATATTATAGTTGGACCTTTAGTTGTAAAACCTTCAAACTTCGTATATGAGGCTGCAGGAATTAATTCTAATTAAATTTGATTAATCACTTTAAATTTCATAATTTTACAATTGTGGGGAACAAAGTTATCGGAGGGAGGGGGGGGGGGGCGTAAAAACACAACGAATGGCTTCGTGTAAATATACATAAGAAAATAAAAGGTATTTATACATAAATGTATTCAATTTGAAGTATAACAAATTATAATCTGAATTACGTTATTATTCCATATGAGATTATAAGTCGAAAAAAGATAAGAAAAGAAGCAAGTGATTGCGCTATAATTTCTTAAAAAATCGCATAAAACATAAAGATTACATAAAGTGTCATTAAATTAAAATTAGCTTATCTCGACCTAAGCAGTTTTTGCTTTTTGCCACAGATATTATTGAAAATTATGTTGTTTGGTAATTGCAAAATATTAAGCTATGGAATGATTTTGAACAATATAATATAAATGTATGTATGTAGATACCAATTCGTGATGCGTGTCAGCTGACAAAAACCATACCATATGCAATGCGAATGTCAAAAAAGCCGCATTCAAAGCCAGATAACAAATGTGCTGTGCAAACTCAAGGCACATCAATCAGGTACCCGCATTTCTACAACAAATATTACAACAGCAATAACCAAATGTACTTTGTTGGTGTAAATTACCATCTTACTTTTCAAAACAGGGTAGCATCGTCAGAGTGTATCTTTCTTATAGGAAATGTCAAACACCATACAAAACTGAATATTCGTTAAGTGTTTGAGGATAACCCAAATAAAAGCATGTTTTTAGGCTTATACCTACACAATCCAAATTTGACATTTAGGTTGGTATAATGACATTAGTCACCAGGTTTAGTGCTGCCACCTAATAAATGCGCCTTGTGCAAACTGTTACATTTTCTATAACTTGTGCAGAAAGTTGAACGATACGGCAAGCCGTAAAGTAGAACGATATGATTTTACTAATTCTACCTTAAAGCCTTGTACTCTGTTCAAAGTTGTGAAAAATATTCAGCACCATTGATTATTTCGCGTGAAAAATTTGACATGTACTTAATGTAGCCCAACTCGCGGTTTTTTTTTTATAAATTTCTCGCTTTTATTGCTTGAAAGTATGCAACATTGTTAAAATTCCGTGCGAAAAAAGCACTGCTCATGTTGTTTCGCAGCTAAACTAAAATGATGCCAGACTAATTTTGCATGGAAAGACATGATTTTACGTGTTTTTCACAACAAGAACAGAGTACTACTTTTGCGAATTTATTTCGCAAATATTTCATACCAAATACTTTTATATGTAGTTTGACAGCATTTCGAACGAAATTATGAACAGAGTACCAGGCTTAAGACGCAATTTACACTGTGCCTTTTCTGATTGCCTGTGCATGCAGGCCTTCTTAATTTGTCGGAGAGAGGCGGTGAGAAGTTTGCGGAGTTCAACAAAAGGCACGAAATGAAAATTCGAGGGGATATTTGACATTTCTCTTTGCCTTTTTCTTACTCTCAGCATTAAGCCTGTATATAAATGCCAAAAAGGCATGAAGAAAAAAAAGCTTAATGTAAATGTGCGTGACCTTTCGTAGGGGGCTTTAAAGGAAATTGTCAAAACAAGGCAGGCTAAAAATGCATAATGTGAAATGGCACTAAGAGTTACAACGGATTATTATAAATTTGCCATTGATACCACCGTTTATTTATTTATGATGGCGGCGAATTTGTTAGGATTCGCCAACTATGTAAGAAATTAATTTTAATGCAGATAGAGTTACTGCATTTTATAGGCGGCCCTCATTTTAACAGACACATGTAAGTATTTATATAAATATATACATATGTATATATAATACAGTTTATTAACCTTTAAATATTTAACACACGATTATATACAGCTTTAAAGCTTGTGACTTTTAAGGCAACATACTGTTTAAGAAATATAAGATTTTCTTATCAAAAGAATGATTCACACACAAATTTAATAATTGATAAGGTGGTTAAAACCAATATTTTACATTTACATTATATGTATATTATACCTTTCAAGATTAACTTTAAAAATAAAGTAAAGAAAGGTTAATGTTAAGAATGTTAATAATTTGTAATCTGAACAATCAGTTAAGATATGATTACGAATATCTATTCGTTTGTTCATAGCAATTTTAAATTATTAAAAATAAAAAACAAAAATAGGTTCCAAACGGGAGGTTACGAAGCACGAAAAATACCGTGTAGACTGTTGGAATAAAAAAATTGCTATATTTTATTGGCGAAATGACTGAATAACACTAAAATAAAGAACCAAGGCGATGGATAACATTCTATTAAAATATGAAGCAGTTTTGACTGATGGTAATAACAAAGTATAGTACATATGGCAACATTGCCACTGTCATGTGTTATAAAATCCCAATCAGTGATGCCAACTTTTTTGGCTCTAAAAACACATTGAAATTAAAAAAAAAAACTATAAAGCGTAATTTTAATCTAAAATACGTAAAAAGCACTAACTTGAAAAACTAGTGATGATTCCAACGACTGAAGTTTAATAATGTTTAATATTTTCTAAGCTAGTCTTTATTTAATGAAATGTATCAGACGAAAAAGGTATGCTTTACACTGAAAAAATGAATACACCAAGTTTTTACTACCATAATTTTAAGGAATACACAAATTTCTTAGTGCTTCTTTTAAGGCACTAACGCTCTAAATTTGGAGTTTTGAGTGGTCAAAAAGCACTAAAAATAGTGCCAAAGGCAACAAGTTGGCATCGCTGATCCCAGTTAGATACGTGCAAAGTAACTGCATTACCATAACATCTGAAAGTATGCAATGGACAAGAGACAACAATAATAATAGGGAATAACTCTGTGCTTTGTACCATTTTGATGCGGATCTACGACATAACGTATACCTAGTAATTCCATGGTTTCTTACCATATATAAGGCCTGCATCGTATATATTCCAATTGCATGGACTAAAAGTAATGTGATCTTTATCCCCAAAGGAGGGAAAGCATTACACACCAAAGTGAAGGATTTTAAATCTTAGTCTCTCAACACGCTTATACCAAGGGCAAATCAGTTGAGACCTCCTTACATTCGCTTGTAGGATACATAGGGAATTCACTCAATCATCATTCAGTATATTAGAGAGCTAGGGGTTGACCGAGGGATTTATCGGCTCATAGAAAATTTGCTACTACCCAGAACTATCACCTCCACCATAGGAACGGCTACCATCAACAGGCAGGCCCGCAGAGGTTCGCCTCAGGGTGGTGTGCTATGTGACGGTCAACAATCTGTTCAGAAAATTGGAATCCTTGAATATTAGAACCGTTGCATACGCGATAGCAATATCAGGATTTCACCTCGATACGTTGTCACAGAGGCTAGAAACAGCACTAAATGAGGTTAATGCTTGGTGTTCTAGGAGCGGCCTCAGTGTCAACCCGATCAAAACGGAACTAAAACTCTTTACCAGAAGATACAAAGTCCCCACTTCATTCATCCAAGATTGAATGTCATTACTCTAACCCTGTCGGATAGTGCCAAATATCTAGGCGTTGTCCTAGATAGTAAACTTTCCTGGAGAGAAAATCTTCAGGCGAGGGTAGCGAAAGCTTCTATGGCAATTTACATCTGTAGGAAGGGCAATTGGCTCTACTGGGAGAATTGACCCCAAAGGAGTCGGTTGGATACTAGAGATGTTCATAAAACCTATCCTATTTTATGGAATCTTGGTCTGGTGGATAGCACTAGAATAAGCGGGCAATCAGTCTCGTATAGAAGGTATTCTACGCAAAATGGCACTTATGATAACAGTTGCCCTTAGCTACACGCCGACAAAGGCAGTTTTCGCTATGCAATGTTGGCTTCCGGTGGACTTAACGGCTAGAAAACTGGCCCTACATACGGCCGTTAGACTGAACGCAATAGGCGTATGGAACTACATACCATGGGGTCATGCTAGCATATTAAATACAGCGAACAATATACCTGCTGGAGACGCTTCGAAACTGCCTTTCTCAATTCAGCTTTGGCCTCGCCTTAATATCAACAGAACCAAACACCTCATCAGCCTCACCAGGAAGCACCTGATGAATCTCTTAGCCACACTAACCGGCCACTGCACTTTTGGAACCCACGCTAAACGTATGGGTCTTCCGTATAATGATTACTGCTACAGTTTCAATGATGAAGAATACGAGGAAAGCATTTCGCATCTTCTATGCTTCTGCCCAGCTTTGGAGGATCTCCATCTGCGCTTCCTTGGCAGAATATCCATCAATAGCCTGTCCGAGTTATCGGAAATAGGAGTCAGAAACCTAAATCTATACATTAGGAGCAGCGGCTGGTAAGGTCGTTAACCCTCCTCTATACCATGTGTATGTACTGGACCCTCTCCTGACCCACTTATCTTCTCCTTTATTCTCTCTTATTCTAAAGAAACTTTCAATCTATATCCTGCCTTTATTCCCTATCCCCCCTTATTCTAATACTTTCAAGTTATATGTAGCACAAAGGGATCATCGTATTGGACCCAAATGAGCTGGACCCCTAGATTTTTCATTTCTTCACCAGAATTTTTTCATATTTCATTTTACAGGCGTAAATAGAACTCCGATTTTATGTCTATAAATTTCAAGTATAATATTCGTATTCTCGAATATCGTTTCAAATATTCGTATTCGCGAATATTAAAATTTGACATTCGTTACATCACTAATACGTATGTACATATCGTCACTTAAAATCCAAAAGGCTGTATGCACACTTTTTAATTTTTTACAGGCAGGAGAACCAAAAAAAAAAATCACAAATTTAGGACTATGTATTTATTTTTTAGGTGCCAAATCGGCGTTGCCAGTTTTTTTCTAGAGCTCACCCCCAATCTCTGATTTGTCACCCCCAAAAATCGCCAAATTGAGTTTTTTTCATTCAAATTTTTCTTTTGTGAAAAAATAAAGTTTTTTAATTAAAAAAAAAAAAAAAAAATAAAAAAAAATAACAAAAAATTTAAAAAATAATGACAAATGACATATGTATATCTTCAATAAAATTCATTTATAACGATAGCTATATATATTAAGATTAATATTAATTTAATTTGTACTTACAAAGCTTGTAAAAAAAATTACACATATGTAGTTTAATATACACAAGTATAAAAAATTTTTAACCAAAGTTTACTATTTCAAAAACTTCAGAATCGAAATCTTCTGATTCTTCAGTATCAGAAATTGTGTTGTACATAGTACTTATATTAAACAGCTTTAGCATTTCAGCAGAAGGATTAAATTTGTCACAACAAATTGAATTATTTTTAAAGTGTGTGTTTATTCTAAGAAGTGCTTCCAACAAGTCATGTGGCATTTTGTTACGTATTTTTGTTTTGGTAGTGTTCCATTATTGGTTAATCTGCCTTGATACTTCTTCTTTATTATAAACCATTCACTATCAATAATAACACACATATTTAGACTTGCCAGACGTACATTTCTTGGCTCAAAAATCATTCTTGTTACTATCAGTCATAAAAAAATTCCCGTTTAATCCCATAAAATTTGGTTATCATCTCCAACAAATCCCCAACACGAAATTTTTATCCCCAATCGAGAAAAAATCCCCAAACTGGCAACGCTGTGCCAAATTGAATCATGAATAAAATCGGCATTTTTGAACATATGTGAGTAAAATTTTAAGGAAAGATGTATTTTAGCTAATCACATCGTAATCAATCAAAAAGTATGTTATGAATTTTTTTGTTGTCACGGTCTTTTTGATTTTATGTGACGATATGTTCAATACACTCAATACTATTTGTATGCGGGTTTTTACGCGGATTTGAAGTTTTGCTGTTCTAAAATCGACTCATTAATATTTGTGCTTTACCACATTTGTTTAATGCTTAAATAAGTAACATAATTGTGGAAATCTCGATTATATCGATACATATGGGTAATTCCAGAAAAATGTCAACCAAAAAAATCTTTTTGCTTAAAAACTTTTATTTTTATTTTTTAATAAATAAGCTGAAAGGTGTTACTTTATAAATATAAAAGCAATTTTAATTTTTGAATTTTTTTTTACCGAAATATTCAACTTAAATTTTTTTTGCTTAACATTTTTGCGACTATTTAAAATAATATTATTTGTTTGTTTTTTGTGATTTGCAAATTTTCTATTACAATTACCTTACTCATTAAAACAAAGAAGGAAAGCGGACTTCTAATATCTGATATTCTTTGAGTTTACTATCAGTTATGTATGTATATCTTAGGCCCTTATTATGAGTTTCGTTCGATTTTCGATATTCGCTGGCTATCGAACATCGAATATTAAATTCATATTATGAGCATCGAAAATTTCGTTGAGCAACGAATTTTCTATCGGACAGAATTTAGCTTTAGATTTAATATTGTAATATGTAAACTTATTAAAAACGATTAGTTTTTAGTTTTAGACAAAGTTGTGGCAAATTTTAAAAATCACTCTGAGTGATATTCACAATAAGAACATTCTTTGTCAAATGCTCGTCATAATACCAAATGAAAATTCGTTCGATCAGTACTTTCGACTACAGTCGAAGATTCAAAGTTGCTCATAATGACTGTCGGACATCGGGCTCGAACCCAGGACCTTAGGTTTTGTAGTCAACGTGCTAACTACTTTCTTTCTTCGAGTTTGATCCATAAATCCATGAAAAGTGCTGTTAGGTTCTTTTTAATTTTATATTGCAATATGTACATTGCACACACAAACATACATGCATATGCATGTACATACTATAGCATTGCACAGATACATCTGTTTGCACTAGTTTTGCCTGTTTTTTGGTTCTGGTATGAACAAATATGTTATTTATCGTTTTCTGTTACTAGTTGTAAATGTTGATTTTTTAAGCAATTATTGTATGGTTGGACAATGAGCAAATGAAAACAACACATTTATTTTTTTTTTGTTTTTCTAAGGCAAATAAGATACATAAAACTGCTTTTACCATAAGTGCCTTATGATGTGTTGAGAAAAAATGTAATTGGCTGATGAATGAATGAATGAAAGCAAAATTGCACATACATATGTAAGTAAATGATACATGTATGTACATGAAACACATGCATTTGTAATTACTCTCAGAGCAAAATTGTCTCTTTCTCTCTCTATACTTTGGCTGCGCCACAAAATAACATAACGAACGTCCGCACATACATCTGCACATCATGTATTTGTTTCAGTAATGGTTTTTTCATATTTTGTATTACAATATGTATTTTTTGAGCAAAAACAGATCAAACAGTTGCTCAGTAGCAATACAATAAGCAATTGTTATTTGTTTTCAATTGTATTTAATTTGGAAAAGCACGCACACACAATAACTCTTATACTACGTTTATACGCAGGGCTTATTTGCAAATAAAACTGTAAATTGTTGCCATATTATTGTTTTTATTGCGACTTACTAATTCAGAAAACTATTCACGATTAACGCACTATTTGCAAATAAAATGCTTAAGGTTGCCATGCTTACAAATGTTTGATAATAAAAAACAATAAATGGATTAATATTGCACAAAAAACATTAATAGAAGCAAATAATGACAATTAAAACAAATAATTATTTGATATTTTGTTCGTTTACACTATTTTTTTTTTTGTCAAAAAAAGTAACTTTTCTATAGAAGTGCTACCAAGTTTGTGTACTTTTGCTATGCCGTATAAACAATGAGTTAATTTATTTGCGAATATTTTTATTTGCAAATAGTGCGTGTATAAACGTAGTATTATACTAGTTCTGTCCCTCACACTAGAATTATATGATACATACCATGGTATATTTGTTTTGGCTATACAAACGAGTATACAAATGCAACCCTTTAGTACATACTTACATACATTTGAAATTACATACAAAGAACAATTGTATAGCTGTTAATGGGCAATTATTGTTCTAAAAAATTTAAAAAGTTTACAAATAGTATTGGCTGGTCATTCAACAAAATATTAAAAGAAACTCAATTATTTAATTGATCATTTTATGGACGCATTATTGAATTTCATTGAAGCATTCAATTTCATATTCTAAGTGAATATGTCTAGTGTTTGCTTCGTTTTGTTGAGGAAAGCATTTATGAATACGAGTACTTCTGACATGTGGGTTTTCTTAATGTATCATGTTTAATTTGCAGTACTAGTAATTTGTTTATACAAATAATTTTTTCATTAGACACAACTATAACAGATTGAGATATAAGTATTTCTTTTTATATTAATGTTTACTATTTCAATTAATAACCGGTTCACTGATTTCGAAATTTGAATAATATTAAGACTTTTTTTTTCTTTCTTTCTATTGAAGGTTATTAAACCTGGAATAAATGATATGAACTTAATTATGTTTTACGGAGACTTTTATGAGAGATATTTTAGAAGATTTAAATTTTATGCGCTCGTAAAGATTTTCAATGAAATATATTTTGAAATTATATGAGAGTAAAGATCATTAAAAGTGCAGACATTTTTAAGGTCGAAAGAAATTGATCTCCTGAGGGACTATAAAGACACCTGTACCTGGATTCAGTAAGTTTTTGCGAACCGAAAATCGTAATATTTATCGACATATTTATTCGCTTGCGATAACGATAATATGATTCTGTAATTTCTTTTTTACGGTAGTCTCCCGCGTTATCTTATTCACCATTTAATTCAATATTATGTGGTAGCTCTGTATAGTTAATGTAAAAAATAAGCGAAAAGCACAAAGAATAATAAAGAAAAACTCAACAAATTTGATTTTGTGACTTATTTTTTTTCTGCAGAGCGATAGAAACCCACAGCTTATATTCCCCATTAGAAATCTTCTTATTTATGAAAGATCATTTACTGTACGAGTCTCCAAGTGCTGGAACTCGCTAGCACGACCCTTAAGAGCATTCTGTCTTACATGTAATTCTCGCAATTGAACTGATCTATAGTCAAATTTATGCGCAACATAACTTCCAATTCATATAGTAGCCCCAACCAATAATTTTATAACTATTATTTTTTTCATGAACATTGGTTCTAGCTTATTTGTTGCCTTCAGGTTTAATTATTTTTATGTTATAATTGGGGAAGAATATAATCGAGAAACTAGGTCTAGGAAAAATTTAAGAAAACGACCCGATAAACTCAGCCAATTGTGTTCGTTCGCCGATTATTCGCCCGATTAAAAATCATTCTGCAAAAATAATGGGAAAATGTTGGAGTTTATGCAACAAACTCTGGTCCATTCCATTTTTAAAATTTTTACTGAACTTTACGCATTTTAATAAACTGTGTTCGTTTAGCCAAAACATAGTAAATGAGAACACAACGTGAGAGAGTAAATTAATTTATTTCTGAAATGCTTTACAAAATAAATTTGCAAAGTCACAAACATTTGCGGGGTAACTAGACCATATGCCCAAGATGTTATTAACAGTATTTTAAAAAGTTTTTGTGACTGACTGTACACAACCTATGCCTTTTCATAGGAAGTAGCAACGTGGTTGTTAAACAAATTCCACAAAAGAACCGCAATATTATACGGTTATCCGTGGCATATCAGTCAACCAGTGCGGGCGAGACGAAAAACTATCGAAGACCAAAAAACACACACAAGCCTGACCGCACTTAAAAAATAATTAACGCTAGAGCTGTTCTTCAGCCCAGAGTTGCTTAACGACTGCGTGAGAGAGTAAAGTGACAGTTCTTGCCTTAGTATTTTGCAAATTTTTACTTAGAAATTTGTCGCAGTAAAGTTTAGTATGATAAAAACATTTGATTCAAAATGTAAACAAATGAAAGCAAACGAAAAGTGTAAAAATTTGAAAAAAGGTTAAATGAAAATCTTGAAAGTCATTAAAAAAATAATTAATTTATAAATTATAATAATAATAGCTGTTAATATATTTACATATTTTGTAACATATTTTATTAAACCTTTCGTTTTGCAAATTATTTTAATTACTCAGAGTTGTAAAACTGTAAAGTATCTGGTTACTTAGTATTGCATTTGCTTTTAAGGTAATCAGTAACATTAACAAATAGTCATGTAATTTTTAATAATTTATCCAACAACAAAACAAGGAAATCAAAAAGAAATTAATTACAAATATTACATAAAATAAATTACAGAATTTATTCTTAGATTGTCCGTGTTATAAAAATATTGTATCGAGAACCAATAATTAAAAGAGTTGCATAGTCAAAAGTTTATATATTTTTCAACATTATGTGGAGTTAGTCAGCTGTTTCTTTAATCTTACTAATTTTTACTACTTTTCCGTTCGCGTACTTTTTTCGGCAACAATTATTTTTGAGAGTAAATTTTAAATTTTTTGCAGTAACTACTCATTTACTGCTTTTTATTGCAACAGTAAACGAACGCAGTTAATTTGTAATATCAGCATATGTTTGCGTATAGCAAGATAATTTATTTTAATTTGAAAACAAATTTTTTTTAAATTTTTTTCAGATTTTTTAACCAATTTTTGCAGATTTTTGGTAAAATTATCTGGCAACAGTGCCCTTGACACAAACCTTGTGCTTTAACAGAGCTCTGTTAAGCTAAAAAAAATTCGACTAATGCCTTTCCAAAGGACTTTTACATTAAATGATGCAACCGAGACGGAAAAAAATAATGGAAATTTATAGACAAGTTCTCAACTTGGCATTTTCTGAGGTTACGCGCTTTATTTTTGGGAAGGAGGCGATGCGGGCGGACAAAAGTGGTGACCTCTTATGGACCACATAGTACTCTAAAAACGTGCATATTCAGAATTTCTGGAAGTTCGAGTTTTTAGGAGATTGTCGAAAAACTTTAAATTTGCCCAATTATGTATGTTAAAATTTTACAAGATGTGACTAAAATTTTTTTGGGTAAGAGGCCATGCGGGCAGGCAAAAGGGGTGACCTATTACGGAATAGGTTCTAACTTCAATAGAAATTTTGTTTATGTTTCGCTTAAACAAAATTTTAAATTTTAGTTTTTCTCATATTGATATATACGTATAAAGAAATAAGTTTGTTAAAAACTTATCGGGCTGTATCGTTTTATTCAAAAGACGGATGAAGTGTGAATATTTTTGTCCGCTTCTGATATCATGTGAATTCTTTTTTTTTTGCGTTAGCAGCAGGGTCAAGCAAGCTTCTAATTTTGGTTTAGCTGTTAGAAAATTTTTACGCAATATGCTGAAAAATATGTTATATACATACATATATATCGTTGGTCACAAGTAGAAAGGACCTAACTCAAATAATTGTAACTTTACAGGAGAAGGTAAAAACATAATAGCAACAGTACAAGTGAGTGTACAACTACTTGTAAAAGCGTTATTTTTTACACTATTCAAATATATTTTTGTGACAAAGTGTATTTATGTCAAATGTATTGGAATCACTGAAAAACTCAATTTCGTAAAGAATACGAGTTAGGGCCTTTCTAAATGAGACCATCGATATGTGCTTCTCATATTACAGCAGTGATATAAAGTTTTTTTATGGGTAGTTATGACATTACATAATCAAACGCTGAAATAAACAGATACTGAACATCATGTCGATCAATTTGTTTAAAAAAATATAAGAAATAGTCTTTAAATACTATTTATTCATTCATTAATATTGCTAAAGGCGAAAAGTAAATAATATAGTTACAGAAATTCATTTGTTTTACAAAAATTAATTCAATTCTAAAATTCAAACATGAAATATCAATTTTGTACAAAAATATTTCTATGACTTGAAGATGACCAAGAGAATGATACCATTTCATTTAAGTCAACCGGAATTCTCATATCGTTCATTACACAAACAACGTCATAACTCAAAAAAACTAGTTTGCCAGAAAACGAGTTTTGAAAGTTTTGAGCTTACACACAACTTAATGGAAAAGGGAAATTTTATGTTGTTTTCATGAGTTGAGTAAGAGTAAACAATGTATTTGTATGAAATTTTGAACGATGTGAGGATTAATTCTGCATCGCTAACTCGAAAATTCCATTTTGTGAGTTAGGACTTTGTTTATTTAACGTATTTTAGCGCTCTGTTCGTTTGCTTAAAATTAAGGGCATTATTAATGCTACGATTTAAAAACTGCTGTAAAAAAGCGGTCATCAACAATCTGTGAATATGATTGCTAGGTTTGTTTATAATGGTCGGCGTTCTGATCATGTATCATCATATGTTTGTAACTTTCTTGGTTGTTCATTTGATAACTTTATTAAATATCGCAATTTGATTTTATTCCATAGGGTTATAAAGAATGGGTTTCCTTGTCTACTATGTGAAAGATTTGTATTTTTGAGATCTTCACGAAATCCCCAAGTTCTTATTCCCAGAATCTTTAGATTGACTTTTGAGAGATCTTTTGTAGTAAGAATTGCTCGCTGCTGGAACTGCTTGCCTCTTGAACTTCGTATTTTTTCGCATACAAATAACGTTCGTGATTGACTAGAAAATTTTCTATTTATGTGATTGTGTGATGTGATTGGGTGCTAACTCTCTTTGTTCTTCATTGAATTCTGGTGATAGTACATAACCTACTCTGGTTGATTAAAGAGTAATTTTTCCTAAGGCCTTTTTGATGCTACATTTTTTATCTTAGATATTAAATTGCTATTGATTTTTGGATCATGTTTCTAATAATTAGTTTCTTTTCTTTTGATAATAACAATATATTTTTTGCTGGGGAGCAATATCAGTCTGCAAATCTCAAATTTATTTAAGAATATATTTTATATTGTAATTTAATTATAATGATCTCGGGTATTTAAGTACCATATTTAATATGAATTTATATAATTTTAATTTAATATGTAATTAAAATTTTGGCCTTTTAGGCTTGTATTGCATTTGTTGAATAAATAAATAAATAAATCTGGCAATAATATACTTGCGCCTTTATTAACAGGGCAGCAGAGTTACAAGCCGATCGGCTCAATTTCTCGAAGGTCGCGCCGCCGCCGACCTTAAATCGGCTCGAAAATTGAGCCGGCTCAAGGAAAGCCGCCGATGTCACCAGCTGAGCCTTTGAATTTCTCGGTGTGTAACCATGTTATTTAAGGCCGTAATACACTATCATACAGTCGTACTATTCATTCACTGGAAAATCGGATTGAATTCTGTCACAATCCAAAAAAATCGCAACAAAATCTCTTATAGGTGCCACACTATTCCACAAAAAAGATGAAAAAACATTTAAAATAATTTTTATGTTTAATTATTTTGCATTTCTAAAGAAATAATAACGCAAAATGTAATTTTCAAAATGTATCTCTCTATCTTTAAATAAATGAAACAGAATTTGCTGTTTTCTTATCAACTGCCTTACAAAATGCATCTCTGATCTAATAGAAATTATCATTTTATGAAAATTTTCCTAAACTTTTGGAAATCGGACAGACTTGTCAAAAAATCTGTCACACATGTCAAATTTTAATCCACACTATCATACTTTTTGAGCACTAATTTTTTTTTATTAAAAAATTTGCATTAACTTACAAACAACAATAATGATATTGAGTACGAAAGTTTTATTAAATAATTTAAATGTAAAAATGCATAAACATAATACACGATTAAGTAAATATTAATTATATTTTGTTACAAGATTTAAATACCAATTTTTTTATACGACAGTACATTCTTATATGTTATGGTTAACGAATCTACGTTTAATAAACGTACTGTTACTAAGGAGCTGTTCACATATTATGTAACGTTCCGTGAGGTGGGGGTAAGGATTTGTTGCGGTTTAGAAAATTTATACTGACATTTTTTTAAAAACGTTACAAAAGCGGGTGGGTATGAAAGCTCCGAAATTAGCATTACGTAATACGTGAATGGCACCTAAAGGCCGTGATTCACTATCCTACATAATCGTGCGATACGCCAAATATGACGTGTGCTAAAAAAAAAGTGTGGTGGTGTGGACTAAGAATTCAATTGTGTGACAGATTTTTTTCTGGCAAGTCGTGCGATTTTAGAAATATTTATGAAAAATTGCATAAAATGATAGAACCCATGCGATCAGAGTTGTTTTTAATGTCAGACAGCTGAGAATGTTTTTTTTGCATAACTTTTGTATGATAGTGTGGCACCTAAAACAATTGTTAGTTTGAAATATAATGTCATGTTCAGCAAGCCGACATATGGGCCGCCGCCGAGACATTGTTTTAAACGCCGCCGCCGCCGATCAAAAGGCCTCGGCTTCTAACTCTGCAGGGCAGATATGTATGTTCGCATGTAGATGTGTATATAAAACTTTTCCAATAATTTTTTTCACTTACCGGGTTTAGGCTGTACAACTTTATATTCGCGTGGTGGTACTACAACATTATTAGAATTATTGTTACGACTAGAAGAGCCCCCAAAATAGTTATTGAAATCTTCTTCCAAATCATTCTAGAATAGAAAGCACATACACATTGATTGCCTCGTTTCAATAGTCTTGGTTGATAAAATTCAAATTACCTTAACAAATCTCAAATTTCTTTCCATAATGTTGTTATCAGCATCTAGAAAATTACGTCGTGAACTCATATTTTTGTTTTATTTGTCACAATAATTGTATTTAATAACTTTTTTTCTCTATAATAATTGAACAAGCAAAAATTAGCTATCAAATGTTCCACTATCAATAAGCGAATGTCATAAAAAAGAATGAGAAACTAGTATAATAAAATAAAAAATCCACGAAGATGCCATACCGCTTTTTTGGTCACTATAATTAAAACAACTAAACTCTTGTGCAGCCTGTTATTTTAGTAGATCAGCTGCTTATTAATTATTCTTCAATTATTAAAACATTAATTTTTATACTCTTAATTCACCGTAGATTTTGCACGTTACTATAGATAGGAAAAAAATCGAAAAACAATAAAAAACACTAAATTGACCATTATTGGCCGTGACTAAACATCATTTTGTGAAGAGAAGGCCAACAAGATGACGTCAAATTCTCATCCCATGGATGAATTTTGTGGTTCCACATTTTGGGTAAGTAATTTAATTGCAATATGAAGTACATATAACCTTTGAACAAGACTTTGTTTTGTAATCCACTTTAGGATTCCAATAAAACTTGGTATACAGCGGATCCAGATTTTACGCCATGTTTTGAACAGACCGTATTAGTATGGGCACCGTGTGCCTTTCTTTGGGTATTTAGTTTATTTGATTTTTACTATCTGAAAGCCAGTTTGGATATGAATATACCATGGAACAAGCTAAACATAAGTAAATTGCTATTGACATTGTGTTTATTGGTGCTGACAGCCGTAGATTTTATAATGGCTTTGGTAAAAAACTCCAATGAGAATACAGCGGATCTTATCTATCCTGTAGAGTTATGGACGCCAGTAATTAAATTTGCAACTTTTGTAAGTACATATTATTTTTCTTTTCGTTCTGCGTTGAAATTATCGCCGAAATATTATTAATCAAAGCGTTACATGATTTTATCACAAAGTACAATTTTATTTATCTAATCTACTTTTTTACACATTTCTTTACTGAACTTGTACGTCACAAGCAGGGAAATAAATCTAGATGATAGTTGAAGTAATTTTCCTATATGCATATGTATATATTTTTTTGTTGCAAATTTTGTAATATGTATCTGAAGTGTGGGTTGGATTTATTATGTACATACATATGTACCTTTTTAAATCAACAATGTTTATATATTTTTCGTTGGAGCATTCTGTTTCTAATGGAAGTAAGCATACATATGTATGTATGTATTTTGCAAGGAACTTTCAAGTTTTTAGCATCAAATAAATGCAAAGCCTAGAGATGTGTTCTATATACTTCTGCTTTTAAAGTAGTAATTTTTAAATAACTTTGTTAAACAAAAATATAATGATGTATCATTAGTAAAGCTGTATTGCGTTGAGTTCGGTTTTTGGCCTTCAACAGTTTTCCGTTTCGCTCATACTCATATCCCCGAAAAAAAAAACAAACAAGAAAAATGAGATGAATAATGGCATCAAGTGATGACGAAGTGGTTCGAATTGTAATGTTAATAACATACAAATCCGAAAACATTTTCATTCGTTTCGAAATATACAGTAATCCCCCTGGCCTGATTTTTTACATTAGCAAAATCATATGTTGGCACGGAAACTTAAAAAAATTACTCATAAAATAATTGCGTTCGCGTACTCAAAAGTTTTTACAAATTTTTACTGAACTTTACTGCATTTTACTAAATTGCGTTTGTTTACCCAAAATATAGTAAATGAGAACACAAATTGAGAGAGTAAGGTGATAGGTCTTGACTGAGTGTTTTGCAAATTTTTACTGCAGAAATTTGTCGTAGTAAACATGGTACAATTATACTAGGTACATGCACGACTACATCAAAATTACAACACCAAAAACCACATTCATTTTGTTGGTATAAACAAACGTATAATTGTCAGAAACATGCCTTTTGTTTATAAAAATAACAATTACAGGGTAACTAAAGAACAATTGCAGACGCGGCATTCATGAATGGTTATAGTCATTGAGTGTTGCCAATAGGTGTGTAATTATACAGAGTGTGCAATTACTCTCATATGTAGGCCATGTAATTACATTCATATATAATCTGTGTGTAATTCTACTTTATGTTTTATTTTTATTTATTTTTGTTTTCATTTCAACTTACAAAAAACATTTGTAGTGTAATTTTCTTCAATATGTAATTGGAAACACAGCCATGTGTAATTTCATTGGCAAGACTGTAATCATTTTATGCACACACATACACTAACATTTTTGTGTGAATTCGATTTGCAAAAATTTGCTACATGATGTTCACCCATGACTTACACCATGATACAATAATACAGGTAGCCGCGAATCTACAACATGGGTGAACATCATGTAACAAATTTTTGCAAATCGAATTCACACGTATTCTTATTCTCTTTCATTTAGTCTTATCTGAGATAAATTTTTGTTTATCTTTTTACTCATTTTTCTCAAACGCACTGCTAGAAATTTATTGTGTATGCTGTTTATGTTAAAAAATGCTTTTGCTTACGTGAAAATTAAAAATTATTTTCTCTTACAAATTGGTTTTTAGTAGTTTTAAACTCAGAATTTAAGTGAATAATAATGTATATTTATTACTTTTTGTTGAAACGGTTTTCTAGAAAAAAATTCTTTCATAAAACAAATCATATAAGAATTACTTTTATTAATTGTTTCTGCCTGTGTGTTTATCTTTTTCGCTCACTTACACAACCTTAAATTTATCTTGGTCACCCATGATCTACAACAAATGTACAACTAATAAAACAACAGTGATTTTTATTGCTGTTTTGTGATTGACAAGAGAGACAACCAAGAGAAAACAATATACATGTATTTGCGTTTTCTCTTGGCTTTGCAAAGCATGTTTGTATTAGTACAGTTTTAATAGGCACTGTGCGCGTGTGTTGGTAAAACATAAACACCATTTGGCAGATCAAATCACGAAACAAGCAAAACAGCTGGATCTTCGCGGTTACCTGTATAATTGTATCATTAAAATTAAGGAATCAAACCAATACATTTCCTGTGATCCGAAAATGCTTTTTCATGGGGCAAAAAATAATGATTAAGAAGGCGTGAAAACGACAAACTCTTTGAACTGTGTACTTAATTTTTTTGCTGCGTTACCTTTATGAGTCCTAATTTACACTAGTCTTATTGCTAAGCTGATTAGTTTGTTAGGTGAGAGAGACGAGGGGAAAAGAAACGTTTCTGTTCCCCTCGTCTGTCCCTCCCACAAACTAATCAGATTAGCAATAAGACTTGCAGTGTAAACTAGGACTGAGCAGTGGTGTTAATGCAAGAAAAAATTAATCACTATTACGAAAATTTACGCTCACGAAGTACTTCCGAAATTTTTTTTAACAAATCTTAATTATTTGTTTTTTTTATTACTCAGCAAGAGATGATGAACTTAATAAAAAAAGATAATGCACTTCAGAATTTTATTATCAACTACTACAGCCTCAAACCGAAAGCATATTCTTATTAAAAGGGCAGTTTGCATTTTCTTTTTAGTTTGTTTTAATAATTTAAGCTTGAACTCGGTTCTAATGTTCCCATAATATTTTCATTTCTAGACACTGGTCTTAATATTTATTCCCCTGAACCGCAAATATGGCATTCAAACATCAGGTTGTCAATTTTTGTTCTGGTTTCTCCTGACTGTTCTATCAATAGCACGTTGCCGTACGGAGGTGCGGGCAAAAAAATATCGTGAAGAAGCTATTAAATCAGACTCGGAGGCTGACTATTCATGGGATGAATACAAATATACCAGCTTCATGATCTATTTCGCTTCATGCTGTGGTATGTTGCTTCTTAATTGTTTCGCTGATGCCAGACCTCGCCTTAGCAAATACGAACGTACAGACAATGAAATACCAGAAGTTTCTGCCAGTTTCTTATCGCGCATTACATATCAATGGTTTGATGGAATGGCCTGGCGCGGTTACCGCAATCCCTTGGAAGAGAAAGATTTATGGGATCTGAATCCGCAGGATAGTTGTAAAGAAGTTATGCCTATATTTGCTTATCATTGGAATAAAAATGTGCGTAAATATTTTAAAGCAGAACCCAATCAAACCAAAGTGCAGTACAACAAAATTAAAGTGACTTTTGAAAATCCTCACGGCCCCAAAACGGGCAGAAAGAAGGGCACGGTTTCTATAATGCCTCCCATAATTAAATCATTTGGCGGTGTCTTCTTATTTGGCGCTATGATGAAATTTATAACAGATTGTCTGACATTTGCCCAGCCACAAGTATTGAGTTTGATTATTGGTTTTGTGGAAGATTATGGTGATGAAGATGCCGAGCTGCAGCCCGAGTGGAAGGGCATCTTCTATGCTATACTACTTTTTGTAATAGCTGCAGCACAAACAATTATTTTGGGCCAATATTTCCATCGCATGTTCATCGTGGGCCTACGTATACGTACCGCTTTAATTAATGCCATTTATCGCAAAGCTTTAGTCATATCGAATGCTACGCGTAAGGAATCAACTGTTGGTGAAATTGTCAATTTAATGGCCGTGGATGCCCAACGTTTTATGGACTTGACAACTTATTTAAATATGCTGTGGTCGGCTCCTTTACAAATTAGTTTGGCTTTGTATTTCTTGTGGCAGCAATTGGGTTGGTCGGTGTTGGCTGGTCTTGCCGTAATGATTATTTTGATTCCCGTCAACGGCTTTATTGCCAATCGCATCAAAACATATCAGATAAGACAAATGAAGTACAAGGATGATCGCGTTAAACTGATGAATGAAGTTTTGAGCGGCATTAAGGTAAGTCGAGCAATAATTCTAAATTTCTAAAAACCCGTTATCAAATATTAAAAAAAAAATAAAAAATGCTACAAAAAAATATGAGTTTAATGTAAGAAACGCATTATGACAGAGAAATTCACGGTTTATATTAAAGGTGTGTTCCACAAGATTTCGTACAAGTCCGGACTAATGAGAGAAAAAAGAAAATTACTCTCTGAACATGCAAAAGTTATCCAAAATTGTTGGAACGCAAAAAACCATAATTGCACATCTTGAAATACTAAATTGAATTTAAGTGATTTTAGTCGCTTAGAACGCATAACATTATAAATTAAATGAAAATAAGTTCCAAAAAACTGAATTATTTAAAAAGAGCATTTTTCTATATTAAAAAAATGGAGAAATATGCACAAATGTACTTCCAATATTCCATTATGCTTTTTAATAAATTTGTATGTATGAGAACTCAAAACTTTGTACAAATTTTTACTATTTTTTATTGGATTGCGTTCGAGTACACAACATCCAGTAAATGAGAGGCCGAATTTAGAGAGAAAAATTACAGTTCATTTACTGCGTAAATAGGTCCGTTTGTTTACTTTTCCAGTAAAATCCAGTTGTTGAGTAAATTTCGGGTAATTTCAAAATTTTACTCTCAAGAATGTCTCTTGCACAAAAAAGTACGCGAACGGAAAAATTGCAAATATTTGCAGAACAGCTGATCATATTGTTGAATGTTTTTGCTGTTTTTACTACCCATCAAATACATATTTTTGGTAATTGATGCATACATTTTTATAATTATAAATTTGAAGCGATATATGTATACACATATTTCTAAAATAGAAGTTCTGTGAAAGCATTAGCTTGATTTGGTTTTTAGTTTTTTTCTGGGTAAATGGCATAGGAAAATTTATCAATATTTGATTTCTGATAGTCGGTACTCTGAATAGTATGCAGAAATAAGTATTCACATATACATAAACTTAACATCTCTAAAAAAATTAAAGTAAATAACACAAGTAAATTGAATCTAAAAACTGATATATTTAGCGATTATTATTCTTTAATTTGTTTCATCTTGGACATAAAAAATTTCCGATTTTTTTGTTAAAATTTCACTTCAACTTTTCTTGTTTTAAATGCTTTTATTAAAGAAATTATACTTTGCATTTGCTTACTTTTGTTTATGTTATTGAATCATATGTTTTTTCATCTACTGGATTTTACTGGCAAAAATTTGTCCAGTAAAAATTTGCAGGCTCTCAGTCAACAACTGTCAATTTATTCTCTCAATTGGCACTCTCTTTTGCAATTTTATGTGTAAACGAACGCATTTCAGTAAAATCCAGTACAAATTTGCACAAAATTGCACAAATTGTGGAGTAAACAAACGGGCCTAATGCAAGTTTTTACTGGACAAATTTTTGCCAGTAAAATCCAGTAAAACGAAACCATATGTTTTTAAATATAAACAAACAAAAGTAAAGGGAAACAAAAATTTTTAGTTTTTGATGAAATTTTTAAAATAACAAAAAACAAATGTATTAAGTTATAAATAAGCATTATAACATTTATTTAAGTTTGATGCTAGAAAAATATTCGGGTATGTTATGTATTCCACGTGAAATTAAAACGTGCGGAATTTCCACCGAATTTTTGGAAATATGCATGTATGCACATATGTATGTATGTATGTATGTATGTATGTATGTATGTATGTATGTATGTATGTATTTATAATAACAATGCTATTGCATTTCCGAACGATTTAATTTCACATGGAATTCAGAACATAACCGATTGTTTTTAAACGTGAATAAAGTTAATTAATTATTATATTGAAATTTTTGTTTATACATATCGTCGGGTCGACGGTTCCTGGTTTGACGTATGAAACATTTAAAAAATTTTACTTTGTGTACTTTTTTTAAATTCTTTCCCAGTTTTTCGTTGTCTTGAATATATCATCCTAATAATTTCTCACGTTCAGGATAAAAAGCTTAGAAACTTTAACTTACTTATATTTAAAACAGAATCAAAATAAGAAAGTTTATTTTTGTTTTCAATATAAGTAAGCTATAGAAAGTTTCTTGTCCATATCTATCACTTTTTTTTATTAAACAAAATATTCTATCGTGTATTTCATATGTATAATTTTTTTAGCGCCAAAATTGGTAATCAGCTGTTGTATATATTTTACTAGATTTTACAATTTTTCCGTTCACGTACTTTTAGATGCAAACTTTTTTATTGAGAGTAATTTCTTTAAGTTACTCAGTATTTACTCAGTTACTGGATTTTACTGGAAAAGTACTCAAACGCACCTTTTATTTGTAAGTTTTCTGATTAATTTTTCAGTTGCATATGTAAACAAAAAACAGCTGATTATTTAATTCTTGTCCGAATTTACCCATGAGAAAAAGTTCGTATTAGTTTGCACAGGAAATGAAAAAATTACTCTCTCATTGCCTCTCAAAATTGCACAAAAATTGCTATCTGGAACGCTTTCGGATAACTTCGTATAAGTTCAGACTGTTTTGTTATGCATCTGGAACAGACCTTAAATTTAACTCATTTTTAAATGTACTACGATTTTAAAAATCTTAAGGCTCAGTTAGCCAACTGTAATGTTATGTAACGGCAACGTAGGAAACAGCTGAGCGATATTTTTATGTGAAAAGAAGGTTACGTTACATGAAATCTTTTTATTACTTTTCACATAACAATATCGATCAGTTGTTTCTTACTGTTGCAGTTACATTATATTACAGTCGGCTAACTGGGCCTTAAGTGTGAGCGACCGTTTCTTATGCATCAGGTGTACATTAGAACCTTTAGAGAACCGATACTGTTTGTGGTCCAGTTTCCATCATTATTTTGGATGTATGCAGCTGGGTATCGATGGCTTTTTCGATAGGATTTTACGCAGTCTGATAGTCTCGGAGTAAGATCCTACATTACTGCAGAATTCTCTCGTGTAAGTTTTTGCGTTTTGCTTCGCTGAATTCGTTCTTGAATTTATTTAATGAAGTTTTGTAAAGTGACCAGTTTCCTGTCCTTTTAGCTTCATTGAATAGTTTCCTGCAGTTTTTCCGAGTATCTGCTATGTCTCTACACCACCAGGGTAGTCTTCGAGTTGGGCGTTGTATAGATGCCTTGCAGGATGAGCCTGTGGCTGCTTTGAACGCATTTGTTAGCATGTCTACGCCTAAGTCAATATCTGCAGCCCCCTATATATTCAGTGGGCGTGCAATCAAGTTGGTTAGGATTTGGTTTTGTATCCCCCGGTCTATTTTCCGTTTATTAACATATAATGTCGAATGCCTATTTGATATTGTTACGTTTAAATTTTATTAAACGTGTGAGTTCTTTTCATTGCTCAAAAATAAAAATAAATAATACACAATTTTTATTTTATTTGTTTGCTACTATTTTTCCCTTTATTCTTAACGAAGCAAATTATAACTTGTCTTTCTTTACTTAATCACTTCTTATCGTTATTACCCACTTTGAACGAAGTCTTAACTTGACTACTTTCTGATTAGCACTGCTCTGTTCTCGCACATGCTGCCACTTTTTATAGTACAGGAACCGGATCTCGAATGTTCGCCTGATAGGTGCATGATGCCATCTGTATTGTCATTTACTATTGGTAGCCAGATGTTCAAACAGTCCTCTAGCACAATCGGGAAAATTCATGTTGCTGCTTCTAGGCGTTTGTAGATAATTCGATTGGTCGTTACTTTTGAATTTAAAAGTAACGACTCTTATGTTGGCAATGCGGTCTGTACTGGTAGTACAGTGCTCGCACTTTTATTTGCATGTGTGTGTGTGTCTGTAGCTATGTATACAATTATTGTTGTTGCTATAGTATTTGCACGTAAATATGTGTGTACGTTTAGTGCTTTAGTTAAATACTTCCAGATAGTTCTTTGCTTTAACCCTGTAGGAATATTTTTACGTAACACTGCCGCCCACTTAAGCCTGTTCGTCCCGAATAGGCACATTATCCGGCTTTCCATAGTTTGCGAGTCGTTCTAAATGTACAACTTTCATTTTTGATCTTGGGCTATTGTGTTTTTGTATTCTGTAGACGACATCGTTTAACCTTTTTACCACCGTATATGGTCCCTCCCAGTGAGTCTGTAGTTTTGGAGACAATCCTATTTTCCGCTGTGGGTTGAAAAGTAGAACCAATTGACCTTCATTAAAGCCTTTAGAATTTGCAGCACGGTCATATCTAACTTTCATCTTATTACTGACCATTTTAATTCGGCTACGGATAAATTCATGTAGCTCATTTAAATTTTCTTGCCTTTGGAAAGGGCCAGTATCTGCTTCATTTGTTAGTGTAGGCTTGACGCCGAACTCTAAATCTCCAGGCAACTTTAACTCAGCTCCAAAAATAATTTTTGCAGGTGTTCGCGATGTTGTGTTATGCACAGCTGACCTGTATGCTAATAGAAACTCCGGAATGTGTTCGTCCCAGTCCTTTTGATGCGTGCTCACTACTTTTCGCAAATATTCTTCTAATGTACGGTTGAACCTCTCTACCATGCCATCAGACTGTGGGTGAAGTGGTGTGGTTCTGGTTTTCTTTATCCCATATCGCTCGCACATGTCTTTAAATATGGCAGACTCAAAATTTCTACCTTGGTCAGAGTGCAGTTCAATAGGAACTCCATAGCGACATACCCAGTTGTTTACAAACGCGTCCACAACCGTTCTGGCTTCCTGGTTAGGTATGGCATAAACTTCTGGCCATTTGCTGAAATAGTCCATCACTACAAGAATATAACGATTCCCAGCGTTGCTGACCGGAAAAGGTCCTGCTACATCCATTGCTATCCTCTCAAAGGGTGCTCCCGAGTTATATTTTTGCAGCAGACCCCGACTTCGTTTTGCTGGACCTTTAGCCTTCATACACTGTGTGCAATTCGCTATCCATTCGGCTACGGCTTGTTGACATCCAATCCAATAAAAACGCTGTTTTAACTTTTCGAGCGTTTTTGTTACGCCCAGGTGACCACCGCTGGGTCCATTATGGAACTCCTTCAACACCTCGCTCCTCTTGGATGTTGGGACCACGATCAGATTGGAAACCGTCTTACCGTCTACACTTTCCCAGACACGATACAAACAACCATTTATCAAATTCAGGCTGTCCCACTGGGCCCAATACGATTTTACCAGTGGACTTTCAGCTGATATCTCATTACGGGTGGGTCTTCTATTCTCCTCTTTAGCTGCTATAATTTTTCCCAGTGCTGGATCTGCCCTTTGCGCCTCTGACCAGTCTTCTTCCGTACCAATTTTTGTAAGCCTGACATCAATGACACATTCTTTCGCCTCGACTTTTGAACAATGTCTGCACTCTAAGCTACAGGGGCGTCGTGACAGAGCATCAGCATTATTATGCCTTGCACCCTTTCTGTGCTCAATGCTGAAGTTGTAGCTCTGAAGACGTTCAATCCAGCGTGCTAGCTGCCCTTCAGGATTCTTAAACTGCAGTAGCCACCTGAGCGCAGAATGGTCAGTTCTTAAAGTAAAGTGTTGGCCATACAAGTATTTATGAAAATGCTTAATGCACTCCAACACTGCCAGAAGCTCCCGTCGTGTCACACAGTAGTTCCTCTCAGGTTTCGAAAGTATTCGGCTGTAATAGCCCACTACTTTTTCTGTTCCATTAATCACCTGTGATAACACACCTCCTATTCCATATCCACTTGCATCGCTATCTAGCACAAATTTTTCCCCAGCAACTGGATATGATAAGACTGGTGATGTGCACAATAAATCTTTTAGTGTCTGGAAAGCATTCTCCTGCAATTCACCCCAATCGTATGGTTGCGACTTCTTTGTTAGCTCATGCAAGCTTGCAGCTACGCTGGCAAAATTTGGCACAAAGCGTCTGTAGTATGTGCAAAGGCCCAAAAAGCTGCGCAATTCGTGAAGATTTCTTGGACGAGGCCAGTCCTTTACTGCTCGTATCTTATCTTCATCTGTTGAAATACCATCTGCTGTAACTTTATGGCCCAGATACTTCACCTCTTTCTGGAATAGTGCACACTTTTTGATGCTGAGTTTGAGTCCAGCCGATGATATGCGCTGAAAGACTTCAGTCAGATTTTTAAGGTGTTCATCAAAAGTCTTCCCCATTACAATTATGTCGTCAAGATACACCAAGCATGTTTTCCAGTGCAGTCCTTTTAACACTTGCTCCATGAGCCGCTCGAAAGTAGCCGGAGCATTGCAGAGCCCAAATGGCATAACATTAAACTGCCACAGACCATCGCATGCGCTGAAAGCAGTTTTCTCCTTGTCTTTCTCTGCAATCTCCACCTGCCAATAGCCGCTTTGTAGATCCAATGTGGAGAACCATTTCGTTCCAGCAAGCGTGTCTAAGGTGTCGTCAATTCTTGGCAGCGGATAACTGTCCTTTTTGGTCACGTCGTTAAGTTTCCTATAATCGACGCAAAATCGAGTACTGCCGTCCTTTTTCCTTACTAACACTACCGGTGAGCTCCAGGGACTTGAAGATGGTTCGATTACACCACACCGCTCCATTTCATTGACGAGCTCTTTTACCTCAGTTCGCTTAGCCAGTGGTATACTTCTGGGTGCCAGTTTTATTGGCCTTGCTTCGCCAGTATTTATTTCGTGTTTCACTATTGCCGTTCTCCCTTGGCTTTTATTCTGCCCGGCAAAAATGCAGGCGTGCCTTTTTAGCAGTTGCTTGGCTTTATTTCTGTCAGGAGGTGATAGCCCTGCTACCCATCGCTCCACATATGCCTGAAATTCTTCACACTCCTTTGCAGACAAATTGGCAGGTTCTGGCTTTTTATCGCAGTTTATTATTGCCTCTGCTTGAGCACATTGACCTATTTCGGAATTCTTGTTGATGACTTTTTCTTGGCCTGATAAATTTAGTACCCGTATGGGAACCTTTCTTCCATTGCAAGTTCTTACGAGGGCTTTTGCTGTTAATAGCTCGCTCTTAATTTCTGCTGGTTCTACTACCCACAACCGATTGTCCTCACAATCTCCCTCCATTTGTGCCCATATTACTGATTTAGACCGTGGTGGTAATGTCTGATTTTCAATAGCAAGCAGTTTCTTGACGTGCATCTGATTGTCATATCCAACATCAAGCGGTATTTCAACATTACGCCAAATCATCACTTGTTGCCCCATATGCAAGTTGATTCCGTGGTTTATCATAAAATCGGCTCCAATAATAACCTCGTCTACAATATCGGCAACAATAAATACGTGTTTCACACTGATATTGGCAATAGTCACCTTCGCCTCAGTTTTACCATAGACAGTGGCAGGCTCCCCAGTAGCTGTACGTAGTCGTATATTACTTATAGTTTCACATTTCCCCTTCACTACATTGGGCCTGATTATTGACTGTGACGCTCCTGTGTCTATGGTAAGGATGTGCTTTTCACCGTTGATGTATCCGCATGCAGTAAGGTTGCTATTTTTCTGTTGCATCACTGATATGGAGATTGTGGGGCCGTCGTTTGTGGGAGCTAGCTCTTGCCCCTTAGTGCTAGCTCGTTTTAGTTTAACGGGGACTCTTGTGTTGTTTGTTGGTACACCCGTTTACTGTTCCTTGATGGCGAAACAGATCTGGCTCTCTTTCTTGGCGCCTTGCAGTTGCGCTGGTAATGACCAACTTTGCCGCAGTTATAGCACTTATTATTAACTTTCTGCTCTTTCTCCGCCAATGCTTGTCTCACGGCCTCCTTAATGCTAGAGACTAGACTATTATCATTTTCGGCAAGTACTTCCACGTTCCGTACCTTGCACACCTGTGGCTTCAAAATCAATCTAGCAGTCTCCTGAGTTAGTGCAAATGAAACCATTTCTGTGAAGGTTGCCTTTTGCGTAGCACACACTGCAAGTTTGATATCAGGGTCGCGGATGCCATTAACAAACGCCTCCGTTTTGACATGATCCAGGAATGGATGGTTTTCGCCTGGATACGTAAGCTGCACCAACCGCTCGATTTCCATTGCGAAATCTTGTAGAGACTCATTGGGTTTTTGTCCTCTACATCGCAATTCCATGCGGTATATGTCACGCTTGTGCTCACCGCCATATTTGCGTTGCAGTGCCGCCATTATGTCATCAAAACTGTTTCTGCAGCCTACTGGCACAGTTTCGAGAACTTCTGCTGCCGCACCTTTTAAGGCCAAAACTAGCTCTATGGCCTTTTCTTCACTGTCCCAACAATTTCTGTTAGCCACTGTTTCGAACTGAAATTGAAAGATGTTCAGTGGTGCACTGCCATCAAAACAAGGCGTCTTTATCCTGCTGGAAACTTCTGGAACAAATCGCACTGGTCCGCCTTGGCCCTGGAGATTGACGATTTTTGCTTCCAGCTCGTGCAACTTCTCGTCTACATCTTTCACTTGTACTGCCACGCCACCAATTTCTAAGCTATGGAATTTGTTCTCTAGCTCTGATATTTTCTCGTCAAACTTGCTGACTTGTACTTCAATGCCATCTACTCTTCTATAAAAGGCCTCAGAAATTTCTTGAAGTTTCTGATTTGTGGCCTTCATAGACTCCTGAATTTCAGCCTTCATTGCTCTAGAAGACTCCTGAAACCTCTCATCCATTTGGCCTAGCAGTTTGTCATTGTTTGCCTTCATTTCATTCTTTGCTCTAGAAGTTTCTTGAAGCATTGTTTCCATTTTCTCATTGTTTGCCTCCATTTTACTCATCATAGCAGCAAACATTGCACCAATGTCTGTACTGGTTGCTGCTGCACGAGTACATACCTCAATTTCTTCTTTTTCATCGAACTCGTAGCTTTCTATATCGATGTTGCGCCGCTGGAACTCTTCCAACAATCTTTTTTGTAGTTCGACCTTATTACCAGTTGTTGGCAAGTCCAGATTGTTCAACTCTTTCTTGAGTTGCTCCACCTTAAGCTCTTGAAATTTCATTCTTCCTCGTATTGCAAATTAATTATTTTCTAATTAATTTATTATTTTTATTTTAATTTTGCAATCCCACTTCTGACACCAAATGTTACGTTTAAATTTTATTAAACGTGTGAGTTCTTTTCATTGCTCAAAAATAAAAATAAATAATACACAATTTTTATTTTATTTGTTTGCTACTATTTTTCCCTTTATTCTTAACGAAGCAAATTATAACTTGTCTTTCTTTACTTAATCACTTCTTATCGTTATTACCCACTTTGAACGAAGTCTTAACTTGACTACTTTCTGATTAGCACTGCTCTGTTCTCGCACATGCTGCCACTTTTTATAGTACAGGAACCGGATCTCGAATGTTCGCCTGATAGGTGCATGATGCCATCTGTATTGTCATTTACTATTGGTAGCCAGATGTTCAAACAGTCCTCTAGCACAATCGGGAAAATTCATGTTGCTGCTTCTAGGCGTTTGTAGATAATTCGATTGGTCGTTACTTTTGAATTTAAAAGTAACGACTCTTATGTTGGCAATGCGGTCTGTACTGGTAGTACAGTGCTCGCACTTTTATTTGCATGTGTGTGTGTCTGTAGCTATGTATACAATTATTGTTGTTGCTATAGTATTTGCACGTAAATATGTGTGTACGTTTAGTGCTTTAGTTAAATACTTCCAGATAGTTCTTTGCTTTAACCCTGTAGGAATATTTTTACGTAACAATATGCTAACTTTGTTGTTATCCAAAACCACGTAACTAACAAACATTTCGAAATCGCATTTTAAATTAATTATTGGATATTAAATCGATACACAAACATTGAAATTTTTAAACCTTTATCATAACAAACAGCCGTATTGAAAACAAAAATTAAAAAAATCAGTCCAGCCGTTTGGTTTGTGCGTGGACTCGGAGAGACGCACAGATACACAGACACACACTACAAACTTATAACACCCCTTTTTTGTTAGGAGTTTAAAAATGAAAATAAGTAAATTTTACTCCAGTCACTTGAATATTTGGGTTTAGTTTTTTTCTCTCTCCTATAAAATTTAATAAATTCAGTGAAGTGCGACTTTAACCCACGCACGAAGAGTTCCGTACGGACACAATATGTAATTCAATACGAACCTTAGTCTATATAATATATAGTTTTGGCATTTTTTTTTCCTTTTTGGGTTCTTTTCGGTTTTGAGCGTTTTTTTTAGTTTTGGCTTTTTTTCGGTTTTTGCATTTTTTTTAAGTTTGGAACTTTTTTTATTTTTTGAATTTTTTTCTCATTTTGGCGATTTTGTTCGGCTTTTGGCGTTTTTTACATTTTGGCGATTTTTTTTTCATTTTGGCGAGTTTTTTCATATTGACGATTTTTTTTCATATAGGCGACTTTTTAGTTTTGCGCCTTTTTCGCGGTTTGGCGATTTTTTTTTTGGATTTTGGCGTTTTTTTTTTTCATTTTGGCGATTTCTTTCATTTTGGTGATTTTTTCAAATTTGGCGATTTATTTTAGTGTTCGATTTTTTTTTTGCAATTTTTTTTCGTTTTGGAGATTTTTTTAAATTTCTGGCGATTTTTTTCGGTTTGGCGATTTTATAATTTTGCGATTTTTTAGTTTTACCGTTTTTGAAAATTTCAAGAGTTTGCCTCTTACGGTTTCCAAGATACAGCAAGTTGTAAAAATTACATAGTCAAAATTGCATTAACTGATAGAACAACACCCTTTAATTTAAATTTTTTTTAAATTTTAGTGTTAATTGTTGTAGTCTGTATAAAAATACACTAATGTTACAAATTTCAAGTTTCAATATATATACATATGTTCATACAATTGTATGTATATTACATGGGATTTTAATATTTTTCGTTGCTCGTTTTGGAACACGCTTTAATTTTTAACTCTCATGCATTTGTTGCTGCAGCGGCCAAAGTTCTACATACTCTGTATAAATTTTAGGTCCGTAGCTCATACGGTTCTCGAGGAAATAGCCTGTGACGGACAGACGGACACCGTAGCGAACACAATAGGATTCCTTTTCACCTTTGGTGTACGGAACCCTAAAAATGTGTAGTTACGTGATTTTGCATTTCAACTAACGATACATATATCCTTACCATTTTTGGTGAAGTGTATAAAAATTGTATTTTACTCCCAAAGTTTTTATGTCAATATTAAAAAAGTACCAGATGCAGTTTCCATATTACAAACTGAGTCAATTCGTCAATTCTATGAAAATCACTCAAACAAAAATTTAGTGAATTTAAACCCAAGTGTTTGGAAGCAATCTTTTTTTCTAATGTTACTTTCTGTTATGTTCGTTGTTTGCAGGTCCTCAAGTTATATGCCTGGGAGCCCAGTTTTGAAAAGCAAGTTTTGGAAATACGTGAAAAAGAAATAGCTACTTTAAAATCGACTGCCTATTTAAATGCCAGTACATCATTTTTATGGTCTTGTGCACCGTTTTTGGTAAGTTATAAAACCTAAATTTAGTTTTGCCTTCTTTTTTTTCTTTAACAGGTTTCCCAAGATTATACTCGTATTATAAACAATTGAGCAAATTAAATTATTAATACTTTTTATCAACACGAAGGTTTCCTTGATTACCTTTGCCACTTATGTGTTGTCTAGTGATGAAAACCATTTGACTGTATCTAAAGTATTTGTATCACTTGCTCTATTTGATGCCATTAAAATGCCCCTGGTTACCATACCCATGTTAATGGTGGATATCGCAGAGGTATTGTTTGCTCAAAACTCTCAATGGAATGAAAGTGCAATGCATTCATTTAAGCAAGGAAACCAATAAAATTAATTTATTGGTTTGTGTTTGGGTTCATTTTCACTTCAACATAAGTGGCAGCAAAAAATGAAAACTAAATCGACATCGCTGTGGAATCTATGGTCTATTTCTTTCAAATTCTTATACACTTATTTCAATTTAAAATTTTTAATCTCAATCCTTTTAAATTTGTAATTTAACAGTCTGTCCCACAATGACGAAAGAAAACGTTCGTTCATTCTATAATCTGCGTATCCAGATATTGTTGCTTTCAATATGAAATTTCTAAGGAAAGTGTTCTTTCGAAATCGTGGGACAGGCCTTAAATTTCTTCATTACTTTAATAAAACATTTTATTGCAGGTATCATTGGTTACATTTGCTACTTATGTATTAATCGATGAAACTCATGTACTCGATGCAACTAAAACATTTGTTTCATTATCATTATTTAACATTTTACGTTTTCCATTAACTATGTTACCCATGTTGATTTCAAATATAGTTCAAGTAAGTTATATTTTCTACATAATAATAAGTAATATTCGTTTATGTTTAAATTATGGATGCCAAGCGGGATATGTTTCCGGGATTTCGGGATTTGGAAATGCCTAACTAAACTGGGATATCGAAATTATTTCTGAAAATAAAGAAGAAAGTCGCGTTTCACACTATTAAATTTTTCTTTCAGCCAGTGTGAGTTTTTTTATATAGTTGGAAATTCTCTTTTGCTTCCTAATTCGTAGTTTTCTTTAGGAAATGTTAGAAAAAAGAAAAATAATGTTAAGTGAACACGTTAGGTTATAGTCAGACTTACTTAAACCGTTTTGGTTCATTGTGATACCACGGAAACTACTTATGCGGAGTATGCACCGTCGAACCAACCATTGTTAAAGCACATCAGCCCTAGAGATCCCCCCGGTATTCAGATGAATTTATGAAAATGAGTTGATATTTAAATAGAGTTGGTGAAATTGGCCCTTAGAATTAACAATTTAAATATAAATTCGTATAAAATCCTGAAATTTCTGGAAATTTCGATGCCGGAAATCCCGGCATATTTCCCGCGATTTGCATCCTTAGCTTAAATCTGTCTCCAATAACATGATTTTTAAAATAAATTTTGTGACAAATAAATGAGATTGCTCAAGTTGTTATTCCATGTCTATTGTCTTTTAAAAATCAATGTTCAAATATGCTGCAGTTCTTATATTTTTTTTGGAGTACATACTCTAATATAAATAGCAATTATTTAAGTTTTTTTCTTTGATCCTTATCCTTTGTAAATCCCTAAAATTTATTCCTTTAAAAACAAGACATCACAAAATTACAAATTATTACACTTGAAGAAAATTTACAAAATTTCTTAACATCACAAAAATCTAAACATTTGCACTAATTTCTATGCTTCAGATAATTTTGAAAAGAAGAGGCGTTAAAGTTTTTAATAATATGTAAATATGCCTACATACATAAGTATATGTATGTATATAAAAATTAATCCCTTTTTTGTCACGGCATCATGCGTGAATGCCTGGACCAATACTCGCCATTCTTTTTTTGTTTTGTTTGTTATGTTCTAAAGAAGAGGAACAGGGTAAAGCGGTAAAATTTGTAATGTGGGCATTTTTTCTGTTTTTATAAAATTAGTATACATACAGTTTAAAATCTACTCAGTTTCTTTACGGGCTAATTTCTTACTAATTAGTTAAACTTAGTTTAACATACATTTGAGTTAACCAAGAAACAAATTTAAACGGGGTTTAACTGTCTATGCTAATTTTCAGTAATGGATTAAGAGTTGCCAATTTAGCTAGAAATGCCATATTCTCTTTTCAATATAGATGTGGCATTGTTGAAAATATTTTACGTAAATAGAACAACGTCGACGTCACATCAAGACGACAGTAAAAATTCTCACTTGTCTATTCTTTATCGACAACAACTGACTACTTTTAACATGTTACATTAATTTAGAAATACTTAGAGATTAGTAAGCGACAATATTTACTGTCGTCTTGATGTGACGTAGACGACGCCATCCACATTAAGGGGAATATGACAATTCCTGAAATTCATTGAAAAAGTTTCAATAACTGTTTTCTGAGATTTTTGACAATTAAAATAAGATTATAAATAAATTGGACTTAAAAAATAGTGACGCTTCAAAAATAAAGTAGCAAAGAACATCAAATTTTAAATTCAACTAAATATTTGAAACAATTCCAATTCATTATACGCATAAAAATTATTTGGACGTACACTTATGTCCTTATAGTTTTCATAATTACTAAAATCATAAGAAACATCAATTTTATTTATGTGAAACTGTTTTAGTAAAACTATTCCTTTCTTCAATTGCGTAATATATATTTCATATTTTTATCACTTACAGTTCTAACTTGAGTTTAAGTGAGCAATGTTGCTGGGTTAAACTAAGATTATTAACTAAATAATCTGTATTTGAAAAACAAAATCTTAAGTTTAAACTACAGTTAACTGACAAGTAGAGTTTATCTTTATGTTAAAAACTAGTTCTATGTATGCGAACGAAGTCGCTAGAAAATGCTACAGTAATTTTGACTTAGCTGCACAATCAACTTTGCACGACTTTTTGTGCAGATAAGTCAAAAATGCTGTTATCTTAAATGCACTTACCTGCCTAAATGTGCAGGTATAAAATTTTTGACCTCAGTTTAAACACATACATGGTTGCATTCTTATGTAGCAACATTTTTTTAATGTGCATATAACTTAAATTTTTTATATGAGAATGATTTAAAACTGCCAAAAAATATGTTAAATGCGCAGGTATACAAAGTGCACTTAAGGAAGGATTTTGACCAATAATTACAGAAAAATATATTTTGTGCAGTTAAGTCAATGTGCAGCTAACACTGATTTTTTGTATGAAAATATTTTAAAATTGCCAAAACTTTAGGGCACTTATCTTAAATGTGCAGGTATAGAAAGTGCACTTAAAAACGAATTTGTATGGGATTTTAAAGAATAGTGACAGAAATTTATCAGTTTAGGCAGTTAAGTCCAAAGTGCACTTAACCAATAGGCAGCTAAATCAAAACTACTGTATTAAACAATATAAATGAAAATAAACAAAATATATTCCTTTAATAGAAAAACATTTAAACGATTATAAATAGACAAAACATAAAAATTGGAAAAATGTTCGCAGTAGTAATGGAGTATCATTTTAATTAAAAACGATACATACGTTTCTCTTGGGAACATTTCGTTTAGAAAACTCATGTCACATATCGTCGCTGTTTTAACTAACTGACATTTTTTTTTTGAAAAATCAGTTAAGTCCTCTACTAGCCTTCATAAGTCATAATATGTACACATTGTCTAAAATTTTCATGACTGTAAGCATTACTTTTGTGCCTATATAAGTAAAAAGACTTCTGACGCAGCCATAAGAATGAATGTATAAAACAACCATAAAAACTGCTCTCCTGTTAAATTTTTAAAATGTTAGTTAGGTCAGTTAGTTAAAACAGCGACGATATATGTGACACATTTTTTGGTTCGTGAGTTTTTATTGAATGCTCCAAAAATTTATGATTGGCGAACGTGTTAAAACGATAGGTGAAAACAACTTTAAAGCGCCCCATACACGATTCAATTCAATTTTCAATTGAGTCGGTTGTTGTCCAAATCAAAGCGTGTATGGCTCTATCAATTGATTAGTTTGGCAGTTGTCGAGTTGGTTGAAGAAAAATCAAAAGATTTTGATTTTTCATGTTGACTAGTAAATCTTTCAATTCGATTGTGCTGGGTGTGTTCGAGTCTCTTGATTAGTTGTCAAAATTTATGTTTGTAGCTTTATTTTGTATAGAAAAAGTTGTGTATGTGCTAATTCACACGGTGAAATTTATGACGTATATTTTTTTTTAATTCTCTTTTGAAGTTGCTACCAAAAATTCCTTGCATTCATACGATGTTTTTTTTTTGACTTCTAATTTTACTTCTCCACCTATATAGCCAATAAGCTAGAAGAGTAACAATAAAAAATAATAAGATAGAAGAGTAACATTAAAACGTAACAACAATAACAACAAGAGCAATGTAAAGAGAAATATGAAAAAAAACATGGAAAACAGAAACCGAGTCATTTTTTCTACCCCTCTTTCTTCTCTACACCGCTCGCTAACAAACAAAAAGTGACGTCGAAAAATAGACTTCATAAAAGTCTTCGTGTGAATTAGGTGTATTTTTAAAATTGTATTTATGGCTCGATTATGGATGGCAACCGAACTTTGGTTGCGTGGCTAGTGAGGGGTTTAGCTGGATCCTATGCGCATTTCACTGTTGCTAATGCAGATCATCAGGAAACCTTTACCCAAAGTTTCTTAGAACAACTAGAGTTATTATGCTAAACTTTCATTTAAACAAATGAGAAGCTCAACAACAAATAACAAAGTTGAAACAACATTGGCTGACTTTTTTCAGCTTCAAATTGTAGTTGTAAAAGTATGTAAAAAGAAAATAAATGTAAATAACAACAACAGCTATTTAAGAATAGAATGTTGCCACACAAGTATTTTTTTTGACTTGGTGCAGTCAATTTAATATTTAGTGACTTATTTTATGGGAATTGTTAAAATTTAACTTAAAAATTTTTTAAACGCACTAATAATCCCAAATAAAAAAAATGTTAAACTTAAATTTTAACAATTTTACACATCGTTTATACACGTATTTCATATGGTAGCTTTGATTTTCTAGACAAAATGTTCGAAATGGATGAATCGTGCTGCAGAAAACTCTCAGTAAAAAAGTTTTTGTCTGGACAAAAATTTTATTCGGAAATAATGGGCGAATCCAGCTTTAGGGCATAAAAGCTTTGAAAATATATTTTTGGGCGCTTTCGAAAGAACTTCAAAATGATTGAAAATAATTAAAAATTAAAAAAAGCAAATACCAACCGACCAATAAATTTTTTGGTTTTAGCGATAATAATTAATATCCCAAAACCGGAAACACATTAAAAAATGTATTGCCAGTAGCGAAAACTTTGAAAACTTCAAAAATTCGCAAACGCATTTAGATATACTAGTGGAATTCACGGTTGGTCTTTTAGATCTTTTACATATGATAGCTTTGGGAAATCTTGGTAAATTTAAAGCAAAGCAACAACAATTTACCAAACCTACAAGATGTGAAATAAAAAACGAAAAATACTGAAAACTTACTACAAAATATATTGGAAATAAGACGCCTTTCATGTTACAGTCTTGAGTTTGCAAGGTAAACTTTGCGTGTAAGAAATTGGTCTAGGTAACTTAAAAAAGCCTATAACGAACAACTTGACAGGTTCCAACAGTTTTGCTTCAATATTTGATACAAATCACTAAGCTTATAGCGAATTCCGGTTACATACTTGCTTACTAGTGTTCGCTTGTAAAGAAATATTTTCTAAAGTCTCAGAGTTAATACAAACGAACTCCTTCCTATCTTAGTTTTCTTACTATTGCTCATGTGATAAATAGTTTTTGGAGTTATATTTTGTTAATTTTATTATTTCTCTTATTCTTTTTATTCGTAAGTTTACAACAACAGAGAATGTTCACAACCATAAAGACAATCTACAATAGGTTATAAATTAAACAACTGTTTCTTTTTTAACTTCAACTTACACTGAAATTCCAATCAAATCATAACTTTCAAACTCTAAAGACTTCTCCAAATCAACTGCCTAACGACAGATAATAACGACAATTTTACATTGAAAATGCACCGTGTTACCCGAGTACCGCACTACCATTTCAATATAAAATTATCGCTTCTATGTGTCTTTTCAAAACCATACTCAAACGAGTATATGCTCGAATATAATTTTAATTCATTTACAATAACAGACAGATATCGTTAGCTGGAATGAAAAATTAAGTAATTACAGTTTTTCAAGCTAAACTAAATTTATTTTAATTTGAAATTTATTTGCTAGTGGTGCTATATATTTCATTGTTGCTGTAACAAATCATCAGTAGACTTCAACCACACAGCAACAATGAAATATATAGACAACGCTGAACCACTAGCAAATAAATTTCAAATTAAAATAAACTTCTGACAATATGTCGAATAATAAATTTCTTAAACTAAATTTATTCAAGTGAATGTAGTAAAGTTTCTTAATTTTCATTTTTAATTCGGAGGATTGTTAAAAATTTCAAGTGACGTAATAATACTGAATAATTAATTAAAAAAATACAATTTTGAATTTATTAAGTGTGTTCGTTTACTTCTGCAGTAAAATGCAGTAAATGAGTAGTTACTGCAAAAATTTTAAAATTTACTCTCAAAAAGAGCGATAGCCACAGCTGACTCTAACTCCACATAGTGTTGAAAAATATATAATCTTTGTGCTATGCAACTCTTTTAATTATTGGTACTCGATACAATATTTTTATAACACGGACAATATCAGAATAAATTCTGTAATTTATTTCATGTAATATTTGTAATTAATTTCTTTTTGATTTCCTTGTTTTGTTGTTGGCTAAATTACTAAAAATTACATGACTATTTGTTAATGTTACTGATTACTTTAAAAGCAAGTGCGATACTAAGTACCCAGATACTTTACAATTTTACAACTCTGAGTAATTAAAATAAATTGCAAAACAAAAGGTTCAATAAAATATGTTACAAAATATGTATATTAACAGCTATTATTATTATCATTTACAAATTAGTTATCTTGTTAATGACTTTCACGATTTCCATTTAACCTTTTTTAAAATTTTTACACTTTTCATTTGCTTACTTTCCATTTGTTTACATTTTGAATCATATGTTTTTATCTTACTAAACTCTACTACGACAAATTTCTGCAGTAAAAATTTGCAAAACACTCAGTCAAGAACTGTCAGTTTACTCTCTCAATTTGTGTTCTCATTTACTGTATTTTGGGTAAACGAACGCAATTTAGTAAAATGCAGTAAAGTTCAGTAAAAATTTGTAAAAACTTTTGAGTACGCGAACGCAATTATTGTTAGCTACGTGGTTTTGCATTTCAGCTGACGATGTATGTACATCCATAAATTTTGTTTTTTTTTTTAATACAACAGCCGAGCGCATGAATTCTCTTCACATTTTCAACTGAATCACTCTTGAGCTATGAAACTAGTATCCTTTACAAATATCCCTAAACAAAAATTATCCATCTAATCCCATTCCATTCCATACTGCAATAATATTTAAGCCTGTATTAGATATTTAAGCAGCTTGCTTGTATTTGTATTTATTATGTATTGTTATTTTTTACATTATTAATAAATTTGAAACTAATAATAAATTATCGTTCGTGTAGACTCAAGTTTCGGTGCAACGTATAAATAAATTCATGAACAGCGAGGAATTGGATCCCAATAATGTGCAACACGATTCCCAAAAACGTAAGTTTATTATTTATTTCTTTAATTTGACTCTTTTTTTTAGATTGAATTATAAAAATGTGTTTTACAGCAAATCCCCTGTCTATAATCAATGGCAGTTTTTCTTGGGGCGATGGTGATGAAACTTTAAAGAACATCAACATCGAAGTCAAGAAAAATACTTTATGTGCTATTGTTGGTACAGTAGGATCTGGAAAATCCTCGGTGATACAAGCCTTTTTGGGAGAAATGGAAAAAATATCGGGCAGTGTTAATACAGTGGGATCTGTTGCCTATGTGCCACAGCAGGCCTGGATTCAAAATGCCACCTTGAGAGAAAATATACTCTTTGGCAAGTCTTACGATCGTAAACGTTATAATCGTATAATTGACGCCTGCGCCTTAAGACCCGATATCGACATGCTTTCGGCTGGTGATCAGACAGAAATTGGTGAAAAGGGTATAAATTTGTCGGGTGGTCAGAAACAACGTATTTCCTTGGCTAGAGCAGTGTACAGTGATGCTGATCTTTACTTTTTGGATGACCCTCTAAGTGCCGTCGATTCTCATGTGGGTAAACATATTTTCGAAGAAGTTGTTGGTCCCCAAGGTCTATTGGCGAAGAAGACAAGAATTTTGGTTACCCATGGTATTACATTCTTGCCGCAAACTGATAATATTTATGTTATGAAACTTGGTGAAATTAGTGAGAATGGCACCTATCAAGAATTGCTTAATAAAAAAGGCGCTTTCTCTGATTTTCTACTGCAACACATACAGGAGGGTAACGAAGAAGTTGAAGATTTGGATGTTATCAAGCAACAACTGGAAGGCACTTTGCAATCAGAAGAACTCAAGGGAAAATTCGAAAAAGTCATTAAATTGGCCAGAACTGAAAGCTTGTCGGACTCTGTGTAAGTTTTAATTGCGTTCTCAAGTACATGAAGCGTATTTCGAATGTTTGTTTTATTTCATTTTTGCTTCAGTTCCGTTCATTCCCTTGAAAGTGCTAGAGGTAGTTTAAGACGCCGCCATATTGATAGACAGGATTCGGAGGCATCAATTGTTTCGGCCACATCAAGGACGAAATTACAAATTGAAGAACAAGGAAAACTTATAGAAACTGAAAAATCACGAACAGGAGGTGTAAGTAAAGAATATTGATTTTAGAATTTATTCCAACAAATAGTTGATGAAATTTTTTCATCTTCCAATAATGAGATGTTGAGGAACAAATTGGATTGAGAAACTTCATAGCAGAAACTTCTTTATACAGGCATGTTCTGAAAATCACATGTGAATTTGAAATTAATAATCGTCATGCAGATATTTTTTCACTCGTTTTGTTTTAATTGTTCTTTGGTTTAGAGCATCAAATATAATTTCTGTAAGAAATTTATCGTATATGATTTTAAAAATATCTGTGGTAACCTTATTACTTTTAAAATCACATGTGATTTGAAAAATGTAATTTTCATTCATTCTATGAATTTTTTCTGTTCCATTTCATACTGTTTCATACAAGAGATTTCAGAAAACTGATTATCGCGTTCGTAGGTTATTAGCCGCATTGAGTGTAATTTTTGCTGTGATGCGTACAGCGTGTGTAATTTATTTTAGGTGTAAACCAGGTTTCGTTTTCGAAACATACTCTATCATATTTAATTTTTATGTCCCTCAATATTCACATCCAACCCATAAAGTTCATATATTCTGTGAGTCCTTATGAATAGCAAAGACGAATAAGCGATGTCTGCCTGTCCGTCTGTCTGTACGTGAAATTGGTTTACCGAAGCTTCCAGAAAGGCTAGAGAATTTGGTCTTCAACTGGTGTATCGGAATTAGTCCGAAATATATTGGTATTGAAAATCAGCACAATCGGAAAGACTGGGAAGTTTAAACTTTATTTTGCAATGCAAAAATATCTAGCTCAAACTAATTTTTTGTTTGTTAATTAAACCTATTTTGTATTTCATTAAGAACTAAATTGGTGTTCAAAAAATACTAATAACAAAAATTAAAAATTTAAAAACCCCCGACTTTTTTCAGAAAAGATGTTATATCTTCTAAACGGCTGGACCGATTTTCTTCAAACATAGCTAAGAACCTTCTCGATCAAGTCATCTTTCAAACAGAAAAAACTAAATGAAAATCAGTCCAGCCGTTTGGCCTGTACGTGCACACGGACAGACACACAGACAGACACACACTACTAACTTATAACACCCCTTTTTTTAGTCGGGGGTTAAAAAGACGATTCCAGAGATGGGAATCGTATACAAAAGTAAACAACTAATATACTAATTTTATATTTTTAACCCCCGACTAAAAAAAGGGGTGTTATAAGTTTGTAGTGTGTGTCTGTGTATCTGTGTGTCTGTGTATCTGTGTGTCTGTCCGTGTCCACGTACAGGCCAAACGGCTGGACCGATTTTCATTAGTTTTTTCTGTTTTAAAGATGACTTGATCGAGAGGGTTCTTAGCTATGTTTAAAGAAAATCGGTCCAGCCGTTTAGAAAATATAACATCTTTTCTGAAAAAAGTTGGGGGTTTTTAAAATTTTTAATTTTTGTTATTCTCTATAAATTCAACACATTTGATATTTTTAAAAGAAATAGAGTCTGAACACAATGTAACGAGAATTCATTGCGGTGCAGTTTTTCATACGATTTTGAAGTAAAAAACCGCAGTGCGGAACGGAATAAAATTAAAATCAATTTTATTTTCATTGCGGACTTTCTTATTCTCTAAATTTTTGACACTTTCTCTTTCTGATGTTGCCATAGTTTTTGAATAATTGGCGGTGTTCACAACATTATTTTAAACAAAAAACATGATTTTGAAGTTCAGAAATTTTTGTCATAAAATGTAAAAGTTCAAAAATATATCAAACATATCTGCGATTGTATAAATTGTTAATTATTTTTAGTTTTTAGCTACTGTCATTACAAAATATTTAATACAAAGAGTAAATTTTTTATAAAAATGTATGAACAAAAAAAATTAATAAAAATTTAATCAAACAATGACAAGTATTGCCGTCGCCGTCTTCCGTTGTATTATGTTTATTTTTCTCTCCCGCAACGAGAAATCGCACCGCACCGCAAACATTGTGTTTAGACTCATAGTTTGATATGTCAAATCAGAAACATCGAATAGGATGATTCCAGAGTTGGAAAACTTACACTTTTTGGTATAATAAATTAAATATATTATTTGGTCGAAAAATATCCAAAGGGAACTAAAAATTGCAATAGAACAAAAAATAAATGACATATGTTTCTTTCACAAAAAATATGTATGTACTTATGTATGTATGTATATAGAGCCATTACCGCCAAATAAGCTTAACCAACATGATTTTCGAAATGCGTTTTTTTTATAAAATCATTAACTTGTTATCATTGCCATTATATGTATGTCAAAATTTTACAACCATAGGATATACCGTTTCAATTTTATAGCAAAGACAATTTAAGCTTAAGTACGCATTATTTTTTGTTTACAGTTTTTGTAACAGCAACATGTTACTTATGCCGGCCATACACTACACAAGTTCAGTGCTCAAGTCTGGCACTGTACAGTGCGTTTGTGTAGTATATGGGGGCGGTTGTGCTATTTACGCAGTGAACTGAGTAAATATCAAAACGATTTTGATATTTGCTCAAGTTTGAAAACTGTACAGTGAACTTGTGTAGTGTATGTTGCAAACGCTCAGTTTTGTCGTGATTTTTAAGAGTTTAAAACAAAAAATGAGCGCAGAAAAAATATTCTGGACAGAGTTCCTAGAATTATACAAAGAATCGCCTGCATTATGGCGCATTAAAAGCAGTGATTATAGCAATAGAATTATGAAAATCGAAGCCTACGAAAAATTAATTAATAAACTAAAGGAAAAATACCCCGATGCAAATAGAGAAATGGCTGTTAAAAAGATTAACGCATTTAGGATTTAGGCTGTTTTTATTGCCACAGCAATTAATAAAATAGAGCAGTATTTGCACATGTTGTCTTCTTCACTTATAGCTTTAAAATAAAAACTGCACAGTTTACTTGTATAGTGTGTGTCACAAGCTTAGTTTACGCAGTGCCAGACTTGAGCACTGAACTTGTCTAGTGTATGGCCGGCATGAAGCTAAAATTTCCTTTTGAAAATAAAGCAAGTAAGAGTGCTATATTCGGATTAGCCGAATATTATATACCCTTCACCGACATCGGACGACGTATATGCATTCATACAATGTTAAATACAAACATATTTGTTTTGTAAAAGAAAAATAGTTTACTTATTTTTTGGTCTATTGCAATTTTTCGACTAACCCACTTGATTCAAATATTTTATTTTCGATATTAGCAATAATTGAATAATTTATTTTGCATTTTTTGCACTCTTAATATTTATCTATTTTTAAAATAATTAACTAGAGACGACTTCAACATGAAACAGCCTATTCTGATAGCACACACACCCACATCTAAAAAACTTGAATACCCATTAGACCACCCAAATTGCCCAAAGTATTTATATTATTCGATCCACCGGCAGTTTCTGATAGACTGGCTATAAAAAATCAATTGTGTCTAAAAATTGCACTGATACCTCGCGTACCTACCAGCCATGCGCATTGTACTTTTCACCTAAAAAATAACCTATCCTGGCTATAAACACTCTTGGCACCATAACTTTTATGTGCGGCGATTTTCCGAAAATTTTTCACAAGCATTTTTGTTTAGAATAAATACCGCAACATTTTTCTTCTACATAATTTTCCCCTAAATATGGCCTATCATAGTCCTTTAATGTGATGAAACTAGTTTTTTTCGGACAGACTTTTTCCAACGGCTCTCGCTAAAAATTGGATAGCGATAATTATGAAAACGAATTCATTATTTTATAAGGTAAGATGTGTATATATAGACGATAGAGTAAAACATATTTTCGTGCAAAAAAATCTGCATATATACTTGTATACAAATATTATGTAAATCCACGAACATGTCGTTAGAATTCTTTCTACAAAAAAATAAAAGCAAATAAATAAAGTATTTTTTAATCTAGAACCAAATTTTTTTAGTCGAAGTCGAAATGCGGGAATCACGATAAAACCCATTATTCAACTCTACACCTAATCCAAAAAATATGATTGTATTGAAGTGAGTTAGCATTGTTTTAAAGGCTATGTTTCCCAACTTGAAAAGAAAAATCATCCATAAGTCTTAAATATGGTTATTTTGATAACTCTGAAACAGTTTATTATGGTTTAAACTTGATAACGCGATCCAGGCAAAAAAACTGAGATAGTCGCCAGTTCAGTTTAGTTACGTAGCAATTTATTAAAAATTTATTCTCAGAGTATATGGACTTGAAAATTCTTTCCATCAGTAAAACTATATACAAAAAACTTAATAGCGAACTCTTTAATTTGAAAAGTCATAAGTCTATAGAAGATTCACTACATGGAGCCGATCAAGAAGCCAATAATTAAGCAATTTCGTAAAAAACTGATATTTACTTAAAAAAAATGTTTTTTAGCTTAACCAACACAAATATATGCACATTAGGTTGTCAGGAAGACAGCAAAAAAAGCTTAAGGGACAAAAAATACCGTTATGATAGTAATATTTAGTTAAAATTCATTGCGTTACTTATATTTAGCATAATAAAACCTAAATACCAAAATTCAATGAATTGACTTAAATAACAGCGAAGATAATTAAAAAAAAAAAACCTTCTCCTGTAAAGTTTTGTTTTTGTTAATTAAGCTTTTTATGCGGTTATGACTCGATATACTCCAGACATACGAGTGCATACGTCGGTGAATGATATATAAGATTCTGCACAACCGAATATAACCACTTTTACTTGTTACTTTTGTTTTCGTTTTTCATCACTTAAGCTATTCTATGACATACTTAAACAAATAAAAGTAATCCTTTACACCTTTTTCCCACTAGATTCCTAAATAATAATTAACAATTTTTTGTTTCAAAATCGGAAATGACATTTCGGCATATTAGTATTTGGGCCAATCCCACGATGTCGACAACGTTCGACTTGTCGCACACTCACATTCAAAACAAAAACTAATTTTAATATTTTGTTGTCATTTCAGTGTCGGAGTGCCCTTTGTCACTCCGTTCCGATATAGAAAAGAAAATTGTAGAAAATTTTATATTGAATTTATATCCCAAATAAAATCTAAATTTGATTTTAGTGATGAATTTATATCACTTTAGATATTGTTGATCCAAAAAATAAAAAGTCTTCTCAACCAAAGCCACTGTTTTTTAAAGAAAATGTTTAGATCGTTTAACATAGACTTGTAAAAGCTTAGATTTATATACAGACTGTCGTCTGAAATCCTTACAGGAATTTTATTTGCTAAGAAGGTATTCAAAGATACGGTAATAAACATATTTAACCTTAGCTAGATATATACAACTAAATTTGGAAGTAGGACTTGGGGTCTCTTTCCTAGGCTCTCAGAATTTTAAGGTTTTCTTTTTTGTAAAAGTTTTTTATAAAATAAAACACGAAAATTTGTGATCAGCTGTTATTTTAGTTAAATCGGATAATTTTGCTTTATCTCAAGTTAATTTTGAATTTTGCTGTTTGTAGCACTGATCACGTTAAAATTACACATAAAAACGACAAATTATATTAATATGGTAATGCGGTGCCAGGGTAATACAGGTGATTTTATTTTAATGGAAGTTAATGGGTGCATTCATAAGACGTACCTGTTATGCAACCGTTGAGTGTTTGTCTTAGAAACGCATAGTTGAGTAGTTCCGCTCCACTCAACAGTTGAGTAATTTTCCATCATAAAATTTTTTCGCTACCTATACTCAACATGTTGTGCTCAGCCTGAACAGCTGATCGAATAGAGCTTTAGCTTTTATTTGATTTGTTAGTTGGCAGGAGCAAATATTTGTTAAATTTTACATTACAAATGCGATGAAGTAACAAAATAAAGATATAAGATTGAATTATATCCATCAAGCCGTTTCTAAGACGTAACTGTTAGGGCTAACAGTTGCCAACGGTTTCACAACTGTTGAGTTCAACAGCTACGTCTTATGAATGCGCCAAATGATAATATAAAAAAAAAATATAAAAAAACGCAGTTCTTGTTCTCGAATACTCATACACATACATACAAACATACGAAGAGAGGTAAGCAAGTCCGTGAAGTTTAGAATTCCCCCCCCCCCCCCCCCCTATTAACTGAAAGGGCAACAGTCAACTGTCAGTTGACGGGACAATACAAGGGTGCACACATAAGCAGTTTTCATGACAAAAATTCATAAATTGGATCGATCAGTCAATCGCCATATTCTCGGATTTAGCGCCAAGCGACTATTTCTTGTTTCCAAACCTGAAGAAATCGCTTAGCGGAAAGAGATTCATCTTAGAGAATCATCTCATAAACAAATAAACAAATACCTAGTATATCGTATTGGAAAACCTTAGACAAAGTGTATAGACCTCAAAGCAGAATACTTTTAAAAATGCAATAATTTTTTATCCAAAATCCTTGTTTAATTTTAAAAGTATCGGCCTTATTGACCCTCCTTCGTGCATTGATATTGTTACGTTTAAATTTTATTAAACGTGTGAGTTCTTTTGATTGCTCAAAAAATAAATAACATCACAATTTTTATTTGCTACTGTTTTCCTTTTATTCTTAACGAAGCAAATTACAACTTGTCTTTACTTAACTACTTCTTATCGTTATTATCCACTTTCAACGAGGTCTTAACTTGACTACTTTCTGATTAGCACTGCTCTATTCTCGCACATGCTGCCACTTTTTATAGTACATGAATCGGTTCTCGAATGTTCGCCCGATAGGTGGCGTAATAACATGTCTGTACTTAGTAATGGCATCTATGCATGATGACATCCGTATTGTCATTTACTATTGGTAGCCAGATGTTCAAACAGTCCTCTAGCACAATCGGGAAAATTCATGTTGCTGCTTCTAGGCGTTTGTAGATAATTCGATTGGCCGTTATTTTTGAATTTCAAAGTAACGACTCTTATGTTGGCAATGCGGTGGTTACCATAAGTGCTCGCATTTTTGTTTGTATGTGCGTATGTCTATAGCTATGTACACAATTATTGTTGTTGCTATAGTATTTGCACGTAAATATGTGTGTACGTTTAGTGCTTTAGTTAAATACTTCCAGATAGTTCTTTGCTTTAACCCTGTAGGAATATTTTTACGTAACAATATAAATATCGCACACTAAATCATAAACAGTCACAACTCAAAATGATCAAAGTGGTTTTGTTTTTTTATGAACCAGTTAACCAACAATTTTATTTGCAATACCGTCTTCTTGAAAAATATAAAATACCGTTATGCTTATTTTCATGTTACTTGCGTCATTTCTACAGTATCAACAGTTGTTTGCAATTACTTAGCAGCTGAAATTTTTTGAATTGCGACTGTTTATGAGTCGGTGTGGGATATGTAGTAAAGTTAAATCTTTAAAAAGAACCATAATAATAAATTTAAATTACTATTTCTTGCAGGTCGAATTCGCCGTGTACAAACATTACATTAAAAGCGTTGGCATTTTTCTCTCTCTGGCAACTTTAATTCTGAATTTCGTATTTCAAGCATTCCAAATCGGTTCCAATCTCTGGCTGACCAAATGGTCAAATGACAAAAACGTAGCAAACGATACTGGTCTAAGAGACATGTACTTGGGTGTTTACGGTGCATTTGGTTTTGGACAAGGTAAGTTTATTTTGTTCGCCAATTTTTTCTAAATGAAGAAAACATTTTCGTAAATCGTCTCATTAATGTTTTTGGTCGAAGGAACTTTGTTTATGTATTGTTTTTTATATTTATTTTGTTCTTTATTTTGATAAATTGTGTATGATTTGCTTTAAATGTAATGGCTTTTATAATAATTATTTGAATGAGTTATACATTTGCTTGTATTATTGAGTTTTATTTATTTTCAGATTTGGCTTTTATTTCTTTATTTTATATTTTTTCATTTTCTTTCTTTTCTACATGGCACTTTTATAACTGTTTTAATTTACTTTCATTTTGCTTTTCTCTACCCTTAATCCCAGCAAATTTAAAAAAATGTTTTTTTCACATATTTTTTTTAAGACAAAATAAGCTTTTGGTTTGCTTTTTGATTTTAATTTCTAACAACTGCTTTATTTTAATATATGGTGCTTCAATTCTTATTGGCCTATACCAACTTTAAGTTATTTATTTAAAAATTGGACAATTCTTTTAAAATTTTCATAACATATTTTTGAAAACAACATCTGAAGAAGCAAAATTTATTTATGTACTTTTGCTATCTTAGTAATAAATCTGAACGCTTTTAATTATTTGCTTTTCGTGTTGCATTGAAAATGCCTCTATTGTTTTCCTGTTGTTACGCTGATACTCACCTGGTTTTAAATTCCATTTTAACAATTAAAAAAAGCTAATTATATTCATATTTAACACGCATTATTTAGTTACAACCAGCTTTATTTCAACACTAGCCATTGGATTGGGTGGCGTATTCTGTTCTAGGGATTTGCATTTTATAATGCTTAACTATGTTTTCCGTTGGCCGATGGAATTATTCGATACTACGCCATTGGGCAGAATTGTTAATCGTTTTTCTAAAGATATCGATACGGTCGACAATATTCTGCCCTTAAATATACGTGTTGTCTTAACACAAGCTTTTTCGGTAAATTTTATTTCTATTTTACATACACACACATATATTTATATTTTTTGTCTTTGCATATGCGAATTTTATAGAAAATTTTTATCAGAATTGCAGAAAAAAACAAGAAAACGAATTATTTCTCAATTAGTTGGGACGCAGCAAATTCTGAACTATAATGTTTCATAAATTCATTAAAAAAATTTGCGGGATAATTACCCTTATTCCACTTGTCGACATCGACGTCACTTTAACACAATACTCGCTCTCAAGAACAATTTTGTGCAACTGACAATCTATTACCGTGCCCTAAGGTTTAGAAAATAGCATAAACCTGCTAACAGGAGTCAGTAGTTTTCAACAACGGGTACACAAGCTCCAATTTTTGGGTATTGTGTTAAAGTTACGTCGATGCCGACAACTGGAATAAGGGTGAATATAGATATCCTTTTTATTTAGAAACTCCAAATATATATGTTCGAATTACGCATTAATTTCTACTTTTGATGTTTTATTAAATGCGCTACGACACGGTCTGGCTGTTAATTCTGACAAGACTATCCGGGTGCCTTCTTCTCTTCGAAAAAAAATTGGTCTAGGGACTGTATCGTAGAATGGGTGCAATATTCCTTATTCGACCGATATCAAACACTTTACCTTTTATAGAAAGCTGACTTGGAACCGACATGTTGAATGCGTAACACTGAAAGTCACTAGAACGATCTGGAGCATTAGCCCAAAAATTGTCGTGTGTATGTATATAATGATCGTTAGGCCAATAATTACGTATGGTGACAAGAGACTCGACAGATGTGTTTCAGATTAACGTGAGTGCCTGCCTTTACGCCTTAATGTCACGGTAGTCTAAACACCGGGTGTAGGTAATACGATAACCATCGCTCCCATACACCCTTTAGAATGAAATTGCCCACTCCACAAGACACATAGGTTGCAATCTTCGATCATAGTAGTTATTCCTGTACTACGACAAGTATCTTGTTGGGGTACTCAGAGCTATCTAAACTCTTTGCTGTAATGACTTTGTCAAAACAGTACTATCTGTTGTATGGCAACAGCGTCTAGAATAGTGTCTGGCCAATAGCATTGGTCTAATACCAGAAAGCCAATATTATTCTCACAGCGATTTTGGTGGCAACCAACAACCACCACATACGATTCTCCAAGTTCTCACGCCGCGAGTGTAGTTGCTTACACTAACATCGAGGTCTCCAAGACAATACCTCACCATTGCCGGCACAGCTCAACCACTCATCAGAGCCAGACGTATGCCTGCGCCGCCAACAATCCAGTAGGCACACTGCTCGACATCATCCCTTTAACCCCGTGGGGTAGGATGAAATCGACCTTTTAGCAAAACATCCTGACGACCTCTATACACACAGGCTCCTATAGCAGTCTTGCTGTCGGGCAACCGGCACCCGTGGTACCAGAGACAAGCATCTGGTGACGCTGCACCTGGTTGACATAACAGACCTGTTTCCTTTTATAAATATGTGCACATCCGTTGCTCTGTTGCCAGAGATTGGTTAGTAGCACGTAAGTTTTGCGGGTAATGTACCAAAGGTACGTCAACGGTTAAAGCCAAATTACCCCAGCTGGGTCCTCGGGATTGCCAACACCCGTAATCAAAAATTGATCCCCCTGGGGTGAAAAGACTCGGCAGGTTGCGGTGTCAACTAAACTCTGAGATTGGCATGTCTTCTTGCAACAGGCGCAATGAGGTTATTTCCAACCTTAGCCATTAATTCCTTGATTGGAGTAGAGACATTTATAAGATCCTGTGCGGCAATGGCACAAAACGGAACATAGAGTTTGTGCTGGAGTCGCTGGGGCCAACATACAAATCTCTGTGTGCATTAGCAAATGTCCTCCGCTATTTCAGGCAATCACCGAATTTGTTCACATTAATTTAAGTAGGGGCATGAAAGGCGCGCATGTATACTATTTTTACGATAGTCAGGCTGCTATTAAGTCCCTCCTTTCATGGGAATTCTGTTCCAAGCTTGTTTTAGAGTGGTTTGACTCATTACAGAAGCTATCCATATGGAACAAAGTTTCCTTTTGATGGATACCACAGCGGTCATTCGGATAAAGAAGAAGAGGACGAACTGGTCAGGAGGGCCTATGCTTTTCCGTTTATGGCTCAGAACCTTTTTGTGGCATAAGTTTGTTCATTGTAATCTCTCTCACTAAAGGAAATGATACTTTGACTGCAAAGGAAATGTAGCTGATTTCTGGTTTAAGGCAGACCAAAGCTCTGATGCATCAATTTTCATATAGTGACACCTTAAACCTCAACAGGAATGATTTACAGTTTTTACTGGTTGTCTTTCTATTCACTTTGGATTGAACTATACTCTGTGGAAAAGTAACCACCAAGACAACGGCACACATTCTTTGCAAGTGTATCGTCTTACGTAACAGTAGAAGGCGTGTTTTTGATTCTAAATTTCTTTGTTCCGATGATATTAGGTGGACTTATCCAATCCCTGTGCTGAATTTCATAAGCAGAGTTATAGAGAGCTTAATTTAAATTACAGATATATGGCACAAAAAATCCATCGGATGTCGCAGGTCAGGTCTTTGGAATAGATCTTTCCCCTATTCTAATTATTATTCTAATTGTAAACCCTCTACTTTTTGTAAAAGCATTCTGTAGTTTCTTTCCTGTCTTAAATAACAATACGACAATCGTATTTTTGAACTCCTCAAATTTTCATTACTTTATACTCTTCTCTTACGCAGTCACCTGTATAATTACACCATGGAACAAAACCTAATAAAATAGTACAGAATTTTTTTTTTTAATTTTCATCAAACTCCTTACTACATTAGTGGTTTCTACTGTGATCGAAAGAGTTGGTCGAAAGAATTTTCATTTGGTACTATCACGTAAATTTGGAGAATAACATCGATATTGTAAATTCTGCTCAATTTGATTATTCAGAATCGTATAAAGCAGTCAGATGAAAATAAAACTTAATTCGATTCAATTCGATGCAGTTTGAGTAAAATCAAAGAATATAAATCATAGAGAATGCGCATCTCATACAAGCTAAAATTTTCTATGACGGGTATTTCCAGTACTACCCGTCCAGCGTATACACTCTCATTTCTTTCTGCAGTGTATGCTACGCTCGCATTTCTGAGAGCAGCGTTGCCGTTGTGACAATAAAGTATAACTTTTGACTCTTTTTCGTGCCAATGACACTTTTTATGACCATTTTTTAAATTTATCCCTTTGTATCATTTTAACAGAATGTATGCCGTAGGGCAATCATATACACAGTTTAACATATCAGGTATTAGAAAAAGAGCTGTTCGTCCAGTTGGCGATATTCGGCTCGATGATGTCGGTCATTTTATTGTTTTGGTCGATAGAAAAGCCAATAAATGGTGAAAATATTGCAAAAACTCTGACACCCAAATCCTTGATTCCAAATGCAAATTATTTAACTTACTTTCATCTTTAATCTTAATAAAACTTTTTATAAATGTTTATAAGTTAGAAAGTTTTTATAAAATGTGTATATCAAATGACTTAAATTTGGAAGCCAAAATTGGGGCCTTAAAGTACACATGTATGTATATAAATAATCAGCATCAAAAAAAAGTAAAGTAAAATATAGATATGTAGAAAAACTGAAGTTAATTCATTTTCCTTTGATTATAATTTTTCATTTATAAATGACAAAAGTAAAAATAATTCAAATGATTTATTTTATTTCTATAATACCGGCTGGTAGAGTATTTACAAATACAGTTTTTAATTGCAAATAAGATGAGTATAAACCTATTATAGATAGCTACTTAATATAAAAAAATCATGAAATTTAAAAAAAGAGTGGTCAAGTTACGGCATTTCATATCGAATAAAATTCCAATCGAAATTAAATGCATATTTCCTTCGATATCGAATTCCGTAATTTACCAAATTACTTAAGATTGATAAAAAAAATTAGAGACTGTAAAAACATAAATACATATATTGGACATGGTTCATCTCACTTATTTACTTAAAAACCAGCATAACTCAAAAAATTTACTTTGAGGAAAAACCATTTAAAGTTTTGTAGAAAATTTTAAAATTCGATTCTGAAAACGATAATATAGTTATGCTACTCTTTTAATGCATTATGCATAATTTATGTTTATACTTCTTTATGTATTTTTTTGTAAATTATATTTTATAAAGATGAAGAACTAAGGTGTACTTTACTGACTTTACAACTGCGGAATTTGGAAACTTATCATCCTTAAAACAAGCTTTATTTCAGCAACAGCAACTTTCCTCCGAAAATCGGTATTTTTTGTGGTAAAAACTCGGTTATTTTTACATAGTTTTTTTTTGCAATTGGCCGCATGTTTGGCTGTCGAAAAAGTAGCAAAATGCGACTTAAGTCGCACAACGGCAACGCTGGTGATAAGAGCAAAGAATATAATGCTCTCAGTGTGTGTTTTCTTGCGCTTTATACTTTTCCCCCGAATCAGAAGCGTAAGCAAAAAATTTTTAATTTTTTAGCTCAGATGCGCATTCTATACAATTTATATTCTTTGGTAAAATATAACAAAAATAAAAGAAAAAACATGACTTGGAGGGAATTATGGCTCGATGACGATATCTACTTATGCACAACTGAAATTTGTTTTCATATGATATAGTACTCGTACTGTTGACGTTATTAGGACAGTGCAGCGGTTATTTCATGCACTTTCAAGATACACATACATACATATTTTAGCAAGTTTGTATAAAAAATTCAAAATAAAATTTGCTGGTTCCAACTAACTTAATATTGGGAGTATAAATAAGTTTGAGAATTCCTGTCGTCAGAAATATGCAGGTATAAAATTGGGGATGAAATATTAGTACACTATTACATATTATATAATATATATTGTATATTATATATTATATATTGTATATTATATATTATATATTATATATATATATATATTATATATTATATATTATATATTATATATTATATTATATATTATATATTATATATTATATATTATATATTATATATTATATATTATATATTATATATTATATATTATATATTATATATTATATATTATATATTATATATTATATATATATATTATATATTATATATTATATATTATATATTATATATTATATATTATATATTATATATTATATATTATATATTATATATTATATATTATATATTATATATTATATATTATATATTATATATTATATATTATATATTATATATTATATATTATATATTTATATATTATATATTATATATTATATATTATATATTATATATTATATATTATATATTATATATTATATATTATATATTATATATTATATATTATATATTATATATTATATATTATATATTATATATTATATATTATATATTTATATTATATATTATATATTATATATTATATATTATATATTATATATTATATATTATATATTATATTATATATTATATATTATATATTATATATTATATATTATATATTATATATTATATATTATATATTATATATTATATATTATATATTATATATTATATATTATATATTATATATTATATATTATATATTATATTTATATATTATATATTATATATATATATATATATTATATATTATATATTATATATTATATATTATATATTATATATTATATATTATATATTATATATTATATATTATATATTATATATTATATATTATATATTATATATTATATATTATATATTATATATTATATATTATATATTATATATTATATATTATATATTATATATTATATATTATATATTATATATTATATATTATATATTATATATTATATATTATATATTATATATTATATATTATATTATATATTATATATTATATATTATATATTATATATTATATATATTATATATTATATATTATATATTATAATATTATATATTATATATTATATATTATATATTATATATTATATATTATATATTATATATTATATATTATATATTATATATTATATATTATATATTATATATTATATATTATATATTATATATTATATATTATATATTATATATTATATATTATATATTATATATTATATATTATATATTATATATTATATATTATATATTATATATTATATATTATATATTATATATTATAATATTATATATTATATATTATATATTATATATTATATATTATATATTATATATTATATATTATATATTATATATTATATATTATATATTATATATTATATATTATATATTATATATTATATATTATATATTATATATTATATATTATATATTATATATTATATATTATATATTATATATTATATATTATATATTATATATTATATATTATATATTATATATTATATATTATATATTATATATTATATATTATATATTATATATTATAT